>RCWM02000393.1:0-600000 GCA_003667255.2 Euschistus heros
CCCGTTTTTATGGTATTCCCAAAATTCATTAACATAATAACCAGTTTTGTGATTGCCACTCTCTCTGAAACCCTGATGAAGGCTTGCAATGCAAGTCGAAACGTTGGCATTATAAATTAAAATATTATTTTTAATTGCTGTGTATCTATGACTGCATATTCCAACAACCTACATCTCTAAATACTTCTCTGTCAACTAATACCTTATAAATATTTCTAATTATGTTTTTAAGCACTCATCAACCACATAATCAGTGTAACGTTAACAGGTTAAAAATTACAGCTATGTGTGAAAATATCATTGAGCCTGTAATTCTCTAGTATGAAGGGCTTTTCAGGACTGGAAACCCTAACAATTAAATCATTCTCATAATATCGGGAGATAAAACTCTAAATGTTGTTTATTCGGATGTCTTATACATTTATTTTTCCCTTTTTCCATGCTTTCTACAATACATGACTTTTATAGATATAAATAAATAAAATTTCAACTATTAGTTAATATTACCTAAGTTATTTACTTATTATAGGTACCTTCGTGTATTTCTTTAGTTCAGGAGCTATACACCTTTGATTCGATTCCGGAGTAAGCGTGTATTGATTTGTCTTCCCTCTTTGATCTCGAGGTGTTTATGGGCAATCCGAGAATTGACTATCCTGAGACGGCAATAAGAACCACCTCTTCTCTCCCTTGACAGCATCAAATTACCATTCGGTCGTTAGAATAATAGCTATCCCGTTTTTAGTTTATTATCTCACATTAGGTGCCGAACCTCCAGCCACTCCTGTCATTTTTTAATTTTTTTTTCAAAGATATTAGAAACATCTTTTTAATGAAATGTTGTTTTAAACCAGTCTCATTCCAGCGCTATTCCCTGGCTATAGGGATGGGTATCGATGCACGTTATATCATAATATCGATTTTTCATTCGTTAGATCGATACGCATCTTACGATATATCGTTTTCTCTATATTGTAAAAATACAGCATAAAATAATTAAAAAAAAAATAATAAAAGTAAAAAAAATAATAAAAAAATAAAAATAAAATAAAAATAAAATAAAAAAAATAAAAATAACAAAACCTTATAAATTTGGATTAGATAAGGAAATGATTTAATGTTTAATGTTCGTAAAGCAATTTTTACAATTTTATGTATAAATAAGTTACTACTCCCACTTTAATGCCAACAGAGCGATTATTTTCTAGAGCAGTGTGAACCATCTCACCCACAAGGAATAAATTAAAAAATATGCCACCTTTAATTCAAAATTATTCACCATGATTTGCTCGATTTATTCCATGGAATGACTTGATTGCCGTGATGTAAAACATTATCCTAACATTTAACATAATAAATAATACGGCCTTACTTGATTTAAGGTTATAAGAGATTACTATCGTGCGTCATGGGGAGCTAACTAGCTGTGTTATTAAAATCCCTCCAACCAGTTGGGACATCAGTAGATCTTTCAATAATAATTATCTGCTCCGACTCCTTGAGGAGCCTGAAAATTCTTTTAAAATTTTAGTTAAGAAATAGCCTTTTTTATAGATACTCTGTATTCCTAATGGTAAAGTAACTAATGGTGTGTCGCTGCTTGAGAAAATAACACAGGCCAACAATAAATTATTTTTGAAAACTTTTTTAACTTCAATAGCTGATTTTTATAGATTGTTATTAGCTAAATCCAAATCTTACCTTAGTTTGTTTATAGCACTCTTAGTTTTTGAGTAATTTGAATTCTATTGTATAGAATAAAACCCCTATACTTTTTTTAAAAAACATGGAAAATTGCTGCTCTATCTTACTTTACACATAAATTTTCCTTTAGTGTCCGATTCAGATTTTTCTTTTGTCAACATCAGATCACTAACCACCTCGGTCTGGGTAAACAATTTAGGCTCTACATTGTCTGTAATGCATTGGAATTCTTCATCATTTGTAAGGTTATACTTACAATTATTAATTACAAGTTGAACACACAGTCCATTTTGCTTTGCTTTGTCCGGGCGCCGTAAGATAATAAATGACAAATGAATTTTGATAATATGATATAATAAAAAAAATCTTTATCACAACAACAATAATAATTACTAAATTGTCCTGTTAAACACCTAACCAACTCTTCTCACAAAATACTAAAATACATTTAAATACAGTTCTGTCGGCATAACAAAAAACAAAAAAAAAAACTCATCCAATTTTCACAAACATGTTTACACTTTAACTGCCTGCACACATGTGGCCACTCACATCCTGTTCCCTCCAAAACACTGTCCCCTCTCCCTCCTATTCTATGTATTGCCAACTAAATTATGAAGATAGACCAAATTTTAGACATATTCCCCCTCTTTGCTAAAAAAAAATTTGAAATTAATGAAGAGGTTTGAAAATTTTTTTTTTTTTTTTATGTCAGCAATATACTAAATTTCACCAAGAAAAAAAATTTTTAATTCTTTTCTTGACGTATATAAAATTTCTTTTTAAACCCTTATGGCTGTTTGAACATTCCAATCCACATAACCACCATAACCATTCCGAAGCACACCCGCCCCAACCAAGTGGAACCCGAAACTCCATCACATGCCCACTCAAACCTTCATTTGAAGCACACTCCAATCCTTGACCACACTCAAAGAAACCAGACCCCTCCACCCTTTGAAATTGAATGATATTGGTATATTTATTTCTTCGAACCATTGACAGTTCAGCACTTCTTCATTTTCATCAAAGTCATTGTTTATGTTTTCACCAATGTCCTCTTTTATTACTTCTTCTTTTTCCACTTCATTTAATTTATCAACAATTTTACTTTCACACACTACTATCTCACTTGTAAAATTTTGTTCAGATTCCATTATTTCTTCATCTTTTAATTCTTTTTCTTTGTTCATTTTACTTTCTTCATATTCCATTAATTTTTTATTTGAAATCATTTCAGTTCCTTCTTCACTTCTCTCAACTTTTCATCTACTTCTCTTTCATCTTCTTTTCTATATTCTTCCACTTTAATTAACATTTTGTTTTCAACTTCTTCAATTTTTTTATTTGAAATCATTTCAGTTTCCTTCTTCACTTCTCTCAACTTTTCATCTACTTCTCTTTCATCTTCCTTTCTATATTCTTCCATTTTTTATTATCTCATTCTTATTCTTTTCATTTGTTCTATTCATTTCTATCCTATCTTCTTCAAGTTTTTTAATAATTTCTTCCATCGATTTTCTGTTTGCTTCTATTATCATTTTAATAATTTCATTATCTATTGTCTTCTGGGGAATTGATTCCGGAACTACTCCTATTATTTTATTTACCTCCTTCTGGTTATATTCAAGCATGTTTCCTGATGCTGTTATTTCTTTTGATTTGGTTTCCATCATTTAATTGAATAATACAGACTTTTGTTAGGGTACAAGGGTAATATATACATCTATCTATATGTATATTTTTTATAAATCGTGTCCCCTGTTCACGGCGACATTTGTAAGGTTATACTTACAATTATTAATTACAAGTTGAACACACAGTCCATTTTGCTTTGCTTTGTCCGGGCGCCGTAAGATAATAAATGACAAATGAATTTTGATAATATGATATAATTAAAAAAAATCTTTATCACAACAACAATAATAATTACTAAATTGTCCTGTTAAACACCTAACCAACTCTTCTCACAAAATACTAAAATACATTTAAATACAGTTCTGTCGGCATAACAAAAAACAAAAAAAAAAAACTCATCCAATTTTCACAAACATGTTTACACTTTAACTGCCTGCACACATGTGGCCACTCACATCCTGTTCCCTCCAAAACACTGTCCCCTCTCCCTCCTATTCTATGTATGGCCAACTAAATTATGAAGATAGACCAAATTTTAGACACATTATTTGTTTGATCCATCTCTGTTTGAACAACAAAAAATAATTCAGAAAATTTTTTGTTATGTAACAAGGACCTACCGTTTAGGAGTTTGAATGAATAAAGTCACATTATGCGTTTATTTTACTCTCAAACTGTGTAAATTGTAACGTAAAAATGTAACTTTTTGACACGCTCCAGGTCTGTTAGTGTTGCTCTGATTGAAAATTTTAACAACAGTTTCCTTATCAGAAGCAGTAGATATAAAAACAGTAGATTATTGATAGGCATATCCATGATCTATTATTTTTGTCCAGTCATGGTTAGATTGAGTTTAATGATTACTTTTTCAAAGAGAACGATAGGGTAAGTCAGAAGAGCGAGTTTCTTAGCTGCGTTTAACTATTTGTTTGTAGAGACAGTTGAAAGATGATTACGATTGACGTAATGGAATTTTTAAGCATTAAGATTTCATTTTACTTCAGGATGATCAAATGGTTTTATTATAGACGAAGATTGAACTCTTAGTCTAAATACCTATGTCACACCTAGGTCAATATTATAAAATCCAAAGAATTCACACATTTATCGCATTTTTTATAACAATGTAACTGAAATTAGATTTTATTATTGCTAAACCTTCCTTGAATTATGAAGATGATGTAGTTAAAAATTGGTACAAAACGGTTCAGTAGTTCTCGTAGTTGGTGGTCACAGACGAAAAATAGCTGACCCTATTATATTGTATAGCTATGTAATTTGCAACAGCGAAAAAATGTCTTCTCCAGATTGCAAATCAAAACTTAAAGTTGCGTTCGACAAAGAAACTGCCCGTCGTTACAGACTACTTCAACATTTACTAGACAAACGTTCAAAGCTCCCAATTAATTACAAAAGACTCATTTACATGACTGTGATTAGACCTATTTGGACGTACGGAGTCGAGCTTTGGGGCTCCACTAAACCATCCAATTCATCTCGTATCCAATCCTTACAATCCAAAATCCTTCGAAAAATCCTCATTGCTCCTTACTTTGTGACCAATAAACTTATCCATAAAGATCTTAATGTTCCATATGTTGCTCAGTTAGCCGAAACCAGATACCTATCCTTCCATTGTAAGCTCCATAACCACTCCAATCCACAAGTCTCCCAACTTGCTTCCTCCTCCATCCCTGATAATCCTCCGAGGCGTCTGAAAAGAAGATGGCCTAGAGACCTTTTAGTGTAGATTTTATTGAAGTGCTATTAGTGAGTAGTTCTTCACAAGTTATTTACATGCCATTGTATTCACTGTCAACACATTTACTTGTTTTATATTATTTTGTTCAGTTGTAAGTATCAATAAATGAAAAAAAAAATAAAGTTGCGTTATTGTGCAACAATGCAGATTGTTATGATTTTGTCATTTTTAGTAAAAACATTTAATAATCAATGCTGATAGAAAAAGAAATTATATTGAAAATTCTAGTTCATTCCTGCCTAGAGTTATACCTCCAGTTATAAATTAACGAACCGAAAAATAATGTTGTTTGATTAGGAAACATTAACTGAATTTTATTTTATTTTTGTACCATAAATCTCGGATCGATGTAATCAATATCTTCATTACTTTAAGCTATCGGTTTAGTTACATTTCATTCATTTATTAGTTTTAATTATTAATTATCTAATCAAATTGAAACTTTTTTCATCTAAAGTGCTTTTCAGCGGATATTAAAACTTCAAAGAGATTTCTTTTCTTTTGATGCGGGTAGAAATATCTTGATATTTGGTTGTAGGGTAGTGTTGCATCATTTACCACTCCATACCCCACCCTTCCGTTAAATATTAAAGTTGATTGGACTGGAAATATTGCCTTGGCAGTGGTGGAGCCCCTCATCACTGGAAAACAAATACCGAGAAAATCGTATATGATCTTCAGACCCTCTTTCTTTATATAAATATAAATCATAAAAATAATTTTACAATATTATTATTAGTGAAGCAATTTTTTTTTTTTTTTTTTAAATGCCGTAAAAATAGTTTTTTGAGCAATTTTTTTTTCTCTGCTTTTTATATGAAATTAAAAGAAAGTTACGAAAGACCGTTTTTTTTTTTTTTCTATGTTACTCTTTTATACGAAACATGGAAACTACTTTGGAATTTAATTTAATTAGCATTAGTTTTAATTTAAAACATATGTTTTTGTAGTCTACTGTTTCCGATATACAATCGAAACACCTAAAAGTGGGACCCTCTGTTCCACCCCTACATTGCACAGTGGGGCCATTCGTGAATCTAGCGGCAAAAGTGTGAAAGCGATTGTATGGGTAATGTAATATTTTTATCTGATCCAGAACAAATCG
This sequence comes from Euschistus heros, assembly GCA_003667255.2. Classification (NCBI taxonomy): domain Eukaryota; kingdom Metazoa; phylum Arthropoda; class Insecta; order Hemiptera; family Pentatomidae; genus Euschistus; species Euschistus heros. The sequence goes on from RCWM02000393.1 coordinate 6,210, forward strand.
AAATGATTAAAACAAAGTTATTGAAAGATTGATAAAACATTTTTTTTTTTTTCTTTTCTCAATTATTGATATTTACAACTGTACAAAATAATATACATTAAGTAAATGTGTTGATAGTCAATACAATGGCATGTAAATAACTTGTGAAGAACTACTCACTAGTAGGACATCAATAAAATCTACACTAAAAGGTCTCTAGGCCGTCTTCTTCTCAGACGCCTCGGAAGATTATCGGGAATGGAGAGGGAAGCAAATTGGGAGACTAGTGGATTCGAGTGGTCATGGAGCTTACTATGGAAGGATGCATATCTGGTTTGGGCTAAATCAGCAACACATGGAACATTAACATTAATGATTATATAAATTGAATAAAAAAAATAAAATAAATAAATATACCTACTTTATGATAATAATGTCAATATTATGATTGGAAAAAACTCCTCTGTAACAACTAACAATTTCTCTGAAACGTTGTACAGTAATAAATAAATAGAATTTATAATATATATAAATCAGGGCAATGTGTTATCGGACTATAACCTTTAAAACTTTAATACTTAATTTTTATCTTAAAACGAGCAGAACTCACATTATATAGTTTTAAACTGAAAAGAAAATTATCAATTATAGTCTATAATGACAAATCACTTTGATGGAGATTATCACTTTTACACACTACTACCGAAAGTCGTATTTTTCTCAGGTAGTGGTCTGTATGAGCTCATTGAAGGATCAGTCGAAATCAACAAATTATTGATAACGTCAGTGTCGGTTAACGTGCGAGACATTTTCCTAGGAAAATGTTCCCTGTATCTTTTTATCTCTTTGTGTTGACCTTTTGGTCATCCTCTGTGAGTTGCCAATTGCAAAATTTTGAATTATATAATTGACCAGATATATTTTTATTTCCTGGGAATTATTAAAACTGAAAACTCCAGCCTGTAACGCTTCAGCGAATTCTAATCGTGCAACTGAGAGTACTCCGCCTGAAACAAAATTTTTGGTGTTACTGATAAACGGGCAAAAACGGGCAGTAACACACACAGAACTCTAATTTTTACTTGTGAACTTTTAAATTGGCGTTCCGTCTGAGTATCTATAATTCCGTAAAATAAAATAAAAAATATACTGATACTTACTATTTAGAATACAATTCATCGTGAAACGTGAAAAAATTAGAAAACTTATTACGGTGCTCACTGTCCAGTGGTTGAAAGAATACTAACTTAATTCTTGAATCGTACAGAATTAAAGTGGTATTAGTTCGTTATATATTGATTTGCTTTATTGACATCGCCATAGCCTGATTAAATCCGTTTCATGTCTTCCAACATAATTATCGCATATTTCATGCACTCTACACCCCTGATTTAAGCACTCATTGACTGGACTATTGATATTTTTGTGTGTTTTCAATTTCCCATTTGCATATAAACATCTATAAATAATATTTCAAAAAATATATAAATTTAAAAAAGTAAATCTATACATATTTACTTCATAAATTTAAAATCTATTAGAAAATATGTCTAAACGTCCAATTAATTACAATCGAATCATTTACATGATCATAATTGGATCTATTTAGACATTCCGTGTTGACCTGTGCTGTTCCAATGCACCATCCGTTTTATCTGTATCCAACTCTTCATAAAATGTTGAAAGATATATGTTAATTAAAAAAATAAAATTAAAATAATAATAATAATAAAATGTATCTACAGTTGCGTCAACAATACCTGAATGCCCCGCTCTCTGGATATTCTATTTTAGAACTTTTATTGCACTGCTACCAATGGCTACTTTTTCTATAAGAAATATGTGATTTATCAGTTGTAAGTTTCAATAATTGTATAGAAAAAAAAATTATAGCTCTCATCCAGCGTTTTCTTAATATTGTATTTAATAAGGAAAAGTGCATCTTCGTGCCCATAGAAACGATAGAAATCGGGAAAGAATGATAAGGAAAATACGTATCATTGGATAAATTGTACTCATATTTCAGATAAATACCGCTTCATTAAATTTGCCAAAAGAAATAATGCAATGGAAATACGAATAGGAATTATAACCAAAAAGACAATGGATTTGGCATTGAAAGTGACCTTAAAAATCCGATACTTAAGGAGAGCAAGAAACGTGTTTTAATGAATCATTAATTTCAATGTTACTATTCAAATAATATCATCGAACAAAATGTATTATAAGAAGCTATAATAAATGTATCATAAAACGAAAATAATTAGTAGATACAATTAGTTTCAATTGTAATTGTTTGTGTAATTAAGATTTTCCTCCATTTTTTTTTCTTTTTATTTAATTTTTTCTCATCTAACCTATTAATCGATTTTGTTTATGATTAATTTGGCCTGGTTTTTCGTCTTTAGAGCGTCGTTATTGTACGTTTCTGATCCAGATCGATGTTTGTAACTCCTTAGTAATTAATATCTTGCTCTCAAGGGGCAACGTAACTACAAACGACTAGAACTAATTTTTTCCTAGTCTACTATACTATGATGTTATTCCATTGACATCGATGTATTGAAAAAAAGTATCAAAAACTTGTCCTAGTCTCTCTCGTGCTAAAAAATAGAACTTTTATCAGTCTACTCACGCTTATCTTATCGTTTTGCAACTATCTTGAAAACGGTTCATTCATTTTCATATTCTTGTGTTTTTTTCTATTTTTTTTTTAGGTTTTTGCTCGAATATCTGTATTTGCTGATCTAATCGAACGGCTCATATAATAAAGTGAACCATTTATTTGTTTATTTCGTATTGTTCCTTTGTAAATATGATTTAGATTCCTTTGAATTTATGTTTTATTCCGCGACTTTTATCATAGGAAAATATAGAGCAATAAATAAGAGAGAGTGAAACACATTTTTTTATATGTTGCAAATATTTATTTAAGTAATTTAGATTCTACCAATATTTCCTCATTTCTATTAGCGATTAAGTATATGCATACATCCGATATGTTAACATTAATGTATTCTATATTTAACTTGTGTCTATGTTAAAAACATCTCTATTGGTGTGTTGGCGTTCTGGCCCTCCTTACAGGGGTTCTTTATGGCTATAAACAACAAATTAGATTTCACAAAAAATAAAATGAGATTAAAAAAAACAAAAAAAAACAACCCATAACTTGAATAATTACTTGTATTGAATTTTTAAATAATTTTTTATGCATTTGTTTGTTTGTTTATTGGTTCTACAACACTTGAAGAGTCATAGCCTCCTTTAGTCTGAGCCGCCAAAATTCTCTGTCTTGTGCTACTGCTCTCCAATTTCTTATTCTTTGCATTTTCTCAGTGTCTGCAGTCACACAATCCACCCACCAGGTATCCCCACGTTTCTGCGACCAAATTTCTTTTCATCTAGGAGCCTTTTGGGGATTTAATTATCGCATGCAACATGTCGTGTCCATCTCAGACTTCCGGATTTTATAAACTGTAAAATATCCAGGTATTTTTAGAGATGCATTATAAAAATTGCATTTTTATTTTTTTTAATTTGAATGACTTAATTGGAGGAGTTATCTTTCAAAACTGAACATGTCAAATGAAAATGTTAAAAAAAAAAACAGGGAAAAAACTACACCAGTCCAGTCCTCCCTCCGCTGTTAAATCCAAAACAATTATATTATTTAAATCATTGATTGATGTCCAAAACAAAAATTAAAGTATAGTAGTGTGCAGTTCCGCTAGGCTTTGTCAGAAAATTGATAAAAAAAATCGACCGAAATTGAACAAAAGATAAAAAACATATCTAAGATTTTTCATAAAACAATGGGTTTTATTGTACGGAATATATATGCTTCAACATTATTCTATATGTGAGACCCTTTTCTACAATTGGCGATGCCCATGTTTTCTTTAATTTCTTCATTCCGTGTTGTTTGATCTATTTCATCTGTTTCTTGTATCTATTTTTCACTACCTTTCATGAGCATTATTTTTGAATGTAAAAGCCGATCAAGGCAATTTTTATAATATTTGTGATCAATCAATACAAGTAAGGCATCGCATTGTAATTTGTTCTTTGACCAATACTTCGGGATATTTTATCAAATTAAGAAATGTGTTTCTATATGATGATAATGATTGCCGAGACTTTCAGTCGAAATAAATATTTGTTGACAATGAAGACTACTTCATACTTGACACTAGCAAGGGCTTGAAAATGTGGCATAAACCATGAAACGTCACCGACATGGTTATATAAGTGTAATTTTTGAAATATAAAATTAATTTTGGAGATATATTTGCTTCAATTTCCTATTAATATTTAATAATCTCCTTGTGTAATATAAAATAATATTTGTGATAATGTTTTATAGATAGCTTTGGTTGATTTGTATGGAGATATTAAATGCTATTAATTATTTTCAAAATCAAAAGCCTCTATCTTTATTTACTTTGGACTGATCTAGATAAAAACTGATCTAGATACATGTTCTGAGAATTGAAAATCGAAAAAACAATCGGGTTCATTCACCTGTCGGTTCCCATTCACTTTCGATTGGAAAAAAAAAACGTCTGCCGGTCTATTCATGGCCTCCCCAGATAGCACTGAATTTATGTCAATTTAATTTCCTTTATTTTTATTACTCTTTCATTAGATGAAGTGTGCATATTTTGCATTATTATGTTTTTTGAACAACAGTGAAGATCGATAAGGTTTATAAATAGTAAACGTCTCCACCTGTGTTGCTGTTGAATACTTATCTCCTGTAATCACAACTGGAAGAACAGGTTATTGGGCACCCTTACAAGCGGAGTTTGGGTCTTAAACACACAAGTCTGAAAATGGTGCTCAAATTTATTAGTTATATTTTGCGTCATGTGAATATTATATGAGCAATTATAAATAGGCCGACTATGACTTTGGGCGGCTAGTCGACGGCGATTTTTGACGACTAATTGCTGACTAGTCGCCGACTACAGAAGCCGCCGATTACTTGGCTTTATCGCCTAGTCCAGGGGTCTCCAAACTTTTCAGCCTTCGGGCCACACTAACTACTTCCAAGGGCTCCCCGGGCCAACACCATTTTAATTTTCCTGCCGGTACCTATAATTTATAGAATAGTCTCCGAGTACGCACCCTCAGCGAGAAGAAGCTAGTTAAAGTCCCTAGTTCAATCATTATTGTGTTGTACTGTGATGTTACGAAGTTCTGGTGTATTCTACTCATTTCTTGATGACAGTAATTGACGTATAAAAACGCTAATAGAGGTGCTATAGTAATAGTTCGTAACGCCTTAGCGGGTTTGTGTGTGTTTCAAAAACATCTTTGTAACAGTATTTTGATTTGTAAATAAGCAGGTGAAAGCATATAAGTAAATAAGTAAATAAGCAGGTGAAAATTTTGTAGTGTTGTGTATTGTGTTATTGTATTCTTGAACACATAATTTAGCAATTGCTGTCCATGGTTTATATTTGTCCGGATTCTCATTGAGTCGACAACGAATGCGATTCGTTAAAGTCTGATTCAGTCTTTCATTCAATCCATTGGATTGCGGATGATCCACTGAAGTAAAGATCAACCGTGCACCCAACTTCTTGATTTGATCTTTGAATTTAGATGAATTTAGCGCGCTGTATTGGTCAACTAAAATAATTTCAATATTTTCCTTAGATATTGGTTTTATTAATTTAATAAAGTCATTAGCCGTCTGTCCTTTTGAGGTTAAAATCCATGCATATCTAGTAAAATGATCAACTAATAAATGCATGTATTTGTGCGAAGATCTATTTCCACCAAAACCTCCAATTGTATCTATAGACATAATTTGGTATGGATATTCAGCTGGTCCTAATTGTGACAACATTCCAATCGGTCTTCCTGATCTGGATTTATTTTTTATGCATATCTCGCACTGCTTACAATAATCAGATATCATGTCATCCATGTTTCTGAAATAGTAAAATGGTCGGAGTTTATTGGCTATCTGCTTGCTACCAATATGACCATAAAAATTATGTATCTTATCAATCAAATATCGACCAAAATTTGTAGATACGTAAATCCGTTTCCTATTGTTCATCAATTTGTAGATGACTTCCCCTTCCCTTATAATGTGTTCTGATTCTTCTATTTCCGCTTTATTGATTTCTTGGTCTTTGATTATATCTTCGATCCGGATGATATTGACTACTTTTAAGCAATCATCTTCATTCTGAAAGCTTTCTAGAACTGGATTTCTGGATAAAGCATCGGCTTCCACATTATCCTTTCCCTCCTTATAAATCACTTTGAAGTTGTATTGGGATAAGTACAACATTAAATCACCCATGGCCTTATCAGTTCTTGCTTTTGATTCCAAATTCACCAGTGGTTTATGGTCCGATGTTACAGTGAATTCTTTCCCTATCAAATAATTCTGCCAAAATAGAATTGCTTCTTTTATAGCTAAACATTCCAAAAACATGATCTCTCTTTTCATCTGGCCTGGTGACAATTTTTTCGAAAAATAGCCAACTGGGTGTAAAATCCCATCCTCTTGAGGTTGCTTCAAAACAGTCCCTAAGCCTACTCGACTTGCATCTACTTCTGTCACACATTCTTTTTCAGGATCATAAATGGCTAAAATTGGTTTCGAGCACAAATAATGTTTAATTTCTTCAAAACTATTTTCGCATTCTTCTGTCCAATTAAATTTTACGTTCTTTTTAAGTAAAGCGTGCAAAGGTGCTAATCTTGTAGAACAATGATCAATAAATCTATGATAGAAATTAATTTTCCCCAACCATTGACGAACCATCTTCCTTGTCTGAGGTCGCTTAAATTTTTCTATCGCAGTAAGATTATCCCTCATTGGATAAACCTTACCTCTTTCAATTACATGGCCCAGGTACTTAACACTGTGTTTCACAAAACCACATTTTTCTAATTTCAATTTGAAACCTTCTAGCTTAGCTGCTTCAAAAAATAACTTGATATGGGTCATATGTTCTTCGAAAGATTTAGAGAATATTAAGATGTCATCTATATAATTAACACAGAATTTATCTAAATGATACCTTCTAATTATGTTTGCCAGCACTCTCTGAAATATAGCGGGTGAATTTTTGAAACCAAAAGGTAATACTTTCCATTGCCAGTGACCTTTCTGAGTTATGAACGCTGTTTTCTAGCGATCTTTAATTCTGACTGGAATGGACCAAAAAGCGGAGTTAATGTCCAATGCTGTAAACCAGGGGTCTCCAAACTACGGCCCGCGGGCCAAATCCGGCCCGCCAGTGCCATCAATCCGGCCCGCGGCGGCGGCGGGGCAAAAAAATAAAAATAAAAATAAAAAATCATCGATTAATAATAACTCCATTTTATTTACTTAAGTTAGGTAAATGTTAATAACAAGTGCCTATAATAAGCATAAAATTAAAATTTACTTTAGCAAATAAATGAAATGAATCCAACAAACATTATAAATATATGTAAACATTATAACATATAAAATACTAATAAGATTTATGTAGTTGTGATTTCTCACTGATAATAGATTGTAGTTTCTGGCACTTGATTCAAATGTTTGAAAAAAAGTGAAATAAACATTTGTTCTCTCGATAATTATCGATTTTTAATAACTTATATCTCGAACACCGTTGAGAGTTGGACAAATATGTATAGAAACAATTTTATAGGAAATTTAATTAGCTTTAATTTCGATCCATAGATTATTTTTCTAGAGTCCACGGTTTCCGAAATATAATCGAAAAACCTAAACACGGGATCTTCTCCCCTTCCCTCACAATTTCCCGTAACCCCAGGGACCGGAACTTTTAGTATATTTACCTTCTAATTACTCCTAACGAAGCTGTGAAGTCAAAAATAGTCGCATAATTCATGCATTGTACACTTCTCATTTCAGCACTCTCACTGGGGTCGCGCTTTTCCGCGAAAACACGTTTTTCGGCACTTTTTTGGCTATAACTCCGAAAGTAAAAGTCCGATCCAAAATATATTTTTTCTATCTGAAAGCTGGTTAGTTACATTTAATAGAAGAATTTGTATATTAAATTTTGATCAAGTCCCCTAAAATATCGATGTCAGCACCCTCAAAACCGCTTACTGTTTTGAAATCCACGTAATACACCCTAGCCAGCACACTACATATGTATGTTTTGGCAACATCTGACGATTTGGTCTTTTTTAGTGGCCTTGATTGGATATACTATGGAGTTTAATCAAAATTTCATATAAAGGGTCTAATAGTAAATTTAACCAGGTTATAGTTGAAAAAATGAAAGTTCAGATCGGAGAAACAATTATGGAGTTAAAGTGAAAAATGTGCCAAAAAAAAAACTTGGATTTCAAAACAGTAAGCGGCTTTGGAGGTGCTGACATCGATATTTTATGGGACTTGGGACACTGGGAAAAAGTGTTTTCACGGAGAAGAGCGACCCCAGTGAGAGTGCTGAAATTAGGGGTGTAGATGCATGAATTATGCGTCTATTTTTGATTTCATAGCTTCGTTAGGCGTAATTAGAAAGTAAATATACTAAAAGTTCCGATCTACAAGGTCAAAGGTCACAAAAATCAGTTGTTTTTTTTCAAATATCTCTATTTCTAACAAATTCTCTATTACTAAAAGTTCCGGTCCCTGGGGTACAGGAAATTGTGAGGGAAGGGGAGAAGATCCCGTGTTTAGGTTTTTCGATTTTATCTCGGAAACCGTGGACCCAAAAAAAAAAAATCTATGGATCGAAATTAAAGCTAATTAAATTTCCTATAAAATTGTTTCTATACATGTTTGTCTAACTCTCAACGGTGTTCGAGATATAAGCAATTTGATTGAAGAGCCAGAAACATACATATGAAATTAAAGTAAATTTAATGATCTACAATTTTGATTCTGACAATATTTCTGAGAAACGATCCTGGAAGGCACTAGTAGCAAGTTTTTGTCTGAACTGGTACCCGCTTCTCCTTTCCCGCGCTATGTCTCGAAAACGGTTAATCCAAAAATAAAAATGAATAGAAAAAAAAATACAGAGAATATTATTCTCTAAAAGTTTTGTAACTATTTTGATTGACGGCCGATGGATAGAAATAGAGATATTTGAAAAAAAACAACTGATTTTTGTGACCTTTGACCTTGTAGATCGGAACTTTTAGTATATTTACTTTCTAATTACGCCTAACGAAGCTATGAAATCAAAAATAGACGCATAATTCATGCATCTACACCCCTAATTTCAGCACTCTCACTGGGGTCGCTCTTCTCTGTGAAAACACTTTTTCCCAGTGTCCCAAGTCCCATAAAATATCGATGTCAGCACCTCCAAAGCCGCTTACTGTTTTGAAATCCAAGTTTTTTTTTTGGCACATTTTTCACTTTAACTCCATAATTGTTTCTCCGATCTGAACTTTCATTTTTTCAACTATAACCTGGTTAAATTTACTATTAGACCCTTTATATGAAATTTTGATTAAACTCCATAGTATATCCAATCAAGGCCACTAAAAAAGACCAAATCGTCAGATGTTGCCAAAACATACATATGTAGTGTGCTGGCTAGGGTGTATTACGTGGATTTCAAAACAGTAAGCGGTTTTGAGGGTGCTGACATCGATATTTTAGGGGACTTGATCAAAATTTAATATACAAATTCTTCTATTAAATGTAACTAACCAGCTTTCAGATAGAAAAAATATATTTTGGATCGGACTTTTACTTTCGGAGTTATAGCCAAAAAAGTGCCGAAAAACGTGTTTTCGCGGAAAAGCGCGACCCCAGTGAGAGTGCTGAAATGAGAAGTGTACAATGCATGAATTATGCGACTATTTTTGACTTCACAGCTTCGTTAGGAGTAATTAGAAGGTAAATATACTAAAAGTTCCGGTCCCTGGGGTTACGGGAAATTGTGAGGGAAGGGGAGAAGATCCCGTGTTTAGGTTTTTCGATTATATTTCGGAAACCGTGGACTCTAGAAAAATAATCTATGGATCGAAATTAAAGCTAATTAAATTTCCTATAAAATTGTTTCTATACATATTTGTCCAACTCTCAACGGTGTTCGAGATATAAGTTATTAAAAATCGATAATTATCGAGAGAACAAATGTTTATTTCACTTTTTTTCAAACATTTGAATCAAGTGCCAGAAACTACAATCTATTATCAGTGAGAAATCACAACTACATAAATCTTATTAGTATTTTATATGTTATAATGTTTACATATATTTATAATGTTTGTTGGATTCATTTCATTTATTTGCTAAAGTAAATTTTAATTTTATGCTTATTATAGGCACTTGTTATTAACATTTACCTAACTTAAGTAAATAAAATGGAGTTATTATTAATCGATGATTTTTTATTTTTATTTTTATTTTTTTGCCCCGCCGCCGCCGCGGGCCGGATTGATGGCACTGGCGGGCCGGATTTGGCCCGCGGGCCGTAGTTTGGAGACCCCTGGCCTAGTCTCCAAAAATTCGGCCCAATTCTAATTCTAATTTTTTTTTTTATCCTTTTTTAAAAATATTTAAAAAAATTTATTTTTTTATAAAATACTTGGATGTTCATTAAAAATATAAATGTAGGATATTCACTGTCCTCAGGGTATTTTTATGTTATATAACAACTTAGCTTAAAAATTAGTTGATTTAAATGAAAAAATGGCAATTATTGGTCATAAATTTCAATTGAGATTCATCTTTAAAGTTAGAATTTTATTGTAGGAACAGGTATTAGGTTCAATTATCGAACTTATTGAAATATCATGGTATTTATCAAAAAATAAATTCGATAAATTTTACAATTCTGAATAAAGAACTTACTTAACCTACTATTTTTCTTTTTTTTTTTTTTATACACAGTTATGGTTTTTTGTCATAATAAAAAACTATTCATTCTTAAAATGTAATACTATGTTGGAACACGAAAAGAAAACCGCTATTTTTGCAGTTTACATACGCTTTTGTTTACAATTACATTTAAGCTATTTGCGTCTTATATAAGTCTATAAACACTCGGAATGATTTAATTCTAAATCTCGCAATTAACTAAACTAAGTAAAAAAAAAAAAAAAAAATTGCAAATAAACAAAGAAAAATTTGAGGTAAATAAAAATCTTTAGCTACATATATTGACGGTTATAAAGCTATGAACGAAGCACATCGAACATTGCCGATGTCATCCGAATTCCAATAGAACCAATTATCGACCTTTTAGCCAGATGACTAGTCGGTCGTCTCAAATAATTAGTTTAATAAAAATTATATTTTAGTACTTACGGTAAAGAATCTTAATATTTTAAAAGATTGATTTTTTTTTCGGGTTGTGTTAAAATTATCTTCTGCCTATTTTTCAATACATTTTTTTTTTTTTTTTTTTTTTGACTCCGCACTCTGAATACTGATGGGACAGGTAGAAAATTGTTGAGAGATACGGTAGAGGCTTCATTGTTTTACAATGGACTTTCCTGGAAGGTCCAGGTAAGTTGGTTACTTTGAAGACAGCTGGTGCAGCATGTGGCCAGTGGGTCAGTCCCCCTTCGCCACGTGTAGGGTTGTCGCTTACGCTCCTCTGAACAGCTGTAAGACCGGATTGGCAACCTTTTTCAAGTTTGAAAACATATTTCTCACTTGTGGTTGCTACTTCATCCTGAAGGAATTACGATTATAAGGTAATTAATTATTATTTTTTTTTTTTTTTTTTTGCATTTCGTATTGAAGTAAAGGTTCGTTGTAATATTCGTTGTAAAACTTTTCATATAAAAGAAAGTTATTTGCGATATACAGATTTTTACGTCTTCGCGATCGGTAAGTACTTACGAGTAAAAAAATACAAGTCTCGATAATTATTGGATGTAAACAAAAAAAAAAAAAAAAAAAAAAAAAAAAAAAAAAAAGATAAAAAATGACAAACGAAGCTTCGAATTCCAAAGCCATATAAGTCCATTTTTTTTTTTTTTTTAATTTTCACAGCTGGTCAGTAAAGTTCAAGTTGGATTAGGAAGGGGAATTATTTTTTGTATTGCCAATTTGATTTAACTACTTTTTTTGAGAAAACCTTCCACTTAAAGACTATATAGAAGAAAAACTATTCAATAAAAAACATCTGGAAATAAACATCTATTTATGCAAATCTAATTTATGTCTCTGTCTTTGTTACACGATATATAACTCATATGGTCGTTTAGTAACTTTCTGCCGGCGTCAAATCTTCATTTATATTTTTCATAAATAGCGAAAAAGGTTTGTTTCCTACAAAGACTAGAGGTAGTTTTTTTCTCTTCGGCGTTTTAGACTTGTTTTGGACAAATTTATCACGGGAAGGTTTCACTGCTGAATGATTTTGTTGTAAAAGTTTTTACTACTGTAATAGACTCTAAATTGATCGAAAAACTGTATACCAATAAAACTTAAATTTATCTAGCCATCAAACCCTTGTCATAAAATCGTCTTTCCCTTTGATTTTATTATAGAATACTTTAGTTTTTTTATTATTTTTTTCCTGACATTGTGGTTTACCGCCGCCGTTCATGAATGATCAATTCAAACAAGCGGTTCTCGTAATTATCGGGACCATTGAAGGGACAGATTATCGATTCAACTGTATTTTAAAATTGAGACTTTTTTTCCCCATTTTTTGGGTAACCATCCCTTACTTATATACTTCCTTAACCCCAATTCTTCTAAACAACTAATGTTTTAATTAAATTATAAAATATTACCTTAATTATAATTATTTAACTGAAACTTATATTTTGTCATAAATGTTTTTTTCTTTGATCTCGATCTTACATCGATTTTTGAATTTAACATGAAAAACTCGATTTAACTTGCCATACTATTTTTTAAACTGAAGTTTTATTATGGTTTCTCGCTAAAATCTTCTAATATAATATGCCCTGTTCCATAAAATTGCTGAATTGTTTTCGAAACAAACTCGCGATTTTCTTTTTTTAGGGAATTATACACACGCACATATGTATACTTAAATTTTATAGTAACATAATCAGTTTGATTTATAATATTTGCTTGAGGAGTTATACTCGAATATGAGTGAATATTTAAAACGAAAATCCTGACGATTTATTTCATTGTTTCTTAGTTTACGGTCGTGATACAATTTCCTCGTAAAACGATTCGTCACACTCATTGCACCGATAACTTTAGAAATTAAATGATTCTCATTTCTCAATCTGTCCATTTTATGCATTTTTTTCATATAATAAAACGCGAACCTAGCGTGCAATGTCGACAATGCACGTTGGCCATAATCCGATAAATTAAGGTGCGTGAGCCAATGCCATTCCCTTTTTTTGCATTTCCAATCACGCACGAATGTTCATACGAAAGACGAATGATGAAATATTTGTTAAGTATTATTGATTATCATTATCTTATCAGGATTATTTCGCAAGCGTTTTTTAGGAACATTAAAATTAAAGCAGTGAATTAAAAATGTCATATATCTCAAGAATGTCTTGAAAAAAATTGATATTATTTTGAATATAAAATATTTGATGTTATTTTTATCATCGTGCTAATCTTTATAACGTTAATGCAAACGTTGAAGTGTTTTCTAATGTTGGAGATCCCTGATAAGTTGAGAAATGAGTTCGACTTACTTTTATTTTAATTATTTATGTAAGGGAGCGTAGCTTAAATGTTTATCATTATAAATATATAGTTATACTTTGTTTATAATCTCCAACATATGCTAACAATTTTGTAATAATGTATTCATATTTATCTGGACTCCTCACATATTGATTTTATGCCAAGGGATGATTTACATGTTTACGGGCTTATCATATAATTACTTGTGATATAATTCTGATAAACGAGGCCCGATAAATAAAAAAAATGTTTTTAAAGAGAAAATGAAAAAAAAAAAAAAATGTTACGTTGGTGATGATTAATGATGTAATGTTCTATCGCGAGTCGGTCGGATCTGGGTCGTTCTGCAAAAACATTCGAGTCGATAAACATTCTCTACTGGACCATCGCTCTTGCCTAACCCTTGGGCGAAAAGTACGATGTCCGATTTTTTTGTTTTGATGGAACATTTATAACGGCAGTGTTTTTTTTTAGATATCTGATTTGTGTAATCTTACAATAATACAATCCAAATTTAAGAAAACCTATATTGAGTAATTATAACAATCTTCCAAAATTGTGGGCAATAAGTAATGTAGATGGCTTAAAGATTACATACATTATGTATGTATACATTATGTAAAAAAAAAAAAAATGAAAAATAAGAAAAAAATATAAAGAACTGTGCTCTACTTAGATAGTATAAAATAAACAATATACATATCGTCCATATAAATGCCAAGTAAAATACGCAGTATTTGCATTCGATCTTTAGCGATTCGTTACATAGATTTGACATAATCAAATAGTTTGTTTAATCGACACTTTGACAGGATTATTCCTCCACTTTACAGAGTGAATTCAGATTTGAGAATTCGCTAAAACGATTATCAGTCCCAAACCAATTGATAAAGTAATACAAAAAAGGTGTTTTTTCACATTTGATACTTTGCGTTTTTATGGATGATATGAGGGAAATATATATAAAAAAATATATAGAATCAAATAATAAAATTAAATAATAGTAACAGTAAACATTAAATTAAAAGTAAAAAATAGGATAAACCAGATATTGACACCCTTAAGGAAATATTCATACTTTAATTATAGAAAAAATTGTTCAACAATGTTGAAATTTACAGTTATTTTTCCTTAATTACTATACTTTAAGCTAAGCAAGAATGTTTACACAAAACATTATTCCTGGAATGTATTTTACAAGATAGTGACAAAAATAATAAGGAAAAATCAGTTATTGACACCCTATGGATATCTTTCAAAATAAGGACAGAATTGAAAGTTCTTTTACACAGTTGAGTTGTAGGATTTAAAAGGAATTTTATGTTGTTTTTTTTTGTTGGCTAAATAGATGTTTTCTACTTTTTAAGAAAGGGTGTTAATAACTGTCTGGTTTACCCTACCTCAACTACAAAATTAATCTTCTTATCTTTTTTTCATCAATTTGATTTAATTTAAAATACAATATTAAAACTTGAAGCTTTGAACTTGAAATAAAAAAGAAAGAGACATTAATAGTTTAAATATCCGTTTAGTGAGGAATAAACTATCTCATTTCTTAAAAACCTTTGGACCTTATGTTTTAAGGTCTAATTTATGTATTTTAATCTATAAAATGTATGATTAGTTAACATTTATATTAATCGAAGTACACAATTTTTTCAATACGTTCCTCAAAAACATGTTGGCTCCTTCGAACAGAATTTTTGATTCTTATTATTGACCATTTCAATCGACTTTTGATCAATTTAATGTAATTGGTAGGTTAGAGGTCTGGAGGGAAGTGCAATTGAGTCAGAGGATCATAACTAAGCTCTAATAATTTCTTAAGGACGAAACCTTATAAAAGATGGTTTTGCTTTTACAGCTTTATGCTTGAGCTCTTGCCATTGCCTTGAGGTGGTCAGGGTCGCACAGTTCGTTAATTGTTATTCTCTTTGCAAGTTTTTTAACAGTTGCAGGATTTTCATCTTCCTAAGACGGAGAATACCGTTATCCATGGAAGACGTCCTACTGCGAACTTCCTTGTCTACAAGGCTGAAGTCCCTGTTTTGAAATTTTTTAAACTATTGTTGAACTATCACACACTCACGCTAGTGTAATATTGTTTAGAGGATAATTAATATCAACATTCAGACTTTAAAATAATCTAACATATCTGTACCATTTGGGAAAAACTAGATAAGTCCATTTTTGTTCACAATTTAGGTTGCTCAAAATATTTATCTTATTCCCAAATGGTACAGACATATAAACAGTTTATTACACAGAGGGTTAATTTGAATAAAATAAGAAAAAAACCTGAATTATATTCTGGACAACCCAATATCAGAATAATCGAAAAAGGAAATCCATCAATTTAATATTTATTTTATGTGCTGACCTATGCACATGACAGTAATTTAACCCATTTGGACTTGCGTAGTTGATCTTGAATCTTCCAATTCTTCTCGTATTCAACCGTAGATAGCCAAGAGACCTTCTGATGTAGAACTTTTATTGAAGTGCTACGAGTGTGTAATTCTTTACATGTTATTGTAATCATTTTACCTCACATTCACTAATCGTATATATTGTATACATTTTAAAATGTCAATGAAGTAAATAATAAAAAAAATGAAGTGCATTTTCCCTGGATATAGTATCAATAGTATAAAATAGAAATAAAAAAATATTCTAGCATATTTATACAGGTACCAAATATTATAGCAAACCATATTCCATTTCTTCCAACATTATCCCCTAGCTGCCAAGAATATGGTAATAAATTATTTTTATTCGAAAATTTTACCTGTTATCGTATACCTGGTAGTGGAGAGGGAACTCGTCCGAGGACCAATTGGCCTATTTTGCCAGCCCCTGAATTTAGCTTAGCAAACTTATGCTGTCCAGTCTTAATCAGAGTGTACTAGTTGCATTGCACAGGCCCTGATGAAAATCGGATCCACACCTCTCTGAACTGCGCGCTCTGAGAATTGTGTAACTACTCGCTGGACTATCACGACTACTGGTTCTCGTGTAAGTATAAAACTATGTAAGCAAAATACTAAATTCGTCCGAATTTATTTTGACATGGATATGTATTTTGGCTCGGGTCCTATATTTTTTTTTTTGGAACTTTTTTTCACTCTCAAAAATGTAACATTTTTATTATTGCTCTATTGGCGTTGCACGGATCGAAAATTGGACAACAGTTCTTTGATAAAAACTTTAATAGAGAATAGTTTTTGCTATATAACATTTGTCAATAGGATTCGTTTAGGAGCTAGATTGGTTTGAATGAAAAAGGTAACGTTTTGTACATATTTTTTTAAGTGTTGTGGCTTTGTCTATTCCCTTTCTTTATCAGAAGCAGTTGGTATAAAAGCAGTAGATTATAGATAGGCATATTAAGAATCTGTTGTTTTTCCCAGTCAGGGAGAAATTTAATTTAAAAAAAAGTAAAATAGTTGAAACTATTAGAGACTGCTATATTCTAGATAATTTAAAGCCTTTCGAAAGTGCCACTGCAATGTTACTCAAAGTTTGACACACAGGTGCTTGCTCTATGAATACGCTCTTATGATACATTTATTTTCCTTAAATAATAATTAGATTTTTCTTAGTTTTTGTGTTTAAATGTAATTTTAATTCGTTATGGAAAGCAATTATTATAAAGCCGATAATCATTCTATTTGTTATGTTTTTACTTCACAGAGCAATATATATTATTACTCGTATATAGGAATATATTAGTGACGTGCCGTAACCAAAATGTTTCGATTCTCGATTCCTGTGCTGGCACCAAAAAATCGATACAACGCTACATCGATTCAAAAATAAATTGCGATTATAAAAAATAATCAATATTAAAACTAGACCAGACCAGATACCTATCCTTCCATAGTAA
Organism: Euschistus heros; assembly: GCA_003667255.2. NCBI lineage: Eukaryota > Metazoa > Arthropoda > Insecta > Hemiptera > Pentatomidae > Euschistus > Euschistus heros. The sequence goes on from RCWM02000393.1 coordinate 23,675, forward strand.
GCTCCATAACCACTCTAATCCTTTAGTCTCCCAACTTGATTTCCACTCCATTCCCTATAATCCTCCGAGGCGTCTGAAAAGGAGATGGCCTATAGACCTTTTAGTGTAGATTTTTATTGAAGTGCTCCTATTGAGTAGTTCTTCACAAGTTATTTACATGCCATTGTATTCACTATTAACACATTTACTTGATGTATATTATTTTGTACAGTTCTAAATATTAATAAATGAGGAAAGAAAAAAAAAATGTTTTTTTTTTTTTTTAAATAATGTAATAGGAATTGGAATTCAGTATAAACATGTAACAAAAAGTTATCTTTATTCTGTGTTAAAAAATATCTTTTAAGTATAGTTAAACGGGACTGTTGTCAGTTGAATTTATTTCGTTTGTACTTTTGCTTCGACATCTTAAAAATATCTTATTCCTTCATTTTCCAATAGCAAATACATATCTTCCACCGTTAGACGTTTGGCTTACATTAGCAAATTTTTGAAAAACTTTTTTTATATTTTCTAAGCCGTTAGATCTAGTACATGCAAAATTGTTGTTTTTCTAGCGAATGCAATGGCATCCATTAAAACAGTTTTTTATTCTCATTAGGAAGTAGAATCAGTATAAATGTTTTGAATAGATAAAGCTATAAAGTTTTATAAGAGGAAAGAAATGTGGTGTACCGTTACCTGTCAGCCCCCTACCTTCCCCCTCTACCTGCCTCGTCAGCTGTTGCCTTCATCTCGTATTCATTAATTGTACAGCTGTTATGAAGTTCATAACCTGTATTTACTCAAATCTTTTTATGACGAATCTTTTTTCCTATCATAATTTTATTTATGATTTAATATTCCCGATGCCATATGGATCTCAACTTTAAATGGCTATAATTTATACCTCTTGGTAAGCTATAAAAACAAAAATTAGACGTAATTCATTAAATTTCATTCTTATGTAAATTCATGAAAAAAAAAGGAAAGAAAAAAAATCTAATAAGTTTTACTCATAGCTCAAGTATTGCTCCTTTAAAAATGAGGACAAATGCTTGTATAATCAAATTTTTATTTGCCCTGAAAAAGTTGTATTAATTTGAAAATTAGATGGTGTTTAGTTACGAGCCTTTGTTTAGTTTTTTGTATTTTTTTTCTCACACTTCGTTTGTTTAATTTTTTTCCCATCTTTATATAATTTGTGTGATTTAAAGCCATGAAGGACGTTCTACCTAATTCCCTCTCTTCCTTTTTTATCTTAATCTATTTCACTTGTTCTAAGAAGGTCACAGAATTGAAATCCTATAATTAAATAGCATTCATTGTTATTAGTTCATTACTGTTTCAAAGTATTTTTCTGTCAGGATGAAACGAAGTTTATATAATTATTATTTTTTCATTTCCTTGTTCTTATGCATTTTATTTTTCATTTAAAATTTAAATATTACTACTGATTATACCTACATATTAATTGACTAAAAAAAAACAAAACAAAAAAAGTTATTGAAAATAATATGATCTGCCACTTTGGGCATTGAGTAATACAGAATTATCTGGATTTCATAGTTTTAAATATTATAAATAAAGATAAAATTGGGTAAAGCGGACATTTATTGAAACCTTAATTACCTTAACTTAGGAATTAAAAAAAAATTAACTAAAAAGAAAATTTAATAAAATTATTTTTTACTCAACTGTGTCTATAATACTTTCAATTCTGTTTGTATTTGAAAAGATAACCTTAGGGTGTCAATAACTGATTTTACATTAGCTACTGTCACTATCTTGTGAAATACATTACAATAATAATGTTTGGTGTAAGTTCTCTCGTTTAGCTTAAAGTATAGTAATTAATTAAATATAACTGTAAATATCAACTTTATTGAACTATTCTTTCTATAATTATTGTATCAATAGTTGTCAGGTTTACTGTATTACAATAATACATAAAATTCAAATATGAATTGTAAAAAATATTTTTATTCCTTAATAGATTTAATATTTACAATATTAGAACTGGAACATTATAAACAATATAAGACAAATTAAAACGGAGTTAAATTTGCTTGGTAAGCAATGTACAGTGTTTTGATGTATCCATTAAATTAAAAAAAAAAATTAAGTTATTTTGGGAGGAGGCCAATAACCTATACTAAAACTTTCTACGCATGCAACGATTTCTTACTATGGTTACTGGCAGGAAGCTACTTCGACACACGTAGTAATTACTAATGAATGCTGAAGAAGGTTTAATGACGTCATATCGCATGCCTATTACTCTTCCTATTACAGTATTTTGCGTTTCCTATTGTAGTAGGTTTGTAGTTTTATAGATTTTATTAATATTTAATTTATTTTAATTCAATAATTTCAAAAAAAATGAATCACCATATTAAAAGTGGAAGTGAGTTTTTTCGTAAGAAAAGCTCTCAATTTAAATTTTTCTTTTCTTTAATTGTTTACTAACAACTTTTCGTGGTTATGCTGCTCTATTGTCTCATATGTTTACTCTCCAATCCGATTTTTCCTTTTATTTTGGAAAAAAGTCTTTATATGCGATTTCGGTGATTCATTATATTTATCAGATTTGATTATTATTATGAATCGACGGAGGTTTATTGAGGAAATATCACTGAAAGATCATTTAATGTATTCTGTTACCTTCCTTAAAGACAGTAGTTATTGAAATGCTGAATTGTTTTGTTTGGCCTACAGAAATGATCGTGATTCTCTCCAAGGCCGTATAATTTGGTTGTAATTGTCTTTACATTTGCTATGTTGAGGCACGGATTTAGTTAATTAACTTTATGATTTAGTTCTTTCTTTTTTTTTATTTTAACTATGTATTGGTATTTACTACTGAATAAATTTTATACAAGTAAATTTTAGAAAAATAGTTACAATGACATGTCATTATCTTGTGAAGAACTACCCATTAGTAGCTTTTCAATTAATGTTCCACATTAGAAAGCCCCTAGGCCGGCTTCTTTTCGGACGCCTCGGAGGGTTATCGGAAATCGAGTGACAAGCAAGTTGAGGACTAGTGGATTCGAGTGGGTATTGCTTGTCATGGAAGGATAGGCATCTTGTTTGTCCCAAATCTGCACTATATAGGACATTTAGATTGTTTCGGATAAGTTTATTTGTGAGATAATAAGGAGCATTGTGGATGTTATTAATTACTTTGGATTGTAAGGATTGGGTACGAGACATATGGGAAGGTTTAGTGGAAGCTTCACTGTGCTCCGTATGTTCAAATGGGTCTAATTACTGTCATGTACGTAAGTGTTTTGTAATATATAGGGTGCCTCGAACGCTTATCTAGCAAATGTCTACATTTGTCTGATTTCTAATTATACATAACAAATAATAAATTGATGGTTTTCTTTTTTTATTCAAATATTGGGTAGTCCGGAAAATTATGCAGGCTTTTTTGTTGTCTTTAATTTACCCATTTGTTTGTGATATAAAAATGTGCATTGAGAATTTTACAAAGGATTTTGGATTGTAAGGATAGGATATGAAAAAAATTTGTGGGGTCCCTAAACTCAACTCCGTGTGTCCAAATGAGTCTAATTTCTGTCTCTGTCTTTTATTAGTGTAAATAATTCTTTTGTAATTTATTGGTAGCTTTGAACGATTGCCTTTAGCTGGAATAGTCAAAAAAAGACGAGCAGTTTCTTGTCTTTTAAGTCTCGTATATGGATTCCAAGTGATTTTGTCCAGATAGAGTCTTTGGTAGATTTGTTTAACGGTGTTCAGTGGAATATTATTAAAGAAAGTGATAGCAAGTTAATACCGCATATTTCAGGATTACATCAGTTAAGGTAATGAACTTGTGATTGCAATTATTCAGGTTTAGTCCTTATCGTCAGAGATCAGCTAGGATAGATCATTTATGATAAAATATTTGGTAGGTACCTGTTTATGTCCAGCTGTTCTGAAAGTTCTGTTTTGTACTTAACTGGATGTTTAAATCAAGCAGTAAGATATCTAAAGATTCCTTCTAGCTTATATCTCCATTCCTGGAATTCCATTTCCTCGATTGCTTCATGGCTTTAAGAACCAGTGGAGGCTGAGTGACAGCCAGTATATAGATACTGACGTTCAGGACTTGATTTGAAAAGCTGGTTATTGCCTTAGTTCCAAATCTTAGGAGATCATTATAACATAATAGTATGGTTTTGTTGGAGACATAATACGGAGCATTTTAACAATAGTTTGAAGGACTTCGTATTGGCAGGAATGATGCGTTTGATATTCCGTTTTGCTGTCTCCCACAGTCCAAGTGCATAGGTTGAAATAAGTTGAAGAGTGGGTGCTCTTGTATATGAGGCTATTGTTTTCTTAGATAGTTGGGGTGTTCAATTTTAGTTTGAGTGAATTCCGTTGCTTTATAAAATTTAATTTGCCTGGAGGATATTGTAACTCTTTAATGTTAATGAGCCACGAAAGTTGTATTCAGATAAACACTGTTTATCTTCATCTGCCCCCCTCCAGAAGCTAAAAGCAGAGGGAATATTACAAATAGAGAAAACAGTCCCTCCTACTTCCTTTGTAAATATTTAACTTCAAGAAGAGCGGCAGGTATGCCTTTTTTTTATTTTAAAACAAACTGTTGTGTTTAGAGAAGAGCTGGAACCTTTGTTGATGTTACTTTGAAATCTTCTTAGTCTCTGGTTCAAAGATAGCTTTGCTGTATTGATGCTTTCAATCCACCATGATCACGATGTTTAATAAATGAAGAATTCCGAATATTGGTGGAACAGTTTTAAAGGGACATAATTTTGTTGACTGGAATGTTGGATATTTAATCAAGTATTAGCTAATGGTTTTTGTTGTATTCTATATATTTTAGTTAATGCTAATTTTTTTTAGATATGAATAGAAAAAATTTATTCATCATTAAAATTTTGTAAAATTGTATTATCAGTTTCAAGCTCAATATAAAACCTTTCCTTTATAGCATCTCTTGCAGAATTGAGGTCGATTTTGAAACTTCACTGGAATCCACATATTTATCACTTTTTTAAAGAACAATTTAGTTGAAAATCAGTTAATTTTATTATTGCTGAACATTCCTAAAACTATGAAGATGATGTAGTTTAAATTTAGTACAGATTGGTTCGGTAATTGTCGTGGTTAGTGATCAAAAACGAAAAATGGCTTGTCCTTTTATATAATAGTATTGATATAGATTTCGACGATTGCTTTGATTTAAAAGTTCATTATATTTTTTCAGCTGAATCTACAGACATTTTTCTTAATTTATATCTCAAATATGTTATAAACAAAATATTTGTTTCATGTCGTCATATGATTGTAATAATTCTATGTAGAATTATAACCATCTTGAATTGAAAATTAATTATTCCTAGATTAGTAATGGAACCAGAATATGTTTTCCTAAACTGGAAAGATCTAATAAAAAAATAAAAATAAAAATGATATAAAAATGAAATACAATAAACTATTCTCTAGAAATTATTACAATACAGAATCGACCATATCTCCAAAACAAATTTACATAACCCTACTAAATTATTGCGTAACTTTGACGAATATAAAGGTATATGAACAGTCGGAAGGTCGTGTGAATAATGTTCTTTGTATATCATTATTCAATATTTTGCACAATATTTATTTTTTGTTTATAATATTTGGTTCATTATCTTTACGTAATAATTTTGATTAACGTAAACACATGTTTATGGTTTTATGGCTTTATAATTTATCTTAATTTATTAGTTTATCCTCACCTGTACCTTTTAGCACATCAAGCAGACGATTATATAGATATTTACTGATAAGACATATGTGCAAAATATCTGGCTTGGATATTATGTTTGAAGGGTACTCCCTGGAGTTTCTTCTGAATTTATATTATCGAAACTACTTTCCTTAAACTAGTTGATTAAGACTACTCCAATTTTATGAAAAAATCATCTATATAATAATTACTAATTCTTTTTCAACTTAAGGCCTACGATTATGGGGTTCCACCCAACCATCAATTTATTCCCATCTCCAATCACATATCCTCCGTTAAATCCATAACACTCATTAGTGTGTCTCAAATAGACTAATTCGTTATTAATATTCTGTTATTGGCTGATTTGGTACGAACCTGACGCAGGTCTATTTTCATCTCAATTCGTTTTCAATTTAATATCCGATCATCTTGCGTGGCGTCTGAAATGATGATGTCCTCAAAATTATGGTCCTCAAAATTTCCAGTATACAACTTTATTTGGTGAGTTTCTTATGGCTAGTTCACTAAATGTTTGCCTGTCATTCGACCCTGATTTCAGCTTATTTAGTAGACGTATTTTGTTATATAATTGAAAATTTCAATAAACAAATTAAATAAAAAAATGTAAGGGTTGGTGAAATGAATAAAAAAAATTAGAGAGAAAAAAAACAAAAAAATAAATATGGTCTAGTCAGCCCAGTTTCACTGTATTTTTTGTCGATGTTTTTTGTCATATATGTACTTTTTTATTTTTTTATTTACACTTTATTGAAATTTACAACTGTACAAATATACATTAAGCAAATGTGTTAAAAACGTTTACAATAACATGGCAAAACTTGAAAAGAACTACTCATCAGTAGCACTTCAATAAAAAAATACACAAGAAGATCTCTAGGCCATCTTCTTCCCAGACGCCTCGGAGGATTATCGGGAATTGAGAGGGAAGCAAATTGAGAAGCTAGTGGATTTGAGTGGTTATGGAGTTTACTATGAAAGGATTGGTATCTGGTTTGGGCTAAATCAGCAACATATGGGACATTAAGATCTTTATGGATAAGTTTATTGGTGACAAAGTAAGGAGCATTGAGGATTTTTCGAAGGATTTTGGATTGTAAGGATTGGATACGGGATGAATTGGATGATTTAGTAAAGCCCCAAAGCTCAACTCCGGAAGTCCATATTGGTCTAATCACTGTCATGTAAATGAGTAGTTTCTAATTAACTGGGAGCTTTGAACGTTTGTCTAGTAAATGTTGAAGTAGTCTATAACGACGAGCTGTTTCTTGTCGTTTTAGTCTTGTATGTGGATTCCAAGTAAGACGTTTGTCCAAGTGGAGTCCTAGGTAGCGAATCTGTTCAACTGGGATCAGTGGAATATCATTAAAGGATACTGTAGGACAGGAGGTCGTAGGTTTATGATGAAGGGTAAAGGTTATGTATGTACTTATAAAAAATAAAAAAATTTAATAATAAGTTTTTATGTCGTGCATAGAAGTGAAGAGTATTATAAATTTTCAAATATGAGTCTAGGATTTTACAATAGCATTAGCTTTATCCACATCCGAACTTTCTCATTCTCGGATAATGAAATATGTAAATAAATTAACATTTTCCTCAACCTGATTGGAAAACATAAATACATATTTATATTCATGTCTTAGACAATAGACAATATACATATTTATATTGTCATGTATATAGGTAATAGCTGTCAGAATTATTTGTTAGCTATTTATTGTTCTCAAATCTCTATACACTATTTTTCTTTTTTTTATGTTGTAAATCTGGGTTCACTTTTTATTTTATTTTATTTTAAAAATCTCTAGGCCAGGTATGATTTTACTTTCTAAGTCACGTTGCCCTAGATTAAGTTTCTTTTCGATTCTATTCATAATGAATTTTAATTCTATGCTAATTGCCTTTATAATAACTAACATATAAAGGACGATTAAAAACCTGGTTTGATTACATGGGAAATATTCATAATTAGTTCATTTATTTTCAATTCAGTGTTGCAACAAAATTAGTGGAACAGCACGATCATTTCAAATTTGCAAACGTCATGCCCACTAAGCTCCTGGCGTGATATCGCGGCAAGAGGAGGTTTAAAAACATTTAAGCAAATATGTTGCTTTAAAATTGTTGTTGTTTCTAAATAAATATAAAATAATTTTAAAATTACTTATATGTATTTATCTTTATTTTATTTTATTTTTTTTGTATCCTTGTTACTACTCCATACCCAAATAAACCTCACTAATCTTGATTTGATTATGTGAGAAAATGCTGTATTATAAATACTTTTAAATCTCTCAAAGAGCTCGCTCTGTGAATACGCTCATGTGAGACCTTGATATTTTAAATGTGTTTTCTTTAATTAATATTATGATTTTTTCGGAGTGCATGTACTATGAATAATACAATTAAATTAAATTAAATCAGGCAGATTATATTTGTTTAAATGCAATCGTTATAGAAAAAAATTATTGCAAAGCCGATAATTCGTTTTATTATTACTTTATCAGAGCAACAAATGGCTAACTTGTAATTATCGAACATTAAGTTCTTTAAATTAACCATAATTTTCTTTTCAATAATGTCTTCTTGAAATCTTGATTAGCTTGTTATTAAAACGTTTTTATATATACCGCCTCATATGTGTACACATTTATATTTAATTCGAACCTACTGTGTATAATAAATTGGAAGTTGTATGTGTCTAAGACTACACAGGCCAGTGGTTTCAAAATTTTTTGGTATTCTGTTTAAATATTAATATATAAATAAGCATATGACAGTATAGAGTGGTGCCATATATCAAAAATTAGGATTCTTGGGATATCCCATAAAGCTTATCAGGCTTATTAAGATGATCCTACAGGACAGAAAAGGAATAGTGAAAATTATAGGACTGCTGTCAAAGGATTTTAAAATTTATAAGGGTGTTAAACAGGGAGGCCCTTAAAAATAGAAATATATCCTGCAATCTCAAAATAAGAGTCTATCGAACGATCATTCAGCCGGTTGTTATGTACGGGAGTGAGGCATGGACCGTGACATCACTTGAGGAAAAAGTATTAATCGTAGAAAAGGAAAATCCTATGTAAAATATATGGTCCAACTAAATATGGATTGAATCTTTTGTGAATGAGGACCAATGAATAACTCAAAAGTCTATATGCAGCCTCAGATATTGTAGCCAATATAAAAAGAGGCAGAATAAGATGGCTAGGGAATTTGCAAAGAATGGAAGTTAGTAGGCTCCTTATGATGATGTTGGAGGAACGCCCGGGTGGAAAGAGGAGAGAAAGGCCTTGACTTAATTGGCTGGAAGAAGTGGAGGGCGATCTTCGGACTCTAGGTGTGAGAGGATGGAGAAGGGTCTGAATGGAAGAGAATTGTAGAGGAGGCCAGGCCTCTGCAAGGACCATACGCGCCATAAGATGATGATGATGATGATGATTAATATATATATATATATATATATATATATATATATATATATATATATATATATATATATATTTTTTTTTTTTTTTTTTTTTTTTTTTTTTTTTTTTCACGAAACCATGCGAATATCAATTTTTGGCTCCTCTCTTGTTTTTTCTTTCCTTCCATTTTTCGTTCATTATTTCTGCGTGTCTTTTTTTTCTTTCTTCGTCCACGCCACTCCCTTTTTTGAACTTCTGCCCACAACAACCTTCAATGCCTTAAGTCTGTTTCTATATCTTTCTCTGCCTTGATAATCCTGGTCCGTTATACCTAATCTTTCCGTTCCTTCTTTCATCTGTTTTATATATCCTCCTGAGCTTTTATATCCACGGACTTTCTGAAATATTCGTTTATTTAGTCTTTCCGGGACCGTTCTTATCATATGTCCATAGAATTTCTGTCTTCTGACCCGGATTTCCGTTTCTATGTCCTTTGTATCTTTATAGATTTCCCGGTTGGGTCTAAGCCTGTATCCTTCTTGAGTCTTTTTGGGGCCATAGATCCTTCTCAGAATTCTCCGTTCAACCCTTAGTAGTTCTTCCAGACTAGGAATGCAAGTGGTTTCTGTCCCGTATAAAATTACAGGTTTAACCACTATGTTGTAGTGCCTTATTTTTGCTTTTGTGGACAGGGTTTTTTTGTTGTAAACGTTAGAGGTTGCAAAAGATAGTTTCTGTAGTTTAGTTATTCTTTCCTTTGTACTTTCTTTTTTCCGAACCGTTGCTACATAGTCTCATCTATATAGTCTATATATTCTCACCTAGGCACTTAAATTTGTTACTTTTATTGTTCCGTATTTGGTTTCCACTGATTAATATATATTATTAATAAAAAAAAAAATTAATTTTTCCTAGACCGGAAAAAACAATAAATCAGGGATATGTCTGTCTGCAATTAACATTTTAGAATTAATATGATTAAATTGCTTAAATTAATAATTAAACTAAATTAACAATCAATGATTATTCGAAATAAACAAAGTTGAGAAAAAATAACAGTTTCAACCAACGGTAGGTCCTGGCAACAAATGTTATGTAACAAAAATGTCCCCTATTAAATTTTTGATCAGAGAGTCAAATTTTTGGTCCGAGCAACACCAACAGAGCTTGAGCATATGGCTTTTTTGACACACTTGAACTCAGGCATCGTCCAGGATAAGACAACATTCCTCTTATGTATAGAACATTTTAGTTGCTTACATGTAACCCACTATACTTTCCCTGTTGGATTAACATGAAAACAATTATATTTATACTTTTTAAAATAGACACTACTACTACTATTCAACAAAGTTTCTATTAAAAATATATTGAAAATATATATAAGTAAAAAAAAGAAAATTTGGTCTGAATAACATCAATATAAATTATACAAAGGAATCAAATTTTAAACAAATGTAAGAATTATAAATTAAAATATTTTCATTTTCTATTTAATTCTCTATTTCTTTCTTTCTTTTTTTTTTTTAATAATCCTTCCAATGACATCATTTTTTTCTATTAATTATTTACAGCTGTTGTCTATTGGATTGGTTGCCATATTTGCCGATAGGTTGATGTGCTTGTTCAGCATATTGTCTCGTCAGCATGCTCAAGGTTTCTGCCTTATAATAAGGTCCGTTATGGGAATTTGCTGAATCAAGAGATAGGCATTGCGTTATGTCCTATAGGCTAATATTTTTCCGGGGTTGTTTACATTAAATTTTGCAAATGTCCTTTTTTTGTTATGACATCGTATATATTTGTTTTGTTTTTTAAATAAGATCTTTCACATTCACAAATTTGAATTTAATAGCTCTCATATTTTTTTTTTTTTTTTTTTTTTTTCTCTTTCAATTTCTAATTCACACCTGTTATTATGGTAACAATTAGTGAATGTGGTGGAATTGAATACTTCAGGCCTTGTATGCGTGTGGGAGACTAGTACTCAATAGTACCTTCTCCTGGCATGGGTTAAAGAAATTTAATTGAGCAAATCTCTCATCCAGCTTCTTTTAAGCCTTCTGTGAGTATTTCCAGGTATGTCAGTCGTGGCCATGTCATTAATGAGTATGTTGTTATGTCCATGAAGTCTGTGGTGAAATCGTCTATAAAGGTCATGTATGTGTTCCTTTATTGTGGGTATTTCTAAATCAGTGTGAAGTGTGTGGTTTGAAACGTACCAAGGTGATTTCGTGATTAGTCTGAGTAATTTTGATTGGAATATTTGTATTTTTTTAAGGTGTGTATTTTTTGCAGTCCCGTATATTTGTGTGGCGTATGTCCATATGGGTTTAAGTAAGTAAGTGTATGTATTCAGTCGTTGTCGGAGTTTTAATGTTGACCGTTTATGAAGCATTGGATATAGAATTTTTAATCTCTTGGTTAGGCTGAGACGTTTTTGTTTTACATGTGGGCCCCAGGTCATTCTTCTATCAAATGTAAGTCCTAAGTAATGAATTTCGTTTGTTTGTGGTATGGGTTGATTGTCGATGAAGACAGGTGGACAAGAGTCTTGTCTGAGTGTAAAGGTTATGTGCTGTGATTTGGTGTAGTTTAGTTTTATTTTCCATCGTTTGAACCAGTCTTGTAGTATTGTTAAGTGGTGTTGAAGAGTTAATGATGCAATTGTGGGGTCTTTATGTCTAGTTAATATTGCTGTATCATCAGCGTATGTTGCTGTCAATGTTTGAGGGCTAAGTGGCATATCGTGAGTGTAAAGAATATATAACAATGGAGCTAGTATTGACCCTTGTGGTACTCCAACTTTTACTGGATAAATAGAGGAGATTTCTGAACCTTGTCGGACAGAAAAAAAATCTATCAGAGAGAAAAGATTGAATGATCAGATAATAGGTAAAAGGAAGAAGATTTTTCAATTTAAAAAGAAGTCCGTCATGCCAAACTCTGTCAAATGCTTGAGCTACATCTAGAAATGCCCCAGTAGCATATAGTCTTTTCTCGAGTGAGATTGATATGAAATCCGTTACACGGTGTAGTTGATGAACTGTTGAGTGAAAAGCACGGAATCCAAATTGATGTGTAGGCAGTACTTGTTTATCTGTCAGTATGTCTAGTATTCGTCGGTAAAATAATTTTTCAAAAACTTTAGAACACAAAGGAAGTAGGCTAATTGGTCGGTAGGATGAGGGTGAATCGGTGTTTTTGTTTGGTTTATGTATCATGGTAATATAAGAATATTTCCATTGAACTGGGAATTTTGTAGTCCTGAGAATTGCGTTGTAAAGTGTAGTTAGAAAGACTATAGCTTTTTTGGGCATTTTCTGGAGAAGGTCAGCGGTGATTAAGTCAAATCCTGGAGCTTTTTTTGGTGATAGCTTTCTGATTACTTGCAATACATCAGAAGGAGTGAAAGACAGTGGTGGTAATGTCAATTGAAGGGGAGCTATTAGAGTTTCTTGTAGGTAAGTTTCATGTTCATTGTCTTGGTAGTCTGTATGTGGTGTAAAAACTGTCGACAAATGTTCAGCAAAGAGTTCAGACTTTTCTTTGTCCGACATCACCCAGGACCCATCTTCTTTTCTGAGAGGCGCTATCACCTCGTGATGCTTTAAAAGTTTTTTAGTGTGCCTCCATAAGCTTCCGTCGTCTGTCGTGATATTGGATAAGTAATAATCGTATTTGGTCTGTTTGATTTTCATAATTTGTCGTTTCAGTTCGTTATTCAATTTATTAAATGTTCGTCTGTCTGAAGGAAGTCTGTTTGTTTGCCATACCTTTCGCGCCCTTCTCTTTGCTGTGATCAAATCCCTGATGTACTGTGGGTAACTCGGTAGAGAACCTCTTTTGTTCATTCTAGGAACGGATGAGGCCCATGCAGATTCCTGTACAGCTTTGGTAAATACATCAACTGCTTCTTCAATTTCTTTTTCGGTTTTTAGTTGCATTGGTATCAGCAGTTTCGAATTTAACCTGGATTGATAGCTATCCCAATCCATAACGCCTTGATTTAGGAATAATCTTTTCTCTTTTATTATAGGTTCATCAAAAAGTGTCAAATGAATCAGGGAATGATCAGAGCAGAGATCAGAACTGCTACTTATTGTGTAAGGTATGGCGCGAAGTCCTTTAGTGATGAAAAAATCAAGTAAGTCAGGGGTTTTCTGTCTCGATGTGGGCCAGTAAGTTGGAGTATTTGGGGATATAGTGTCTAACGAAAGTTTATGGAGAACAGATCTTAAATTTCTACCTCTCGGAGTACACAAACGGGAGCCCCAAGCTTGGTGTTTGGCATTATAGTCTCCACCAGCGACAAAACATTTTCCCAGTTTCTCGAAGAAACTATTGAACATGTGAGATGAAATGGCAAACCTGGGAGGACAATACACAGCTGCCAGTGTTATAGTGTTATGTTTTGTGTAAAGTGTAATTGCAGTGGCCTGTATGTGGGGTGTATGGGGTGTATGTACTGAATTGTGTCGAAGTGAAGATTTGATGACAATGGCTGTGCCTCCGTGAGCAGTGTTATCTGGATGGTCCGTTCGGTAAATAGTGTAGCCAGGAATGTGAATTTTATGTCGGGAAGTAAGGTGAGTTTCGGTTATCAGGGCAACGTCCGTTCGTTTCTCATGTAGGTATATGTCAAGTTCATTTTTATGTTGAGGAAGTCCGTTAGTGTTCCATAGAAGAATGGACAAGGAACCCACAGTTAAAGAATTAGGGTGCATATGATGGGAATAAGGCTTGTTTTACATCAGAAATCTGTTGCAGAAGGCTTAAAAGAGGTTGAATGAGGTCATGTAACCCACATAATAAGGATACCATTTGATGTGGCATATTTTCAGGAGGAAGCACCTGCCGAGTTGTTCTTCGCTTCATATCTGAATGATCCGCACATTGCTGATGTCCCGTAGCTGATGAATGTGGATAGCTTGAGGGTTCTTGCAACTTTGGTAACTTGTCTTGTCCTCGATGAGCTGGTTCAGAATACTGCGGTAGAGGTGGGTACTCTTGTAATGAAGGTGGGTCTGGTTGCTGAACTAACACAGGCCTGAAGATTTTAGGTTTTTTCAGATTTCTTAAATCTTTGAGAGTTTGGCAACCCCTGTAGTTGGCAGGGTGCGCTCCTTCACAGTTTGCACAGGTTGCAGGCGTTTCCCGTGTTTTTAGGCAACTGCTACTCTCGTGGTTTTGTCCACAACGGACACATTTTGGTGGATGGTTACAGTAGGTCTTTGTGTGACCATACTGTTGGCATCGGATACATTATGGTATTGTTCTTTTTTTACGCGGTTCTTCAATAGTAACCGCTGTGTAATAAATTCGTTTTATATCAAAGATATGTTCGTTGTATGATTGCTTTGTAATATCTACAAAAAACATAGGCAATGGTGTTTTAAAACGAGACAGAACATTTGTAACATTGACTACGTCATAGCCTATGTTTTTTAATTCTTCTATTATAAAATTATGTGGGATTGAGTTATGCAAACCTTTTATCACCACCCGTGGGCATCTATCCTCAGGTAACTGGAAAGTGTGGAAGTCGGCATTTTCCTTCCGCAGGGCAGTGATTATAGTTCTATGGCCATTGGGTGTGTTTGGGTTAGCTTAGCTTTTTCGTCCTTAAGGATTGCTGTTTTAACGGTTTTTTTTTAAGTTATCCGAAGGATAACTTCCTCCATTGTTGTCCTCCAGAATACTGTTTTAAAATATTTAACGGTTTTAAGATGGCGGACCTAAAAAGGACACTTTTTTAAAAATGTTTAACGAGTTATAATTATAAGTTTATATTAGCACTATAATTATTTAATTTGTTTTCTTCTTTTCTTACAAGGGAACGTTTGGAGTTGTAACTCACAGATTTGAATGCTGATTCGTGTGTGGGGAGTAGGGACCTATAATAGTGCAAAACTAGAGTTATAGCCGCAAATAACGTTTTATTTTTTTCTCAGCTCTCAGTCAAGATAAAGAAATGATTCTTTCACGTTTATATGCAGTCATGTATGCTATTTGATGTAAAAATACTTCCGTTTTGCTCAAGATAGATCATTTTAAAACGTGTTATTTAATATATGTGAGGAAAATTTACTGTGGGGATTCTTATAGCTGGGGCATACCTTAATTATTATGACTAAATGATATGTTACTGAATATTAATAGTTGTGTTCATACGAAACTTAATTTAATAAATAAAATAGTTCACAAGGCCTTTTTATAGGCTGTTAACTATGGTTAACTATTATTTTTAGAAAAAGAACATGGCATGAGACAGAAAAAAATCTTTTTTCCAAATTTAGGACGGACTTACTCAAAATTATACGAAAGATATATTTTAACAAACTGACTAATGATGGGCAGTGTAGGTAATTTTTGATTAATAATAATAAATAATTTTGGCTTTGTTTAGATTTTTTTTTATTGTGTTTAAACCTACTAAAAAAAAAATTAGTAATAATAATAAAATAAAACAAGGTAATAAAATAAATAAATTGAAAAAATATAAAAATAAGCAAAAGTTTTGGGCGTTAAAATTAATTATTATTTAAGACTAAATTATCTCATACAATACTTTGATTTGCTTAATTAAAATTTAACTAAAACTAATAAATTCTAAGAATGTGTTATTAAATAAATTTTATTCTAGTAACATGTGTCTAGTTCGTTTTTGTACGTATCTGCTTAAGGTTAAATTGTTATATTTGCCTATTGCTTGTATTATGGGATTCCTTGAGTTTATTGTTAAGTTGAAATAGGTCTGTGTCTGGGTTTAAATAAACTGTTTAATTGTTTGAAAATCTGGATCGTGCAGCATGACAGTTATTTTTGGGTATCTTGGGTATCGTAATGATTGGTTTTGAGTTCTTTCTATTGTTTTGTAATTGGAGTCACATGTGTAGCTCCATACCGGAGAGGCGTATGTTAGTAATTGTCGAATGACAGATTTATATAAAATAATTTTGTTGCGAGTTGATAGTGGGGTTTTTCTTCGGAAATATGGTGACATTTTACTGATAAGTTTTTTAGCTTTGCAGCATTTATTATTAATATGGGATGTAAAAGTTAAACGTTTATCTAATTCAAGACCTAGGTAGGTAACAGTTTGTGCCCAGGGGATTCGAATTTTATTTAGGATTATATGATCCTCTATTTTAGGCCTTCTAAATATTATTGCTGCAGTTTTGTTTTAACGAAGTATATTTTATGTAACGAATTGGAAAATAAACAAACTGGTATAAGTTGGCTTACACATTTTTATTAAAATATTATAATGATATGCAAAGCGATATGTAAGTTGTAGAAATTTTGAAGGAAAGTAATGAACCATCCTGCCTACACATTTTTATTCTAAAAATTGAACATCATACTAAAAACATCTGATAACAACTAAAGCAAATGAACACCGAAAAGGAAAAGCCATATCTAAACTATTCCATTATCTCTCTGGAAAACATGTGCACCGGACGGTCTGCATCAGACATTTTGTCAGATAATATATGTCACTCTTTTGTATGATGAACCGAGATTTATCTTTATAATGAAAGAGATACTGAAAGGAGATAGATATACTGAATTGTGGAGTATATTTGTCCAGGAAATGAAGGATACAAAAAAAAAAAAAAAAAAAAAAATGCTCTTCTGCACAACCCCCCAGTCTCAATTTTATAATCACAGCGAGACTAGCAACTGGATATGGGCCCGATACTCTAGAGAGATTCCCGGCCTTTCTCATCCTATCACTCAATCCCTTTAATGAATTATATTTAAATATAAAAATGGCTTGATTAAATTCTTAAACCAATTTAGCTTCAACAAACTAACAGCTAAGGAGGTATAAAGCACCTACTGTTTTGAAATGCTTTATAAAAAAAATACTCATGTTAGTTTATTTATTCAAAAAAATAAAATTCGGTGAAGGTAGTGAACGTAAACGTACACAATAACATGAGAATTGCTAGTGAAGCTCAAGCTCAAGCCCACTGGTAGCACAATAAAAGTTCTATATGAGAAGGTTCCGAGGCCGTCTTCTTTTCAAACGCCTCCGAGATTTCTCAGGTATAGAAAGTGAAGCAAGTTAAGACGCTAATGGATTTGAGTGGTTATGGAGTTTTCTATGAAAGGATAGCTAGGTTTGGGCTAAATCAGCAACATAGGAAACATTAAGGTCTTTATGTATATGTTTATTTGTGATAAAGTGAGGTGAATTAAAGATTTTTTGTAGGATTTTGGATTGCAAGTATTGCAATTCATCTTGTATGAATTAGATGGTTTAGTGGAGTATTTATTCATTCTATAATTTTTTTTTTAGTATTTCTCAAATTCCATTGTTTGTACATTCTTATGAATGGTACTTATAAATTAATTAATTTACGTCCCTTCTTTGTGGTTCCTGCTTAAATAAAATTAAAAAAGAAAAGAAAATGGTCTCTCATTATCTGAATAGATCAGCCGATTTTTATGATAAAATCTATTTTCAAAGCTATTCGATCGGTTCGCTCACAACGTTCTATTTTTTACTTATCGATTCTATTTCTAGTCAATAATTTTACTTCTCTGCCAAATAGCCTACATGAATATATTATGTTATAATTTTAAACAATTGTCGACAAAGACGGGGAAAAACAAACCATTAAAACAAGAAATAAAAGATGAAACCCGATTGATTTTTTAATTTTTAGGCGAAAAGTTTTATCCTTCTTTTGGTGTTCACGACCTCATATACTTCAACCTGGGCATATAAAGCGTTTTAGAATTAAAAAAAATATATAAATTTAATAAAATACATCAGTTTAAAATATTGCTAATCAATACCATATAAGAGAGTATTGCGCTGTTTTAGTGTGAAGAAAGAACATTCTCTGTTTAACAGTCAATGAAGTTACTCGTGTCATTCCAAAATCCCTGTTTTTATTTTTTGGGAGGGAGGAGGGGCGACGAAAAGTAAGCGATTTTGAAGAATGGAATAAATTAATAGATTTGTCTATTTGAGTCTGTTTGGAAGAATGAGGGCTAAGTCGTTGAGGATTTTGTGATTAATACAAGTTTTAAAAATATGTTTACGAAATTAACACTTTTAATTTTATCACGTAATTATTAAAATATGCCGCAAATGTGGGTAATAAGTAATTTGGATGGCTGGAATAGAATGAAATGAATTATTTGAAGGCAAACATTAAATTTATACAATAGAAGCTTAACGAGGGTGATAAAAGATAACTTAAAACTACATTAAAATACTGCTATTTTAGCTCGGTCCAAGATTATTGTATTTGGTAACGTAAGTTTTATTAGATATTTCCATCTTATTAATTAATTAATTGTTTAAATTTGACATTGTGTTTGGCACTGAGTCCATTTTTTTCTCAAATTTATGCAAGGGAATATTTCTGTCACTCATTTTGAATTTTCTATTTATTTTTTATATATTGTTTATTTTTAATATATATCAAGAATTTTAATGTTTATTCTCTTCTGTTTCAGGTAAGTGGTGTATCACCCGCGCAGAGCCAGACTACCTCTTTTCTCATCAGTAGAAAGTACTGCACTCCGTAGAAAGCAGCTTTCTCTCCTGAAGAGTTCGGAGCTGGAAAAGTCTGTGAAAAGTTCTGAAACATTTTTTAGTTTAGTTTTTTTTTTTTTTAATTTTAGTTGGTGATATTGTGCTGTAACTTTTACCTGAAGAAACAATAGAAGTTCAAAGTGATTTATTTGAATAGTGTGCATTCTTTGGATGAACCTTACGAGTGTTTAGAATAAATGGATCCAGGATTTTGCCCCGACTGTGCTGCTGCCGGCACAGATTCCAGGTTGGAGTACTTGATCCATGACAGCATGAACCTCATCCTCTGCGAAGACAACGACTGTAGCTTCAACTACAAGGGTCGTTTTGTCGTCCGCGATCGCCAGGATTCGCCTTTACCGAGAATACTCCTAGAACAAATCTGCTCTCAAAACTGCCCTTCCACTATCCTCAAAGAACCACTCTTGAAGTATCGTCACTTGATGAAGCTGTTCTGGTTCATCGAGATGAGAAAATCCGATATCTACTGCTGGTTGCATGAGGAGATCGGAAGTATGATATACTCCAGAGAGGATCGGGTTAAGAATCGGAAAGACGCTCAGTACCAGTTGACGCCATCGGCGAAGAAAATGCTAGAGCTAACCAACGAAGAAATACAGATCGGGAAACATATTATACCCGATCTGAGAAAAATAGTTACCACTCTGAGGGTTCAATATGAAATCCATCTTTCCAAAACTCAAACTTTTATAAGATGAGGTCTGGAATATGAAAGTGTTTTCTATTAGGTTAAGGGATGTTGCTTTTTCTACGATTCTTCCATTAGGATTTTCTATGATGAAATTCTATATATTAATTTTTTTTTTTTTTTTAAATTAGCAGCATCCTTTAATGATTTGGTTATTAAAAAAAAAAGTACAAGTACTTTATACTACGGCTAGTGTTTCATAATTATAGTTCAAGAAAATGTTGGAAACATTTTCAAGGAAAATAGTTACCTTTCACTTCTGTGTCAGCACGGAAAATTCAATGTACATATTTTTTGATCTGAGATCTACATCATTATTAATTTCAATGTTTAAATTTAAGCTAAAGATATTATTAATTTAATGTATAAATAAATTAGTTTTTGCTATAAATATACATTTTGTTATTTATTAAATAATACCAAATAATCAAATAAAAATTAGAAGATTCAAATAAGATTTTAGTAGAATATTTATTTTTTTAATTTAAAACAGGGAATGAAGTTTGTTGCTATATCTAAACTATTTCTATATCTAAGTGCTGAGAAATATCAGTTGCAAGGCTAATCAGAAACTGCACTTAATTGGGTCTCTAATTGTTGCCATTAGTGGCTAAACATGTTTTATCTGGAATATGGAATTTTTTTTGTGTCTCAAGGTTCCTACCTGTTCATATACTCCTTAGCTCTGGAACATTGAATTCCATTCTTATATATTTTAAATTGTATAAATATGTATGATTTATTGTTTCCAATCGATTTTTTAAAAATTTATATTCATTTATTGATATTTACAACTGTTCAAAATATATACATCAAATAAATGTATTGACAACGATTATAATAACATGTTAAAACTTGAAAAGAACTACTCATTAGTAGCACTTTATTGAAAATTCTACAATAGAAGGTCTCTAGGCCATCTTCGTTTCAGACGCCTCGGAGGATTATCAGGAATGGAGTGGGAAGCAAGTTAAGAAACTAACGGATTTAAGTGATTATGGAGCTTACTACGAAAGGGTAGGTATCTGGTGTGGGCTAAATCAGCAACATATGGAACAGTAAGATCTTTATGGATAAGTATATTGGTGACAAAGTAAGGAACATTGAGGATTTTACGAAGGATTTTGGATTGTAAGGATTGAATACGAGATGAATTGGATGGTTTAGTGGAGTCCCGCAGCTCAGTTCCGTACGTCCAAATAGGTCTAATCGCAGTTTATGAGTCTTTTGCAATTGATTGGGAGCTTTGAACGATTGTCTAGTAAATATTGAAGTAGTCTGACAATCGATTAAAATATAATTTTAATAATTCAGTTAATATAATGTAAAATGTAGCCATACTGAAGAGCAATGGAAAATTGGAATTGAAATATGACTTACAGAAGCTTTATGTAAATGTCATTTGTCAGAATGTTAAATATCTTTTACATATTTAAAAAAAAATGTAAAACTACAAGCACTCTAGATACTATTTCAAGATACTTAAGATCTTGGACCGCGTTCTTCATAAAGTTGTTATAATACCCTGCCTGATCCACCGATGTACGATAAGTTGGTACACTGTCACGCTGAACTGCCAGGTTTTTCCCTTACTCACTGAAGGGTCAAACATCGAATTTCTAGAGGTTCGGTGCGTTCCAGATGTGTCTCTTGACCCAAGAGTTGATAAGGGGTTGATTGAACAGAACGTGAGTAGTCAACAACTGCTCAACCATCGCGCCTGCATATTAATCTTGTACAGTATATTTATTTGTCAAGGACTTCATTATTGATTTTTGAATAGTTATTTAAACTTTTATTATTGGTTGTCTATTATTCTAGAGAAAGCAATGCTTTAATGCTGCTTTGTAGTAGCCAGTTAACTAGGTCGCTAGCTTGCCTTCATGGGCGGTTGCGTTGGCCAACGCTCAAAAAGAGCCTTTAGTTACGGAAGGATTTCCCTCTATGACTTGACAAGGTTGTTGGATTTTTCTTAAGCATTGTACTATGCCTACTGCGTGCCTGTACTATAATAAAGATCAAAATATTATGGTGAGTTTTCAAATTTGATATTATCGAAGCGTCCTACCAAGCTTTAGATAACTTTTAAATTGTGTTCGCTTATTGCATGTATCCGTTTTATATGATAGTAAGTGAGGGTTGCCTTTGAAATAGGGATAGAGTAAAAAATCTCAATCAATTGCATTGTTATGAATTAGGTTGTTTCTTATGAAAAATCAGTTTTTATTATTTCAGGAATTCAAAGAAATTATTTTTTTTTATTATTTCAAATAATCAAACAATAACTTCTATTGTTTACTACGTTTATATTCAGACATGACTCTTGTCCACCTTTCTTCATCGACAATTAACACATACCACAAACAAACGAAATTCATTACTTAGGACTTACATTCGATATAAGAATGACCTGTGGCACACATGCAAATTAAAACATCGCAGTCCAAACAAAAGACTAAAACTTTTGTATCCAGTACTTCGTAAACAGTTGAAATTAAAACTCCAACAACGACTAAATACCTACACTTACTTATACTCATATGGACGTACGCCACACAAATATACGGGACTGCAAAAAAAACAAAAAAAAAAACGCACTTTAAAAAAAAAAAAATACAAATTTTGCAAACAATAATTCTCAGACTAATCACGAAATCACCTAAGTGCATATCAAACCACACCCTTCACTCTGATTTAGTACCCACAGTAAAGGAATATATACATAACCTTCATAAACGATTTCACGACCGACTTTATGAACATAAAAACATACTCATCAATGATATGGCCACGACTGGAAAATACCTGGAAATACTCTCAGAAGGCTTAAAAGAAGCTGGATGAGAGATTTGCTCAAATAAATCTTTTTTTATTCTATACCAGGAGGAGGTACTGTTGAGTGCTAGTCTCCCGCACGCCTAAAAGGCCTGTATTATTACAATATGAGCAAATTCACTTATTGTTACTCAAATAAGAGGTGTGAATAACAATTTGAAGGAGAGAAAAAAAGTTCTAATAATCAACAGCTTGTATATTTCGTCATTTCGCTATCTAAAGATTTTTAATTAAATAAATAAATTCTTTAAGTGCTCACTATTCTGATTCTTGTTGGAGATTATATTGTCAGAACTCAGCTACAGCAGTCTGATTAATTCGTTAACTATTGTCAAGGTCTAACTTTGTTTTCGGTAAGTTAACCTATAAAGCTGATAAACAGCTTTCATTCTCAATTATGAAAATAAATATACTCTGAATGTATAATTAGTTTTTTTAAAAAAGCTATTTATTGATATTTACGACTGTATGCAATGCATACTTCAAGTAAGTGTGTTATTGGCATGTCAATAACACTTAAAGAACTACTCATCAGTATCACTTAAATGAAGGCTTTATACAAGAAGGCCTCCTAGGCCATCTTTTCAGACGCATCGGATGCTTATTGGATATCGAGTGGGAAACAAGTTGAGAGACTGGTTCATTTGAGTGGTTACTGAGTTTACTATAAATAGATACGTATGTGGTTTGGGCTAAATCAGCAACATATGGAACATTTACATCTGTATATAGATCAATTTATTGGTGACAAACTAAGGAGAATTGAGGTTTTTTTGAAGGATTTTGAATTGTAAGCATTGGATACGAGATGAATTGGATAGTTTAGGGGAGCCTCAAAGCTCAACTCCGTATTCCAAATAGGTCTAATCGCTGTCATGTAAATGAGTTATTTAAAAAAAAAGATTTACTTAAAGAAAGTATTATTTGCTAAATAGTAACAATTTTCATTGTTTCATCTTCAGAACCCAACGACGTGAAATTAATTTGGATCCACAAAGTAGACAAAAGAACAGAGGAATAATGCTTGGAATAATCAATGTAAATGTATGCATTTGCTTTGTAGGCAAAATCTCGCTTGGACAAGTAACGGAATGAGAACAAAAACTGGCCACAAGTCATTGCCCACTAAAATGTATTTTAACGGTGATGGACCTTTGAAAAGATTCAAACTGGGACCTAGAAGATTTATAAAAAGCCGAATACGCATTGAAGAGGTCTGCTTTTAGTAAGCTGATGTATATAAATCAGACAATACTCTATCTGAAGATACTTATTTTTATTATTATTGTTATTATATATTGAATAACTATTGTTTTATTGAATAAATACTAACAAGCTGCCTCTCTAAAGGGCAATGAATAATATGGATGATAATGAATCCATTGAAATAATATGTACACTTAAATTAAATTAAAAAAATCCTCTGATTTTACAACAAAAAATTTTTTTAAAATATACTTATAAAATATTTCAGGAAATAAAAGTGTAAGGAATATAAAACAATAGTAATAATAAACTTATTAGTAAAAAAAAAAGTAAAAATAAACATAATAAAATAAATTAAATAATTAAATAAGCATTAACACACTATATGTACAATATGCAGAAACATACCAGGGAAACTCAAAACTGAACTTGCCTCTCCCCCGTTAATTGGAGGGCAAGACAGACCCAATGTAATCCCGACGCTGCTTTCTGAACCGCGTCACTAGTGTCAAAATCCAGTGGAGGCTGTGAGGGAGCGCTATATCACAGTCGCTCGGGACTTGAGTCGAGAAGCTTGCCATTGCTAGAACTCCAGTAATATATATTTATTTCTATAGGTTTCGGTGCCATTGCCGTTTTAATTTGCGAGGAGGGTTATAAGGATGTGTGGAGCTGGATAATGGATGAACCAAAGGGTTAGGATGGTTGGAAAAATATTAATGGAATTTTGGAAATGGAAAGGAGTATGAGGTCAAGGACAAATGTAATGTAATCATTATGTAAGATGTTGTTGGATACATAATATGAAGCGTTTACAATAGTACGAAGGACTTTAGATGGAAGGATTGAATGTGCTTAATATGAAGAAGAAGAAGAATGAACTTTATTCTGGGACTACTTGTCCCCTAAGAATAACATATGATTACAGTACATAGGACAATCGTCTGGCTATGATAATTAATTATAATAGATAATAATAAAAATTGATTAATAATTAAATTATGAGTTACAGAATAACTGAGACATCTTGTAAAGGGATACATCTTATGTATACTATTATAATGTATATTACATAAATATTCATGTTTTACATTAGCTCGGAAGATTAAAAATTAAGGAGGTAAAGAAATAAGTGATGTTTAAAGGAAGTAAGAGTGGAGCTTTTTCGAATTGTGGTGGGCAATGAATTCCATAAAGAGGAAGATAATAAAGGACGGATAATAAAGGATTTCTCGAAGGATGAAGTTCGATGCGCCAGAGTGTACAGGTTGATGGGTTGGGTTCTAGTATTTAAGAGGTGAATGGAGAAGCGCAGAGTAAGGTCATGGATATTGGTGGGTTTTTTGGTTTTCAAGGTTTGAAATATGAGTGCACCTAGGAAGTATTGATGTCGGAAACTGGGGTAAAGCCACCCAATTTCTGAATACCTGTGAGTGCCTGAGAACGTCTGGATGAAGATATATCTACAGGAAATTCCAGGGTTCTATTATGTTTACTGCAAAACCTGAAGTATCTTTTCGACTACGAATAGGTATCATGAAGGTTTGCCTCAAAAGGGAATTGAAATGGAGAAGGAAAAGCCCATCCTCAATATTCATAATAATTATTCATTTCGTTTAAGTTTCACAAATTTGACTATTATTTAAGACGATAATATAAAGTAGTTTTAGAATTTTAAGAGGCAATCCATCTTAGTTCTATATTGATTGGGCGATTTTCACTTTATTATTCTATTCGAAATATTATTTAAGATAATAGTTTATTTTTATTTTGAAAACGTTTTAATCAGTCTTTGTATTTTATTTAATAAAATATTCATTGCTTCAGTTGATTATTTCCATAGATAGGTCATTTCGGTGGGGTGCGGCGGTTATTCAACCCCTTATGAAATTAATTATTGACCCTGGCCTGTATCGATTAGTCACCCCCCCCCCTTATTGCTATTTCTTCGTTTTTTCTTGTATTTTTTTCTTTTAATTGTCATTTATTTATGTTTATGTTTATTAAGTAATATTTCCGTTGTCAGTGTGGTTTTAGCTTTTGAAGTTTTTGCAAAGGGATATATTTTTTAATGTTCATTCGTCTGTGTTCTTCATTGTAGAAAAAGTAGTTTTCTATGTAAGTCAGTAATAATTATCGTATACAAAATAATATTCGATTCTTTAACTTTTTATTTTTCTTAATTTTTTAATGAAAAAGTTTGCATATGATGCTGGATTAATAGTGAGCTAGGCACCGCATATTTGGGTTTTAAATAATTCTGAACAAAATTCATCAGTTTACATAAATATTTCAATTTCTTAAAAATTTCTTTACAAAGTTAATTCTTTTTGGAAATAATCATAACAATTGAGGTGGATATATCAACTGGGGTCCCCTTTTCACCTCCTCCGACCAATGGTTGCTTAAAGTTTTTTCAGTCCTATCCCCACAGTTGGCGTCAACACCATTATCATTTCCTAAACTCCTAAATAGTAAATATATTTATATGGGTGCCCTCCTAAAACTACAGAGAGCAGCAGCAGAAATGGGAAAATATACACAGGCGAGGAGGTGAATCCCCAAAACCAAACCGTATCCATCGGTCCGGTTCCAGCACATTTGAGTGTGTAAAACGATTCTTATGTCTGGAATCTCAAGTGAGAATCTAGAACTTAACTCCTTAAGAAATAAAGAGAATAGCAGCTGCCAATTGATGCTACTTTGAACTGCTTAAACATATTAAAAGCACATTGATTAGTGGACGAACTCCAACTCTATAAAAGACTTATCCGTCTAATTAGGACATAACCAAGGCAACGAAAATTATTTGCTCATTTTTGAAATAAAACTCAACTTCGAAAGAATAGATTATATATGAGCTGTTTAAATAACCAAATGTTGTTAGGACGATAAAATTGGAAATGTTAAGCTGTGCAGGACATAGCCCGGATGGAGAGATCTGAGATCCCGATAATCCGGTTCTTGAAGAGTCATACAGGAAGAGCTGGCAGACAAAATTGAAATAGGTAGGCGGTGTGGGGGCTGACGCGAGAAAACAGGGATGACTGATATCGTCTTGACGATTTTCAGATATTTGAAATGTATCTTCATTTCAGAAAGTACTATGTCTTTGAGAAAAAAGTGAGAAAGTGGTACTATCGTTTTTATTTGTGAAGCTGACCTACAAATCACCCCTTCCTATAACATATAAAACGTTGGAAAAAAAGCAAAACATGCAGTTCCATATTTTTTTCTCCCATCTTTAGCGATTTATTGCTATTGTGCATTATCAAATAGTTTAGATAATCCAACCATCTGACAGGGTTGTTCCTTCCCTTTTCAGAGTGAATTCAGATTCGAGAGTTCACTTCAGCGTACATAAACAATAATTCGTTTTTTTTAATTCGAAACTTTGCATTTGTATTGACGATATGTTTCCGAAGAATTACCATTTACTGCTTAAATTCGAGTAGTATTAGGTTTGGACCTGTGATTTATATTTTTACATTTTTTTTTTTCCCTCTTAAGTTATGAACTTTGCTGAGAATGCTCTTTCTTCACTGAAAAGGACCCTTTGTTAGAAGTCCATTGCACATCATTGTAATATTGTCTACATTACGTCATATTAATATTAAACCATTTGAAATGTTTATAAAATATGTTTAACAGTTGCATATCATCGAAAGCTGGATACTACAAAAAATGTTGGTATCAAGGAATAATGCAAATATAGTTTATAGTTGGTAAGGTTATGGAAGGGACTTAAGAATATGCTTGAGAGTGGAATTGATAACCTGTCCTAAAGATAGCATTTATGTTATACCTGTCCAAATTGTTACCAAGACTTCATATTTTTAAGAAAAAACATATTCATTCAACCATCAGTTTTTTCAGCTTACATAGATAAATAACCACTGCTGACTGTATGAATATAATTTATCCTAACAGTTTTATTATGAATATTTTCCTGAGCTCAATTCTCTCCTCATATAGAATGCAACGCCACATTATCTGCACATCAAGCTAACACACGATCTTAAACACGCATACATCATACCTAGTGGATGCAGAACACGCTATGTTATCGTGCAGTTTTCTGTGAATATCCCTTCATTTTTATAAAAGGTAAAATTATAAATTGGTATGCTTAAAATTAAAACATTTATGACAGGTTTGGATAAGTTTGTATGTTTGGAATATGAGATGACCAATTTCTTTATGACTTTGTGTACAGAACTGCGAGTTTTCAATGAGATTGTACAAGTGAGTTGATTTTGCTAAATAGGAGAGAGATGTAATTCATTTTTATTTTATTTTAAAATCGTTTTCATAAGGTTATTATTGTATTATTTGAGGCGCCTAATTGCAAAGCGTAGCAAATCCACCGAAAATCGAACTTGAGTTTTATATACCATTCGATCCAGCTCCTTACCACACAGAAGACTGACTAGGTTTTAGGTTTAAAAACGAAAGAAAAACTGTTCAAATTTACTATTAAAATCACGTACGTTGCAAAAGGGAGTAAAACCATGCCTATCACAGTACTACAAAGGAGTAGCATCTCACAATATGGCTGCCATATAGATTTAGGAGACATAAACGAGGTGGATGAAACACAATTAGCTGTTTAGAAAAGTTACCTGTTATTGTGATCGTAACTACTATTGACTAGTCCATTTTTTGAATTATATTTAATTTTTTTATTTGTTAAACTAAACTAATAAATATTTTTTTTTCTAGCGTGGTGCCTTATCCACTAGGCCACCGAGCTCGTATCCGTACCAGGGAAATCTTTTCTCTTCACTGATCCATACCCCGGGCACTCGCAGTTGCGATGTACAAATCGGGGATGAATGTTCATTGAACATTACTGTTAACTGGATCTTGTTGACATACGTCAAATATATTATAATTATGAGATAATTATTTGTTGTTGATAAATATTTTAATATATTTTTATTTTTAAGAGAAAAGATTTGCCCGGTCGGGATTCGAACCCGAGTCCCCACTTAATCGTTCATTTTAGAGGATGGTCTTCAGGATAAAACTTATACTGCATTAAACTTCCTGTAAAAATATCTATCATATATTATGTTATATTGAATACATTGCAACTTATAACAAGATGTAATTGAAATTAAATATTTCAACAAAAAATTTGATTACCCAATTAAATGTTGATGTTCCATTAAATGGAAACATAGACAGCTGAAATTTATACAACTGCTAAATTACACTCAATATTAATACTCTTTATTTTATTTTTCATATTAAAATTTTATTATAAATATGTGCAATAAGAAATGTACTGGCTAGTAAGAAAATTGGTAGAAACTAAATTAGATGTATTTTCTTTTAGTGTCATGAAGTTGGAACTTTAAAAAGTGACAAAGGGGCTTAGGTCCTTTGATCCCCTGTTCTCCAGAAGATGGTACCTGCAAAATTTAATTTTATAGTTCATTCCCTATGCTAGGCTGAAATATAGGTGTCTTATTTCCTTTTCCTTTATGCTTTTCCTTTTCAATATTTAATGACTATCTCGAGATTAACTTCAAGTGTTAACAAATAAAAGTGGATATTTCTAGGTTTTAGGGACGGTTTTATGGATATATATATTTTTAACAGAAACAGTTCTTAGTTATGGTTTTAATTTTATTCCCAAGGTCCTTAAAATGTGAATTATACGATGTTAGGGTCGTAAACCTGAATTTTTGTTTTAACATACTTTGACAGGCCTTGTACTGGTTTATGTATATTCATTTCTGGAAAAAAATGGTGTTTTATTTTATTTAATCTTGGTCTTTTAGATTTTTACCAGTTTTATAAATATTGTTAAAAACGTTTATATGTTGTTTATGTACTATAGCATATATGTGTATATACAGGGTGTTCGGAAGATCGTTAGCCAAAGAGGTATCTCGGGTAGGGAGGTTCATTTTGAACCTATTTAAGGTCACTTACCTATATGCAAAGTCTTATGGTTTTATTTTTTATGAGTTTTTTTGAAAAATGGCCAATACCAAAGATTTATGCCTTATAACTTCGTTGTTTACTCATATATCAACGCCATTTTTTTTTGTTTTAATTAATAACACATTGTCCATGTAAAATAAAAAAGATTTGGTAGAAAAACATTTAAAAAAAAAAAAAATGGAAGATCGTTAAATCTTGTCAAAGGCAAAAAAATTAAGAACTTCAAGTTTAGGTTCATTAAAAAAAAGTTAGCGCAACATCCTAATCCGAATTATTTTAAAAACTGAACCCAAACTTGAAGTTCTTGGGTGTTTTTTTTTTTTTGCATCAAATCTTTTTTATTTTACATGTATTAGTAATTACCTGCGAGGAGATATACAATAGAGAAGTCACGAGTGGAGTGGAGATGGGATTCGTTCCCCCTCCACTATGCTGCCTTAACCTCAAAAGTTACAAGCGTTTGCTTTTTATTTTTTATTTTTTTCGTAAACCTATTCTCGTTGAGTTTTTATTTTGTTTATAGATCCATTCCACATTAAGTATGCCTTTTTGTGCTGCAATTGGTTGTAAGAACAACAACAAGACTGGGGCTAAAAATGATAAGCAGCTTAGCTTTCATAGGTAAGTACCTAACGCCAAATTCATTCATTGTACCTGATCAAATTAAGTTCATGATGGTGTTAATGCAATTACTTTTTTTATAATAAACTCCACCTCAAAAGTATCCCAATACTTTGAAATATTTGAATTTTTATTATTAATTATAACTTTTATATTCAATTAAAATCCTTTATTTGTAAAAAATGATACACTGTGTTTGAAGGAATTTTATTTTCCTATACCTGCATCGGAAGCAGTCTAAAATAATGTTGGTGAGTTGGGAACTGGGTTAACTCTGGGTAGCGTAGTGGTGGGGGAATCTCAAGAGCAGCTCTATTTGTATATCTCCTCGCTGGTAATTAAAGTAAAAAAAAAAATTGGGTTGATATATCAGTAAACAACGAAGTTAT
Organism: Euschistus heros; assembly: GCA_003667255.2. Lineage (NCBI taxonomy): Eukaryota > Metazoa > Arthropoda > Insecta > Hemiptera > Pentatomidae > Euschistus > Euschistus heros. Next base: position 54,117 of record RCWM02000393.1, read on the forward strand.
AAGGCATATATGTTTGGTTTTGGCCATTTTTTCAAAAAAAATTATGAACAAAAAACCGTAAGACTTTGTATATAGGTAAGTGACCTTAAATAGGTTCTAAATGAACCTCCCTGCCCGAAATTATTCTTTGGCCAACGATCTTCCGAACACCCTGTATGTTTAAAATTATTTGTGTATTTGTGTGTATGAATATAAAATTATAGGTTTGTGTATATATTTTTATATATTAATATTTTCTCCCATCTAGAAGTGTCGTATATTGAATTAAATGATATGCATACTAGCATTATATGTGTTTTGCTTGTTTAATAATAACATGTATTAAAAAAAAAAAAAAATCTATTTCTTTCTAACAAAACAATAGATCATAGATAGGTGTCTTTATAATCTACTGTTTTTAATATGCTGCTTCTGTTAAGGAACATAACCAGAAGAGCTAGAGCGTGACAAAAAAGGGCCCAACCCTTAAAAATGTAAAACATGACTTTTTTCAATTAAGTCAATATAGCTCCTAAACGATAGGTCCTAGCGGACAAATGCTATACAGCCAAAAACATAGTCTCCATTATATTTCTGATGAGGAAATGAGAGTATTAGCTTAACAAAATGTAAAATTATTGAGTGTAAAAAAAGAATGTTGAAAAACTATGTCAAAGTAATACAAAAGTTCAATGTGTACAGATGCCCCGTTTTTCATCTAACGTGGATGATATGTCTTGTCTACCCCATAACTCTGTTCATTTCACACGTAAAAGTAAAAATTAATGTATTTTTGGAAAGCGGCTTTTTTCATAACAAAATATTACTTATTGTCCAGATTAACTGAAATCTTTTCTTTTTAAAACTTGACTAATGTCCTGCATTGTTGTATAATTGGTAACAACGTTTATAATAGTATATGGTTTGCCCTTGTTCTTTCAGGGATTTTGTCAGTTTGTAATGCTTACATTTAAGTTTTTTGTAGCTTGCCTAGGTAGCGTCTAGAATTAATTCATGTGTAGCTCGTCCTTGGTTTGTTGCTAATGTGTATTCCAGTCAGGTTTCTTAATATGTGACATAGATTTCGACGAATTTTCGAATGTCATGGAGTAATTTTTCTTGGAACTTTCGCTTATTCTTCTGCTCGTTCATACCTATATATATATATATATATATATATCAGCACGTATTTGTTTCCTGATTAATTTTATGGAAATTTCTACATCTGTTTTATTGAAGATATTTAATTTAATTTTCTAAATGTGTGGGTATTGTATTTTGGGGTTCTTCTTTGATTCCGTCCGTATAAAGTTTAACATTTTTTTTCGTAATTTATTTTCTTTCACTTTCAAAGGATTTAATTTTTCTGCCCGGTTGTTTGAGCGATATGCTGTTGGTCAATATTGTTGTTTATGTTATTTGTCTAGTTTTTTAATGTTACGATACAGCCTATATTCTTTCAGTTTGCTTCTAGTTGAAAAGCTTTTTCTTTTTTTTTAATCTTACTTTGTTTATTTATCTTGTAAATGGCCGAGGTTATTTTAAACATCGTTACCAAACCTGCCGATGCAACATGCTTTACACATTACTCTTACCGAACAGACTATCGCCGGCAAATGTTGGCTACATAAATATTTTTAATAATAATTATTAATTGCATAATATCTCTTCTTTATATCCTTATTTTATTATTTAAGTGCATCAAGAAGTAATTATGAAATATATCAAAGCATAGAAAAATAACGGAATTAATAAGTAAAAGTAAACTGATGTTTTTTTTTGGACATTTGTAAGGAATGGATAACGACAGGATGTTAAAATAAATCTTTAAGTTGCCCTGGGAAAAGAAATTAACTTGCTGGATGCGAGAAATTAAATAATATTTAGAAAAATACAACATTGAAGCGAAAGAAGGATTATAATGGGGTGTGTACAAAAAAAAAAAAAAAAAAAAAATAACAATTAATACTCAAAGTATAGTCCCTTGTTATACCGTCATTACCCATATGCTTGCCAATTGCTCGATGCCACTCTGATACCATTCCTTGGGATGGCTGTCAAAGAGCTCTTGGACAGCATTTTGAACTTCCGCAAAATTATCGATTTTTTCCCTGGTAGAAAATGGGCCATGGATCTAAACAGGTAGTAATCCGAAGGTGCGAGGTCTGGAATGTATGGTGGATGAGGCAGGAGTTCAAACCCATGAAGTTCTGTAAACTTTTATTTGGTTTCGACTGCTGATTGCTGAGGAGTAAGTTCGTGAGGGGAGTTCGCGCTCTTCAAGGACATCTTTCCCTTCATATTTTATATGTTCATGAGTTGCTTCTGCGGCTGTGAAATTTTTTTCCCCGCAATGTCTTAAAATTACGAGAATTTCGTAGGATACTGTCATGTTTCTTCTTTGAAATAAATAACTGAACTGAGGTTTTTTTTTTAAGAAGTCCAGTGTTAGAAACAAGCTTAGGGAATGCTCTAAAGGGGTTATTAAGTATTGGTTAATAATAAATAGCATTAAGATATTTACAGACTTTTGAACTCTGGAATTTGATAAAACGGTAATTTTTTTTTTTATACGCCCTATTAGAGAGATACCTTTAGAAAGAAAGTCGTAAACTTATGATTCCGGACTACAACAACTAAGCAGTACGAAGTTGTTGGAAGAAAGAAAAGGTAGACATGGTGAAAGGATGAAAGAATATTGGAGGGAGGAAGAAAAGAAGCCAATAAGATGAAATTTGAATTGGCACGTGGACCCTAGTTGGCCATTACCATACCAAAGGGAATAAAAAATCTATATTTCAATGCGGTATTATTCATATATTAAACTAATTTTTTTTTTGTCGTCTGTTGTCAACCTGCACGTCATTATAGCTCACCTGTTTCATAGACCTGAGTCTAATGTAAATAAAAGCTTATAATATTTGATTGATTTTAAAGAAAACACTTTTAGATACAAAAAAAAAACAAAAAAAAAAAAAAAGTTTATGTACTTTAATCTTAGAAATAATACATTTTGTTGAGAAGGTGCAACAGGTCAGCTTCGCGTGCTGCCCGTCCATTGAGTAATTTATTTAATGGTAGCATTCTTTAGGATTAAAGCGTTCCTTTGGAAATGTTGGCGTTTTAGATGTCATCATATGCCGTTTTGCTATGTTTGTTTCTGACATATTCTTTCTGCTAGACATAAAAAAAAAAAAAAAAAAATAGTTATGTAAGACAGGAAAAATGGTTTGAATGCATTTAAAAATATTCTTATCTGCTCTTATCTAGAAAGGAACATTCGTTAAAAGAAAACGTTTCTCAAGTTTGATGTACTTTAAATGTTGTTTTACAAGGTCTCAGCATTTACCATATTTCATAATTTTTTTTCGTTAATACATTCAAATATTTTTATATTTTCTTTTAATACCAAATACTTAATACCAACACCAATTCTATTATTCTGTCTCAATTCAACAAAAATATAAAGTCGTATTAATATTAGTTAGAGATTCTTATTACCCTTATTTATAAAAATATTTATTTTAGAATAGGACTTTATAGAAAATATGAATTGTATGTACTTCATATATGGAGAAAGAAAATGGTTTATTTATATATTATTTTTTTTACTTTAATATTGCTTTTTCCAAATTTACTATTACAATGCCTTACAAGGACTACTACTTTTTCTTAGATGCTGTTTAAAATACGTCCTTGTCTTTCAAAATCATTATGCTTTTTTTTTTTTTTTTTTCAAATTTAATCTCATCTTACAAAATATAATATAAAATAGAAATGAAATATAAATATAACATCAAATAACCTTTTCCCTTTGCCTTAAACCTACAACTTCTTGTCCTACTGTATCTTTTAATGATATTCCATCGATCCCTGTTGAACAGATCCGCTACCTTGGACTCCATCCAGACAAACAACTTACTTGGAACCCACATACAAGACTACGACAAGACAAACGTTCAGATCTTCCAATTCATTACAAGGCACTCATTTACATAACAGTAATCAAACATATTTGGTCGTACGGAGTTGAGCTTTGGGGCCCCACTAAACCATCCAATCCATCTCGTATCCAATCCTTGAAATCCAAAATCCTTCAAAAAATCCTCAATACCTTGTCACGGACAGACTTATCTATGAAGACCTTAATGTACAATATGTTGTTGATTTAGACCAAACCAGATACCTTTCTTACCTTCTTTCTTAGCAAACTTCATAACCCTCCGAGGTGCTTGAAAAGGAGATGGCCGCGAGACCTTCTAATAGAGAATCATTATTTTATAGAACTTTTTGAATGCTACCGATGGGTAGTTCTTAACAAGTAATTGACTTGTTTTTAACATAATCATCACATTTGATGAATCGAAATCAAATATTTATGTGTATATATAATGTCATTCTGTATGACCGTTCTTTTTGTGGCAATATGGAAAAAATGCATTTCCTTTAGTGTATAAATAAACATGTTTACTAGGATGATTTGTTTGTTTGCTATTTGGCTAAGCCCCAACCTCCTTTATAACTCAAATTATGGTTGGAAAGATGGGTTATCCTCCTAACCAGATTGGGAAGGTCAATTCATATAGTTAATTCAAACCAGCCAGTATGGGAATCGAACCCACAACCTTTTGTATCTGGTGCTGGGAGACCCTCACCCACCGTGCTTATTACTAGATAGAATTAATTATGTATGTATTTAAACTTTTAATTCAAGTTCAAAAAAACCACCTCTCACTCTCTCACCATCCATTAATCATTCCTGTTTTACTGTAGACGTTTATGCGAGTCTACTGTAACTTCATCTAGATATGAGTATACTTATCAGTTTAGAAATTGTTTTTCGCTGCTAGAACCTTTTAAACAATTATACATTTGTGTGAATATAAAAGTTCCTTAATTTCTTTTGTAATCTCATTAAAAATTAATCATACATCTACTTATATAGGGTTTTTTTCTGTGCTGATTTAATGCAAAAGGTTGTTTAGTTATTTATAGATTTAAACAAAAATGACGATTCATAGTACAAATCCCATCTCTGTAAACCTCATCATGCTGAGTTAGTGTTAAACACCTTCACTATGAATCACTTGCTTCCTTTTATTTATCACTGATAATCGATAATTCATCGCTATAAATATCGTTTACGCTAAGCAATAAAATAAAATGAATAATCCACTAGAAAGTGAGTGTTGTAATGCTAATTTTAAAATAATTCAGAAGACATGATTTTTTTGTCTAGATTTAATGAAAATGTATTATCCTTTATTATCTTACAAATAATATACGCTTATTTAGCTTACTATATATGAGTAACTAATATATAGCTAATATGATTAACTAATTATACATATGCTTAATAAAAATATATAATTATACAACTTATCTTAAAAAAAAAAAAAAAAATGAAACCTAATTATTTTACAAATTAAAGTAGTTGCACTTGAGAAAAATATGACCGAAAAAATCTATAGTGCGTGTAATATATTCAGAGAGTCAAGAAGTGTAGTACTCTTGCTGTTTAAACATTAAACATACTCCGGAAATGAAAACCCATAAAAAAATGGCAACAATGCTGTACCATTTGGGGAAGCCGCGACGGAGTGTGCTAGTATTTAATATATTTAAAGCTTAGTCCTCAAGAGATAATATTTTTATAAATAATCATTTACGTGCTGGTGGTTTTTCTTCAAATAACTGTGGAGGAAAAACTGTAATTTATAAGTAAGTCTTGGAAATTATATAAATTGTGTATAAGTGGTTATTCGCTGTGCTGTCACTTGTAAAAAGAAAAATAACCTAGTCAGAGATTGGATTCGGCACGGAGGGAAGTGTTGTTCAAGTCACGCGATTCCGCCTTGTGTAACCTTCTAATCTCTCCAGTTGTCAATCTTTCCTTGTACCAGACGTTTTATGTGTTTATTTCTCAGAGTCTTTAAGTATTTTTATTCCCCTTTGTGCTAGTGGCCATATTTCACATTCGTAAGGAACAGAATATTGCATGAATTATTATTATTATTAATTTCAATCAAATCGACCATTCCATGGTGTGACGTCAATTGGTATTCTAAAACTATCACCGCTCTTGTCACCTCCTTCTTTTACCTAGACTGTAAACTCCTAATATCTTCCCTTATCTTCCTCCAAGTCGACTATGTTTGGTTGATAAACGGCGGGCTTTTGATAGATCTTAAGGACAGATAGTTAAAACACTCCTCTTCCACCACATTCTTTCTCTCCAAACTGAGGTTCTCTAATTATATATATGTCTATAATGTATTTCATTCTATTATGTTAGACATAAAACATTAGCCTAAACTTATAGTTTTCTTGTGATTATGTTTTCATTTTTTATAGAAAATCTTTGATTTCCGATTTTTGTTTAATTTTATTATATTATATTTTCATTTTATTATATATTTTATTTTATTATTATTATTATCATTTCTTAGTTTTCTCTCTAGAATTTTGTTAGTAATATTTATTTCTATGTAAAATTTATTTTCAATCCCCGAGAAACATACAGATGCAAACGTCATTTGGTAGAGGGGTTATACTAACAAGAATAAAAACAGTCCACTATCCTGGAAATAGTCCACTCTTCACAAAATGCCAATATTGCAAAAATATCATGAAAATAAGCCATATCATTCAGTAATACCTATTTTTTTTTACTTCATAACTCCAATAGTTTTGGATCTTTGAACAGCCCTTGAAGATAATAGCGCAGCTGTAGCATCAGTATTTATATTTTTTAAATTGATAGGTAGAAGAAAAAATGTTCAAATAAAAGATACATATAAGAATAAATAAATAAAAAATTATTGACAAATGGACATACAAAAATGTAATATATACAGTTGGCGTTGATGGCCAAATCAGTTTGACAATAAAAAAAATACGAAGAAACAAACAACAGCTCTGCATATTGAAATAAACTAACTAGGGGAGGACACACTCAGTATCTCACGGATCTTGTTAGCATTTTTTTGGAGGTTCCTGGACAAAAAATATTAGACACGTATTTTGCCGTTCCGACTAATGGGCCCTAGAAGACGAGAAAAAAAAATAAAATAGCATTAAAATAATTTATTTTTTATCTCGAGTTTGAAAAATGATATCGACATGATTCTTGCACCATGATTTTTAGTTTTGATTACGGATTTAAGGAAAAATACAGTCTCTTCATAGATTTTGATTTAGGTTATTAAATTCTAAAAAAAAAAATTAGTTTTTCAAGCAAACTACCTCTTAAGATTTTTTTAGACAAAAATTGACGTCAGATTTAGCATTTATTTAGCACCCTCAAAAACATGAAAAAACGCTTATTCAACAAAATAAAAAAAAAATATCATTTTTTCACTCTCTTCCAGGAAAATGAAATTTTTAAACCGATGCAATTGGTTGCATACCTTTAAATCGCCATTACTTACTAATTATTTTTTTTAGAATTTAATTAAGCTAAACCAAAATCTATGGAGCGACTGTATTTTTCCTTAAATCCGTAATCAAAACTAAAAATCTTGGTGCAAGAATCATGTCGATATTATTTTTTAAACTCGAGATAAAAAATAAATTATTTTAATGCTATTTTATTTTTTTCTCAGCTTCTAGGGCCTATTGGTCGGAACGGAAAAATACGTGTCCAATATTTTTTTACCAGGAACCTCCAAAAAAATTGCCAACAAGATCCGTGAGAGACTGAGTGTGTCCTCCCCTTGTAAGTGAAAGACTATTTCACAACAAACATTATGACCATTCCAGCAGACACATAAAAAGCACGAATATAACTAATATTCCCGAAAATAGATACAGATGATACAAAAGAGTTGGATGAGGGATATATTATTTACTTAAGTAACTAATAACCTGAAGGAGGAAGTACCAGTGGGTCATGATCATGCCTTACAAGCAGAGTTGTGCAAAATTTAATCATAGCTAAAAAAATAATAAAACATTAATCATAATTATTTGACTTCTAATTTCCTGAAATCGACCACATAATTTAATAATGATTATATCTTTCAGTCATTTTTTCGTAAACTAATGATAATTTGACCGAAATATTTAATTAGTATTATATTAAGTGATTGATTCCAGGAAATTAGATGTCAAATAGTTATGATTAATTTTTTATTTATTTTTTTTTAGTTATGATTAAATTTTGCCCAACTCTGCTTACACCGCCTTATTTTAAAAAAAAATATTCATCACATTTGCAGATTTTCTTGAAGATAAATCAGAGATATAAAGTTTAAAAAAAAGAAATACCATCTTCATTAAGTGTTCTGTACCTCGGCATTGATGTATAAGTTTACGATTTAAAAAAAATAGTAAAACGTCTTAAAGTGGGCTCCGCTGTATGCTGGACCCGCAACTTACCTTAATCTCAACTTGCTCACTACACGCGCCATTCATGATAAATCGATATGGCTCTTCCCTAAAGTTATCTACTACAATATATATTTATATACATTATTTGTGGTAAATTAGTTCACAACAAGGAAGGCTTCAATCAAGTTTTGTAGGATAAATAGGTTACCTCCTAACCTACTTTGGAAGAGATGGTATGAGACTTCATCCTGCCTGCCTCAAATGTTGCCTAAAATATGCCTCATATCAAAGATAGTATTTTTTAAATTATATTTTATTTACAATCTCTTGTAGTTGTAATTTTATTGATTGATTTTTTAAGTATTCAACATTAAATCTTGTATTCAATCACTCGCTACTCTTTCAGTTATTATTATTGGGTATTGTGTTAATTGATTTTTAAAAAATTAACTTTATCTTTGTGTTATTATTTCTTATATCATAGTTTTATATTTGTATTTGTTCTTGCCTGCACAAAGCAATTGCCCAAGGGAAATTTCCGAAACAATCTTACTTCAGCTCTTTTTACAGCAATCAACGTTCAATCTTCTTGGTAAAGAATTTATAACAAAACCAGCTGTACCCGGCGTCCGTTGCTACACGCTTAAATTTTTTTTTTTAAAACTCAGTACAAGAATCATTGTAGTATTGTTTGATTTATTATATGTAATTTTTTTTTTTTATTTGAATTGAAATTTGTTTTAAAGAATTAAATTTTTTACTTTTATTCATTTTACTGAAGTACTGATGGATATACAATATTTTTCGTTTTTCAATCTGCTGCACACACAAAGAAATCAGGTGGTTTTCCAACGAGAGAGCAGGACTGATTTATTGAAGCGGTTTTCATTAATTCACGATTTTTACATTTCGGTCTATTACTTGCAGCCTATGCATCCAATCAATATACCAATAGGCCTATACTCCGCCCCTGAATATGTGGAAAAAAATGCCACCTCACATGGAGCATTTTTCTCTTACCGTTTCAAAGCCTATAAAGGACCCACACACACATACATTGATTTTTATATATTTAGATTCAATTAAAAATGATGCATTTTTACTTAATACGATTTATAATTTCGGTCTTCATTTAGCAGATGCAGAATTCGCTTGCCCTTTTATTTCAAATGGTTTACAAGGTTATAGGCATGTTATTCATGCTTAGTTTAACATTTAGTGATTTTATTGTTAATTTGCTGTATTATCCGTGCCACTGCTTTAAGCACACACAGCTTATTAGTAACTTTCGTGCGCTTAAATTTTTAACTAAAACTCAAACAATTTTTTTTAGTAGAGAACAAGTCGATGGTAGCGCATTTCGTAACTTTAATATTTAAATTTAAAAAGTAAGACGTTTATATCAGTCAAAGTATAAAAATGTGAACATCATAATAATCATTTGAGGCGTTGAATTCCATAAGTCCTATTTCCGGATTTTTTACGATTTTTATTTTATTAGATAGTTTTTCTACTAGACTATCTTTAGGCGAAAGACCTTATCAAAAAATTAGTTAAATCAGATTGAAAACATTCGTACACGAAATAATTTACCTTCCTATTTAATCCTTCGAAAACTCCTCAATGCTCTTTACTTTGTCACCAATGAAATTATCCATAAAGATCTTAATGTTTCATATTTTGCTGATTTAGCCCAAACCAGATACCCACCCTTTCATAGTAAACTCCATAAACACTCAAATCCACTGGATTCTCAACTTCCTTCCAACTCCATTCTCGATAATCCTCCAAGGTGTCTGAAAATAAGATGGTCTAGAGATCTTCTTGTGTAGAATTTTTATTGAAGTTCTTTTCAAGTTTCGACATGTTATTGTAAACGTTTTTAACATATTTCCTTGATGTATATATTTTTACAGTTGTAAATTTCTATAAGTTGATAAAATAAAAAAACTTTCCTACTTCAGTCTGACTTTTACTTTTATAAACCAGCTGTGAAACAATCTAAAAAGTGGACTTAGCTGGTTTTGGAATTCTGCGCTTTATTCACTAAAAAAAATTGTATTGCTCAAATAATATTTTACATAGTTCTTGATTGTTGAAAAACCTAAAATTTCATTAATTTCAGAGCATCCAATCTTGTCATTTCGGCCTATTTGGATGTTAATGCTACAGGTCGATTAGCCCATTAATTAACTTGTATTATTGCTTGTTTCCTTGGATCCCCTTGTCATCGTGAGTCTAATTTAGTGTGTTGTGTACTGACGGCAGCAGTGACGCATCCTGATATTACGAGTCGTTCATTTCTCTTGAAACAGTTTTCCAACTTTTTTTTTTCATAAAAATTATAATTTTTCTTCAAATATAAGTTTTCATCGTCTATTAATTTTTCTGTCAATTGAATAATTCATCATTAAATCAGTGCTATTGTTTCATGATTTAATAGTTCCTGAGATCCTGCTACGATTGCGTCACTTTGCTGACGACTTAAGGAAAATATCACGTCAGTTGATGATGAATTCAGTAAATAGTCTATGACTGAACAAGACTATTTAAAGACTTGAAATATGATTAAAAAAATAATATACATAAATAATAAACCCTGAAACCCTTCTATCCGTTGGCTTCGGGTTCTGTAAGTCATAAGGATGTACAATTTTTAATATTTTACAATATCACTATAATAAGTTTTGTTGACTATTATGTCATCTCAACCCTTATATTTATTATCTGACACAATGAAGGTTCTGCAATGGACTTAATATATCCTAGGTGACCGAGAGTAGTCTACCATTCTCGTTATTTAGCTTTGAGACCGATTTGAGTCTCATGTAAAAATGTATTAATATGATATATTCTGTCTCAGTTTGAACCCTCCAGACAGTCTGCATTTATCTTGGAGATGTTGAAATGAATTTTTTTAATTTAAAAACCTCTGAAGCATAATAAAGGACGTTCAGTGTATTCCATTTCAGTCTATAAATAGAATCTCTTTTTCGATTCCATGCCAATAACCTACAGGAATATAAATACTCGAACTTTGTGAATTTGTGAAGTCTTCAACCAGTTTATTTATAGTCATAATAGAAAATTTAAAATTTTCATATATCCTATTAAGGCATTATTGTATCAAAAAAGATTTCTTTTTTATATAGCTTTCGTCAAGCTATTTTGAACATTAAAATCACACATAATGAAAATGGAATAACTCAATATTTGTTATATTCTTTTGATTTTTTGTGTGTTTTTTTAATCCATAGAAAATAATAGTACAATTGATTATGTTTCATTGCTAATGAGTTGTAAAATTTAAATGCGGATTTCAGTCAAATAAGTGTTGTTACAATGAAATTGTTTGAGGGATGTAATGTTAAATTACTCCCAGATTTCTTTAAAGTATACCACAAATAAAAAATTAAAATTGTGATTTGTGAGTGAAAATTGTTATTCTTTATTTCTTTGAAGGATTTAATAATAAAAACAATTGTTATCAAAGTTTTTTTTAAAAACAGTATTATTGTAGCATTTATAAATATATAGCCTTTCCTATCTTTGACATAAAAAAGTATGTATTCTATAGGCCAATGTTGTATGAGAATTTTCTACCGCCATTATGACAACAAAAAAATCTTTTTTTTAACTTTCTATAAATTAAGCAACACTCAAAACATTTCTTTGGAGAAAAATAAAAACTTTCAACTAATTCTAGCCTTAGGCTTAAATGGGTTAAATTACAGGTGGGAATAAAAATTTGTACTTGTAACCACGATAGGTGGACAATAACTTGAATGGAAAATAACTTTATTTAATCTAGTCTTTGTTCATTTATTTTTTTTATTTTATCATATTAATAATAAGTGATGAGCATTATTCCTCTATTCCAAACGTCTAATGAACCCTATTCCTTGATAAAGATGTCTTATAATGTTCAAATCCTAAATAGTTTATATATTCAGAACCATCTAAAAAGCACCATGTGAAGAAAAGGGGTTGGATCATACTTAATTTTTATTTTATTTCCTTATTTTATTATTATTCTCATTTATGAATTTAATCTTTAATAAAAGAAGTCTAAGGTGATTAGGAAAAGAAAAAAAGAACTACAGAAACTTCTCAGAATTTTAGGTGAAGACTTTGAGGGACCTATTATAATTTTTTTTCTTAATTCTTCATGAAAAAATCAAGCGTGCTATGGTGTCTCGACTTCCTACGCAGAAAAAAATCATAAATATATTCTTGAATAACCACTCTTTGAATTTATGAAAGAATTTTTCAATTCCTGCCAATTTATATGCCAGCAAAAAATTTGTTATGGTGCCTTGAATTCCTAACAAAAAAAAAAGTCATAAACCTGTCCGGTCATAAGAACAATCAAGATTTAATTCCTCTTTAGATTTGTTCGAATATTATCATATTTACAGAAGCATTGAGTATTTTTCTTTGACCCCGTAAATCTTTCTCATTTAAAATATGTATTTTTCAATAAAATCTGTGCTTTTTCGAAAAAAAAAAGAAGAAGAATTTTGACGCGCTAGATTTAGTTTACCATGCGTTTTTTCATAAACCCTCCCAAGCATTGTCAAGACTGTACCATTGTTGTACCCCGCGGATGATATGATTTAGATTAGAGATGCTGGCTAACAGTTAGCAGTGGGTTTATTTCGAACACAATGGGGGGACAGAAGGTTGGATGGACGCCCCACCGGAGGGAATGTAGATGATTTCATGCCGTGGGAGAACTCTTGTCATCCTCAACCATCACAAATCGCTATTCAGACAGTATTCATCTCGGACACAAATCTCATACTTCTATTCCTTTTCTTGGTCTGTTTCCTTTGGAGTGGACCGTTTATCCTGCTCTACTTATATGTATGTCCTAAAGAAGATGGTTCCTTATGGTAACAGGTATTTTGACATTGGGAAGGATTTTGTTGCTGTTTTGTGGTGAATATATCAATATATAAACTGATATATAATGAAACACTAATGGAGGTTGTTTTTTTTCTGTTCTACCTTTCTGTACTTTTTTTTTTATTTTTTTGTAAATAATGTAAATAAATGGAGGATTAGAAAAAAAAGTCCCCCTTCAGGGTCACACTAGAGTCTAGGGTACGTAATATCAACTACATTACCTACTTTACTTATCACTAACCTTTATTATTTTTAACCGGAAAATGATTTTACATACTGAACCTACGTGAATGTAAATATATACTTATTCGAAAAACATGTACCAAGTTTCCTTGCTTTCATCCTTGATCTAAATTAAGATAATTTTTTTTTAAAATAAATAGTGTAGTTTATTACCGATAATAAACTAAACTATTTTCCATTAAATAAATTAGTTCGATTCGATACAGAAAAATATCTTCTATTATTTTAACCTTCTTTAGGGACATGGCTCCACCTCTCACCTGGTAGGCGGCAAGGTTTGATCACCTCCTTAGCGGACGTATTCCTTGAGGGAAGGGGTTCAGACTCCTCATACTGACCCATTTTTTCACCATCGCCAGCAAAATGATCCCTTCTCATTTATCATTAAAAGGGAGGGCATTAAGTAAACTAAGGCACAAGGATCAGGAGAGAATAAGATACGTTCATTTTTGTCCGTTGTCATGACTTTTTATTATTGAATTACTGATCGTGGTTAATTTTGTATTGGTTTTTATCCCGAATGGATATTTTTTGACATTCATTTCTATACAAGGAATATTTTTAACAAAACTACGAAAAGTTTACCAGGAATGCTTATCTTCCCATTTGAACATTAAGACGGTTTTCCTCTAACTCGTTACTTAATCTATAAGATTGATTTATAGAGAAGGGTCTCTAGACCATTCATAAAATCAACGCACTGCCCATTAAATTAAAAAATATCACTCTCCTATTCACAGACTCACGACTGGATCCCAGGAGTTTGGAATCCAGTGTGGTTCCCACTGAGCTGCCCCGGTCCACTGTAAATACTAATATTAAAATTTAAATAAATATTTCTATTCAAAGTGGGTTTTTTTTTTTTTTTTAGGACAGTATCCAGTCATTGTTAAAAATATTGTTAAAAATAGGAAAGTATTGAGCTGTCCGAAAATAAACGCAGAGTTTCCATTTAATCATCTCCCTTGGTAACAAGCTCTTTACTTAGGACAGATTATTTCTTTGTATGTATATCTTTATTTATTAATCATTTTCCAAATAGTTTACCTTTGTAGCATGTCGCTGATTGGACATAAAATCTGTTTGTGCTAAGACGACAAAGGACTTTCGAGTAATTTTATTTTTGAATTTAAACTCAGTCGAAACACTAAGGAAGTCTGGGGTGATGGGAGTGTGAGTGAATAGGCCTTTCAAAGTTGTTAAAAAAAAAAAAAATTGGGAGGGAGATTTTGGCCTTGAAGACTTGATAAAGATCTGACAGATTTTGATAAAGAAAACGCGAAACCTCAAGGCAATCAAAAAGATAAAAAGCTCGAAACTTGAAAGGCAGGAATGCATTGAGAGTATGGAGGGTATTTTAATTTATAAAAAAATAGATTCCGGACAACGCAATCTATGATGTAACAGGAATCGAAATAGGGACGAAATCTTAATGTTACACTTCTACGAATGTATTGCAACACAATGTGACTAGAGTTTCAGGCTATGTTTCTCATCTACATTCTACATTAATTTGTAAATGATGCACACACTTTGATTGCACTTGCTGCGCCGTACGTCCTTGCTTTCATAATCACCTTTGAAGACTCCTGCATTAGCCGAGTCACTGTGGGGGCTGTTCCCAAGGACCAGTATAATCATGGAGTTCTCCAGTCAGAGATGCACAATTTTAGAATGACCTTTGCCCGAAAATGACAAGTCCTTATCTCACTGAATCATTCCCAGATAACGGATAAAATATCCTCTCACAGTTCATGTATAATTTTCCTTAACGGACCCAACTAGGTGACCGTTATTCCTGGTCTGTATCTGAGAATTGAGAGTATTCGTAAAGTTAGTCACAGGGGTATTAACATAGCTTTAACCGCAGGTCCTCATTGCTTCTTTATATTTCACGAAATTTTCTTTGTTTGGAACATTTATAGAAACAGATAAATTAAGATGACGTCTTTGCACTTTTTTAAATGATTGAAAGGCTCAATAAAATCTTTAAACTTTAGAAGGAACTTTATAAATTAATTTGTGGAAGTAATATATAATTGTGAATTTTTTTTATGGTTTTGCTCTATACTTCATTATAAACGATTTTAAAGGTATGTTAGTTTGCTACAAGCCTAACACAATATAATGTTACTACGGTCAATGCTTCTATTTATAAATAGCTGGCTAATAAATAGATACATGTAATCATAGACTGTGAGTGAAAATATAAAGTACGTTTCTATTTCCTTTATTTTTTAAAAATGTTAACATATTACTTTTAATATAATTATAATACATTTTTAACTATGAAGAACGTGTGTTTCATTTGTTATCTCCGTTTAATTCGACCTTTTGGCCATCCCGTCATACTCCTTGGTTCGTCAGGGGTCCGATTTGTGAGATCGAATGTACGTAATTTTTTTTTTTTTTAATTTGTTTAGTAAAGTCAATATATTAATTATTTTTTATGGACGTCTATCTTCATAGTAATGATTTATTTTTTGCTTTTTTTCTTTTTTATCTAATGTTTTCTTTATTTATGTATATTATTATATCTCGAAAACGGTGGACTCCAGAAAAATATGTTTCAAATCAAAATTAAACCTAATTAAATTTCCTATAAAATTGATTCTATATATAATTGTCAAAATCCGAACGGTTTTATAGATATTTAAAATCGGTGATTTTCGGGAAAAAAACAACACTTGTCAAACATTTGCTTCTAGTACATTCCACGATCGTTCCTCATGTCAGAATCAAAATTGTATAACAATAAATTTACTTCAATTTCATTTATAAGTTTCTGACATTTGAAGCAAATGTTTAATAAAAAGAGAGGTAAAAATTATTTTCATTCTAAAATTATCGATTTTTAATAACGTATATCTCGAAAACCGTTTGAATTTCTATAAATATGTATAGAGTTAATTTTAAAGGAAATTTAATTTGCTTTAATTTTGATCTGTAGCATATTTTTCTAGAGTCCACCATTTCCGAGATATAATCGAAAAATACAAATTTGGGATCTTCTCCCTTCCCCCCCACTGTTAGCTCACCTCCAGGGGCGGGAACTTATAGTATGTTTACTTTCTAACTATTCCTAACGAAGCAATGAAGTAAAAAATAATCGCATATTCCATACACTCTAAACCCCTCATTTCAGAGTTCGTTGACAGGACTAGTAAGTTTCCTTTGGGTATTCTGCTTCTGCATTCCGGACACATTTTTTATCATTATATATGTTTCTTGATAGGTGTGGGTAAACTAATTAACTTTATTTAACTGCGTTATTGCATTGGTTAAAAACATCTTATTTCTCTACCTAGTACGTCATTCCTTCGCTCCTCAGGGTTATAGCTATGAGTGTATCTGTTTGAAAGGGTCAATGTATAAGTTCAGTGATAGCCTCATCCATCGTAACGCAATGATTCAACACTCCATCGTATCTTGAGTGATAGTTATGTAATAAATTTATTATATCTTTGAGTCTATCATCTTGTTATTTCGTCCTCCCTATTGTTGCATACTTTATAGTGTGGTCAAATGTTTAAAGGAATGTGTAGAACATCTCTTATCGTATGAAATAATGAATAGTATCGCCTATCACATAATCCTTGTATAACGGTTCTTTTTATTGAAACCTTTCAGACCCTATCTCACTAACTGACCTATACCGTACTGATCAATCTTTAGGAGGCTCGTAAAAATTGTAAATGCATTATTTTTTTTTTTTTATAAGAATTTTATCTTTTATTATGTTTTACATGCTGTACTTAAAATTTAACTTCCTGGGATTCCCCCTTATACAATTTCAAATTTCCAATCGCTGTACTAAATAAATAATATATATGTTGTATGTTAGCAGATATGATAAACTGAAGATAGAAAAAACAGCTAAAATCATTAATAGATATTTAAAGCACTTAACTTGTATGGAATATATCTACGTTATGAAATATGTTTTCGGTATCTGTATAGACGAGGCGCTCCACCCTTTTACGCGCCCAAAATACCGTTTTATCGATCCTAACCTTGTTCCGATTTATTTTCATGTTTTAGTCGCTACTTTTCGAGGGGAAAGCCTATTATTCTCCCTCATTTACTCACAAACCTTAAATCCATTTTCGAACTAATTCTAATTTCTGTTATATCTTCTCATATAAATATGAGAAATAAGAAAATTACTATGGTGAAATAAGAAAATCTCAAATATAAAATATCAAAATATTAAACCTTAAATCAATGAAAATTTATCATTATTGTAAATCAGAATTAATATAATTTCTCAAGTTATGGATGTGGAAATAACAAATTATAAATACATGAGACTAAATCCATGTCGGAAGTTATGTGGTAATTTCTTCTAATTTTATCACATTAGGAAAGTGAAAATACGAAACTCCTGACATAATTTCTCACATTCATTTTTAGATCGATGTGTTTTATTGAATTAATTATACAATATGTCTTACTTTAGGGCAATAAGCAACAGATGACAAAGAACACATTCACAAAATATGTAAACATATTGGCGAATATTTAACGAAATATCAATATAACACAATAAAAAACACAATCCAAGTCGAAACTGTGGAAACAGATGTTTACATTTGAGGTTATAGGGAAGAGCTATCGATAAATGTCTCTCTCTCTCTCTCTCTCTCTCTCTCTCTCTCTCTCTCTCTCTCTCTCTCTCTCTCTCTCTCTCTCTCTCTCTCTCTCTCTCTCTCTCTCTCTCTCTCTCTCTCTCTCTCTCTCTCTCTCTCTCTCTCTCTCTCTCTCTCTCTCTCTCTCTCTCTCTCTCTCTCTCTCTCTCTCTCTCTCTCTCTCTCTCTCTCTCTCTCTCTCTCTCTCTCTCTCTCTCTCTCCCTCTCTCTCTCTCTCTCACTCTCTCTCTCTCTCTCTCTCTCTCTCTCCCTAAAACGGTTATACCGTTTTAGGAACAATTTTAATTATTATTTTCTTTTTCCTGGTTTATTATAGTACTGTACTAAACTATTTCTCTAATTTTCAGTTAAATATGTAGATTTGGTTGTTTTATCATTGTTTTGTTTCAAATGCATGAGATTTCTATAGTTTAATACCGTCGCTTTTGCTAGTATTAAAAGCTTTCTAATATCTTATTGGTATACAAGGTTTGCGGTTGCAGCTATTTTCTCTTAACCTATTTGTGATTTCGTAACTATAGAGATCGTACTGAACAGTATAAATAAATCTTAAACCACTTATAGTTGTTTTAAAAAAAGTGAAAACGAACAGGAGTACTTGATTCACGGCTGTCCAGTATTTTTTCATGCCTTGTCAGTTCTCGTTCGATTGGAACTCAGTCATCCCTGGGAGAGCTCACTTAACCTCCTTGAAATTTACACTTGACCTTTTACCGGTTCAGGGGGTAGGTTGTTTGGAGATTTGCTTATCAAAGCGGACTCCATGAAATATTGACGTGGACTTCCATTTTTTACAATTTATAAATTGTTTTGAACAGTTCACATTGTGATTAATTTCAATTTCAGTTTGTTCTACTTCTTCATCATATACTAGACCAACATTAAAAACTTCCGATTAAATGCAAGAGATCCGTTTATATAACGGTAATTAGACCTATTTGAACATACTTAAATAGTTATCATAATTAAGCTCAATATAAAAAAAAAAAACGTTTTTATTAAACTAAGTTTATGTAGATTAACATGTGTATCTTCTACCTAATCTAATATTCTGACTGTAATTATTATATCAAGAACTGTAAAAAATACTTTTGAGGTTTATCTTAAATTAGAACGAATCAGAAGCGATTTGAAATATAAGCCGTATTATATTATAAATAAATAAATGTCAATTTCTTTTTTTTTTTTTGCACCTAATGATCTATGAGCTAGAGGAAAGTATTTCAAATAAATAAATAGATTATCTAAGCAGATTACAACTGAACGGTAACATTTGAGAACGAATGCCATGTAGCTACTATTTTAGATATATTTTCTCAGCTAATATTCTTACGTTTACCTATTAATAGCTTTGAAACTACATTCTTTCACATGAGACTTACTGACATTTACTAGACAAGCTAATTAATGATTTACACGACTGTAATTAGACCTACTTGGACTATAAGCTTTGGGGCTCCACTGAACCATCCATTTCGTCTCGTATCCTATCCTTACAGTATAAAATACTTCGAAAATTCCTCAATGCTCCTTACCATGTCTCAAGCAAAGTTATCCATTAAGATCTTAATGTACCATATGATGTTGAATTAGCCCAAACCTTTTTCTTTTTTTCATTCCATTACTTACTGTATCTTCTACATGGGTTTTCCTTGCTGGGGTGGGGAATTCATTCCTTACAATCAATTCCCTTCAGGTTCAGTTAGTCAGGTTCGAACCTCTGATCTTTCGTTTACCGTTTTGCTAGGGTAACGCACTTTTTTTCCAAGCGAAGCTCCATCTATATTTAGTCCAAACCAGATACATGTTCTTTCTTAAGAAACTCCATAACCATTCAAATCCATCAACTATTCTCTTAACTTCTCACTCTATTCCAGATGACCCTCCAAGCTTTAGGAAGAAGATGAACTCAGGATCTTCTTATGTAGAACTTTTAGTTGCTTTGCTAGCAATTGTTTATTTTACACCAACTGTATAATAAGGTAAAAAAAATCTATTTTATCTTCGATTTCTAGCGTAGAGAAACCTCTGTCTGACCTGCGCAGCTATTCCTCCGGATCCTTGCTTAACAGCTTCATTTTATTGAGGTGTTTGCCTCTTCTAATACCAATCCTCTGAACATGCTCCCAATATGGAACTCGTGGTCTCCTCCCTTTGGGTCGAGTCTCTAATACCTTTATAGAATTTCCTCATTGATGGCCAGAACACATCGGCTCTCCGATGTGGTTAAGCCCAGATACTACCAACTGCTTTCTGATTCTTCAATTTCTGTTTTAAATTTCTGATTTAACATGAAACGGGTCCTTTATTTATAATCTTCAAACGTTCCATACATCCAGTTAATTAAAACGTCTCTTATGTATGACTATGTAATTAGGCCTATTTGAACAAAGTTGAATTTGGTGATCCATTTAAACATTACTTTTTCCTGTATTTCCGACAGTCCTAAATCCCCCTCATAGTCCTCAATCCTATATTGTATCCATTATATTTCAATATATCAATAGATACGATGTGCCATAAATTGGGCTGTGAGTTATATACAATAAAAACTGTAAAATATGCAATAAAATACCGGATATATGCTACTATCTACATTATTTAGAAAAATTAAAAATTGGAATACTTGTACGCTAGTACAAACTCATGTTTTATTAACTAATTGAGTTGAAAAATAAAACGATAGGAAGAAGACTATTAAAAAAACAAATAACAAGCAACCAATTTTAAAAAAGAAACCTTTATAAAACTTAAATAAAGAGGCTTAATTTATAGAAGGGCATGTTAGCTCAAAGTAAAGTACGAAATAGATCGGTATCGAAACAAGATTTTTTCAAGGATTTTGGATTATAAGGATTGGTATACGAGATGAGGTGGATGGTTTAGTAGAGCCCTATACAAAAATCACAATTTAAATAATGAAAACAATGAAGTTAAAGATCTAAACCTTAAAACTTAATTTTATTGAGATGCATTCCCAATGACATTACCCCTTTCTCCAATAGACTCTTTATTTATTTATTGCAAAAACAATTGTATAAATTATCTTTATTTTGTTTCAACATTTTAGTGGTTGATATTATGAATGGATAAATATTTTTGTTTTATATCTACTTAAAGAAATAATCCACATTCTTGGATTATTTGTACATAAATCTCATATTAATATTAGAAGTAATATGGTATTTTCTTCATTCCGCTCCCTATATTTCCTACGGATATGCTCTTTTATGATCATAATGATTGAAGCTTTCCTGTTAATATTGCAATATGGCTGCCTTGTATAGGGTAATAAAGGTTAAGTATTAATAAAATAACCTAATAACTGATTTGAGAGCCCTAGACCTGTGAGGTCGGAGCCTCCACCACATAGGCCACCAAGCTACCTCTAAAGGTCTCGCACTTCCCAACGTTGTGTGTTCTTCTTACGCCCACACCTTTAATCTTCCTCTCTCTTTGGCCATTTCGATGCTAGATGGTTTCTAATACTTCCACATCAGTCCTTAAAATAAGTTAAAATAAAAAACTAATAAGTAGTAACTCTTTTATCTCGGTGTAAAAATATAAATAACAGACTATTACAATTTTTTCATTACTTTTTGATACAACAAACCTTATTGACATGGATATGATTTTTGGGATGGGGATATACATTTTTAGTACTTTTTTTTCACCATCAAAAATGTAACATTTTAACTTGCTCTAGCTTTGTTGATTCGCTTATCAGAAATTTAATGGAGAACATTTTTTGTTATCACTTGAGGTGCGCATGATGATATAGAAGGATCAATCCTAATTTTTTGTTATATATTAATTCTGTCTAGGATCTACCGTTTAGGAGATACATTGGCTCAATTAAAAAAAATGTCACGTTGGTAAAGATTTTTTACCCTCAAAATGTGTAGCGTTTATTTCATACTCAAAAAATGTATCATTTCGGCGCGCTCTAGCTCTGTTGTTGTTGCTTGGATAGAAAATTTGTCGACATTTCCTATTCAGAAATTTAATGGAGAATAGTTTTTGTTATACAGGGTGTGCCGAATTTAAATGGCAAAACTTCAGGAACCTATAGGGGACAGAAAAACTAAGATAAAAAGTCCTTTAGAGATTTGCTCGTTTTTGCTTAATTTTAGAGAAAATCGCAAAATAAGAAACAAAACAAAAATGTTACAGGTAGCGATTATCACTCTTCAAAGTTCGCCAGGCTAGGCAGTGAGATATGTAAACACTTAATGTTATCCTTTACATTCTTTTATTTGTTTACATTTTGGCTTCCTTCTAGGATTATAATTCATAAATCAGTCTTCTGTCAGTTACACCGATATTTTTGTGTGGATATCATCAGCCACAATGCCGCATACATATTCTAATGTTGAATACGCTGTTATGATTTTTGTGTATGGTTTCTGTAACGGTAATGCTTTAGAAGCGGTGCGAGAGTATGCGCGCCGATTTCCAAATAGAAGAGTGCCTAATCGACGAGTCTTTTCGTTAACTTTTAATAGACTACGAGAGACTGGATCATTCTTAATACGTAGTGAAGGGGACCAATTCCAGGCAGCAATAAGAGCAGATTATCGGAGAAGAAATTGTGTCCAACCCCACTTCGATAACAAATCTGAGACTAGCATCCGAAGAGCATCTGCTGCATTAGCAATATCGCGGCAAGCAATATGGCGAACTTTGAAAGGTGATAATCGCTACCCATACCATCTTCAAAAAGTTAAGAATTTATTACCTCAAGATTATGTCAAGAGATTGAATTTTAGTAACTGGTTTCTTGACAAAATTCGCGATGATAATTTATTTCCATTAAAAATTATATAGACCGATGAAGTTACCTTTACAAGAGGAGGAATTGTTAATCAAAGAAATTATCATGTATGGGCTCTTGAAAATCCCAGAGCTATTAGAGAGAATAGGTTTCAGCATGAATTTGCTATTAACGTTTGGCTTGGAATTTGGAACGGATTACTGGTGGGACCATATTTTTTACCTGGAAGATTGAATGGTTTCACATTTACACATTTTTTGGAGAACGACTTTTCTAATTATTTAGATGACATCTTCTTACAGCAGCGGATTGAAATGTGGTTCCAACTCGATAGATGCCCAGCTCATTATAGCAGAGTTGCTCGAGCTTGGCTGGATATAAATTATCCACAACGATGGATTGGAAGTGGAGGAGTAGTACCTTGCCCCCCCCAGATCACCTGATATGACACCCATGGATTTCTTCGTATGGGGAACCTTGAAGCAGAAAGTTTATGCGGCGTCAATCAACTCAAGAGAGCAATTCAGAGACCGAATCATAGATGCAGTGCACCAAATATCATAAGAACAATGTTTAGCTCAATTTATCAAGTGAGTGCTAGATGTAATGGTTGCATTGGTGCAAGGTATATTTTGAGCAATATTTACATTAAAAAGAACATAGCATAAATATGAATGTAAATAAATAAGTATAAAAATGAAAACTAGTTTTGTTTCTTTTTTTTTGCGATTTTCTCTAAAACTAAGCAAAAACGAGCAAATCTCTAAAGGGCTTCTTGTCTTAGTTTTTCGGTCCCCTATAAGTTCCTGAAGTTTTGCCATTTAAATTCGGGACACCCTGTATAACATTTGTCGCAATGACCTACTGTTTAGGAGCTATATCGGTTTGAATGAAAAAGGTCACGTTTTGCCTACATTTTTGAAGCGTTGATGCTCTTTTGACATGCTATAGCTTTTTTGGAGTTGCTCGAATTGAAAATGTGACTATAGCTGCTTGATCATGAATGTAATTGAAAGTATTTTTTGTTATGTGACTTTTGTCTCTAGTACCTAACGTTTAGGAGCTGTATTGATTTGAATGAACAAAGTCACTTTTTGAAAACTCTATTTTCTCTCAACTTTAATTTAATTATTAATTTAAGTAATTTTATCCTTTTAATTATGTAATATAAATTGAAAAAAGCAGTAGATTAGAGAAAAACATAGCAATAATTGTTTTTTCCAAGTCAGGAAGAAATTGGGTTCTTTATTTATTTATTACTTTTGCTAATATTGGAAAGTATTTTGTCAAACGTTTATACAAATCAATTTCGAATAACCCTTTATTCCTGTTTAATTCTGAACATGACAATGTGATATGAATTTTACTTAAATTCTGGCCTAGTCATTTTTTTAAACAGGTATTAACAATGAATTATTTCAGCGAAGCATTGTTTTGAACTTGGCAAAAAGGGTTCCTGCAAAAAATGTTGTACTTAATTTAATATAACCTCAATAATTTGATTCCGATTACTATTAATGAAATAAATTATTGAAAAATCACTAAGAATAATTTACTAAAGATTTCGAGCCTTTCTTTATTCGAGCGATACGTAGACGTTAATTCTTAAAAAATTGTAATTTTTTTTTTTTTACATTTTAATATGTAAAAAAATCATAACATATTTCTAATTTCTTTTCTATGGCTACCGTCGAGTTGATCCTGAGCAATTATTAAATTATTTATGTTCTGAAAGGAATCGATTGCGCCACCGGAATCCTGATTCTCAACAGCATTTATATGGAATGCTCGGTTTTTATCTTTCGATTCGCTCAAATTTCATTTCATGGAAGGTATTGCACAAGAAACTGCTTACTGTATGTCATGAAGTAATCACAGTTTCTTTTCGATTAGAAAACGATCAAATGCAATAATAGAGTTGTTACAACTAAAAACAAAAAATGTAACGTTAAATGGGAAATATTGGTCTTATTTATTTATTTGATAGTGCGATACTAATGCTATTAGATCATAAGTCACATCATGGTCGTATGTACAAGCTTAGTGCTAATGTCGCCTGAAAATGAGAATATCTTGATCGAAACCTCAAGAGGCGTTAGTATAAATCCAAATACTTGAACTATTCTGCTGACTACATAATATAAATAACAGCTTCTAAATAGGATTATATGGTGACTTCGAGGGTCTAAGTGCACCAAGTACAGTAGGTGCGTGTTCAAATCCCACTTGAATCGGTTGAAATTTATTTCGTGGCTTACCTAAGAAATGAACCTGGACCTATCCAATCTAGCTAGAACAAGTTGGTAACCTCTAGGAAAACCCGTTCTTGATTACCTAGTAGAAGAATATATGGAAGCTAACCTTCAACAAACAAAGAATAGAACTGCTTATCAGTAGTGATCAGAATAAAATAACAAAAGTGGCATGTTTATATATGTGCTTCTTTTCTTGCTGGTCAAATCGAATGGTGATTTACTTTAAAACTTTTGAAAGTGTTTATGTGTATCTATTTAAAAATGAAATAAAAGTACGTGTTCTCTGAAGCATTAACAGAAAAAAGATGCATAGAGAAATTTAAGAACAGCTATTATCTGTAAAATACTTCCATATACCTTGCTCAAGAGCATTTTGCAATAGAAATGGTGATATACAAAATATAAAAAAAAAAAAAAAAAAAAAAAAAAAAAAAAAATCTACGTTAAACTCTTAATTTGAATAACAAACCTGAATTTGGGAAAAACAATAGATCATGAATATGTCTATCTACAGTCTAATTCTATTCCCAATTTTCATATTAGAATTAAAAGGTC
Organism: Euschistus heros; assembly: GCA_003667255.2. Classification (NCBI taxonomy): domain Eukaryota; kingdom Metazoa; phylum Arthropoda; class Insecta; order Hemiptera; family Pentatomidae; genus Euschistus; species Euschistus heros. Next base: position 79,811 of record RCWM02000393.1, read on the forward strand.
AAATTACTTTAATTAATAATTAAATAAAATTAACACTGTATGATTATTCGAAATAACCAAAGTTGAGTGAAAATAGTGGCTTCAAACGTGACTTTTTTCATTCAAACCAATATAGCTCCTAAAAGTGACTTTTTAAATTAAAACCGTAGATTAAACCAGCTTTACATTTAACTATGTATTTAAAATCTAGGTGAGAAAAATAATCAAATGGAGGATTTTCAACTCGTAAAGACTTATCTCTTTCAAAACTGATTTCGTAACGTTTTAAAACGTCGCTAAACCATTTTAACACGGGTGTGCTAATTCTAGTAACCGACTTATTATCTAACCGCTTCATAAAATGAACAACTTACCCCAATGTCAAAGTTAGAAAGCTGAATGAACAGTTACAGGTTAAGGGTGCCGCAACAAGGACAATACTGATTTATATCAATCTTTCGAAGCTGGTTAACAATTCTAATTGGGCAATAGATCGTATCAAATAATAGGACTTTTAACTGTATCTTTAACTTTCACGTTTTGTTAGTTGTATGTGGTTGGTTACTATAATAAAATTAAATAAACATTTTAAACCTACAGGGAAGTTGGTATATAACAAGGTCTTCTAGAATTATTTCCGAATAACTCAAGGGCAGGATTGGAGAGGTAACATCCTTTCTCACGGTGCCACAAAATTCTTAATTTTAGACGAGATTCTGAAGAGGATAAAGAAGAATTATTATATAAAATAATGTTATATAAAAAAATAAAAAATATAAATATATAAGTATTTGTGAATTAAAGTCGAGCTGGTTCGAATCCTGGCCTGGGCAGGATTTTATTTGATTTGAAAAGTGCGAATTATGATATTGACTGTCCCACTCAGGCTAGGACAGGCTAGTCAAGTTTTGGATAGCCCGTCCTTCACCTTAAAAATTTTAACTATCAGTGTTTTTATTTTTTATTTGTTTTAATGATTACTTGAAAGAGGAATCGATGTATAGTAATTATTTGGTTTGGTGCCAAAAAATCATAGACAGTATCGATCGGTACCTAAGAATCTAATTTGGGAAACGGTACATCTATAAGATATTTGAAAATAAAATATACAACAGAACATTTTTTTTTTAATATTATTAAAATTCATATTCCATAATTAATTAATTTTGAGAATCTTTTTTTTTTTTTCTATTTCATTGAAAAAGAATTTTAATTTTAGAATCAAATTCTTTGGGAGAGATTTGATTGAGATCAATTTCTCGGTCTCAAGTCAATTCGCTTATTTAAGCTATCTGTCGTTTTAGTTAACATTGAAAAAAAAAAAAAAAAAAAAATGCCTCTGAACTTTCTATTCCAATCCGTTGCAGATATATGAAAATTCTTTTGGGTTACCAACGTTTTTTGCTGTAAAAGCTGTAATATTTCCATTTGGCTCAATTTTTAAGTTTTCAAAATTTAATTATATTTACGGATTTAGCATTACATTTCCTCTAAGATCAGATCACATTTTTTGATCACACATCAAAACTTGGGACCTAAAGAACAGCTCGATCTTCAACTTATTTAGGAAAGTTACAATTTCTTATATTACTTCAATGCTGAACGTTTTTCGGAAAAGCAATCCACAAAACTGCAAATGTCACAAAAACTTGAATATTTAACCAGTTTTTGAATGGTATGATCAAATTAATGATTGCTTGTTGATTGCATGGAAAAATTTATTTTTGAAACCGGGAAAAACGTGGTGTTTTTATTTGCCATACAAACCATGAAATTGGGTAAATAAAATATTATGATAATCGCTTGTTGAAAATCTGTGTTCTAAAAAAAATAAACTCTTCATTTTAATAAAAAGGAAAGATAAAAAATCTCGTTTATTAGAAAATGTTCAAATTTAATTTGGAATCAGGATTTTTTAATTTTGAGATTACACATTATCATTAGAACCTACAGGCAGCTAATAGACAGCAGTTCATACGATTGCTTATTTTTGTCCGATTTTTATGCAGTTAGCTGTATGTTTTATTTTATATATCCTTTTTTTTTCTTCTTTTGTATAAGATACAATTCTTACTATTATGTATAATTATATATAAAGTTATTTTGCTACTCTAACATGCTTGAAATGTTTCCTGTGGCCGTGGAGTAGTGATGGGGCCAAGGATCATATTGTTCAATAACTATCCTTGTAATGGTCACTTCTCCATCATTGCGATAGCTATCATTACCCTTCAGGGTCTTCGGCTCTTCTCGCCATGAATTGATAATACGAGAAATTCGAAAACTTAACCATACCATACAATTTCCATGCTTTAATTAATTAATCGTTAACTTATCAGATGCGATCGTTATCAAGTTACTAATTAACTAACTTGCAAGTGAGTTATCTCGGATGTGAATAGTTAATTGCTATAATTAGAGAAGTTTGTCATTTCGGGTACTGGAATATTTATAGCTTTTTCTAAGTAATTCGTTGACTCGTAGTTAAGTGGCAGCCTAAATTACACTTGTTTGAACCTTTCGCACGACTAATTTGCTTTGGAGTAAGTATGAAAATTAGGGGGTAGAAATGTTATTTTCGCATCATATTTTATTACTAGAACCATTTTCGTTTTTACAAATTGAAAAATTTTGATTTAGTTGTTTGCTAATATTACTTCTCATACATCGACCAAAGTCGGAAAGGAATTAAGAAAATTAGTTTCAAATTCCGCATTTATACTATATTGATATTTACAACTGTATACGCTATATACAATAGGTAAATTTTCAGTACAATTATCATTATAACACGTTGAATAATTAAATAGTAGTACTTCAATAACTTTTCTGTATCAGAAAGGCTTTAGTCTTCTTTGCAGACGCCTCGGAGAGTTATCGGGAATCGAGTGAGTAGCAGGTTGGAAGACCAATGAATTCACGTGGGTATGTGGCTTGTCATGGAAGGATGGGTATCTGGTTTAGGCCAAATCTGCTACATATGGGACATCAACATCGTTATGCATAATTTGTGACATAATAAGAGCATTGAGGATTTTACAAAGGGTTTTAGGTTGTAATTGTAAATTAGATACAAGAGGAATTGGAAGGTTTAGTGGAGCCCCAAAACTCAACTCCGTATGCCCAAGTAGGCCTGATTACTGTTAAGAAAATAAGTCTTTTGTAATTAATTGGGAGCTTTAAACGCTTGTCTAAAACTTCGCATTTAAAATGTATAAACCATTGTCATCTTATTTCCCTTAACCTAAAAGCAGCGATGAAAAAAATTAAGAAGATGGACACCTGACTCCCCGCACAGGTTCCAGTTTGGTCAAGGTTGTATTATTTGAAGATCGACACCGGGGTCGCGCGATCTTCCTAGAGTATATCTGGGCCTTATAAAGTGGATACCCTCAATTAGGGAAAAACGTGGTGGTTGGGCGTAATTTTAGTCAAATCACTGAACCTGATATTCCTCATTGACGATTGTAGTATTTTTTTTTATTTTATTTTTATTTTTATATAATAAACTATATATCTTATCAGGTGATAAATATAACATAACTAATGACGGCAGTGTTTATTTTAGAAATAGATTATATATATATTTTACGAGATCTGTTAAGAAATAAATATTAATTATATATTTTTTTTTGTTCCAGGTGAGGATGATAACCATTATGGTTGAAGGAATTGAAAAGGTATAGTTTCTATTATCTAGAATAAGCCAGAATAAAATTAAAAGACAAAAGAGACAATTATAATTATATGGTCGAAATTTATATTATTCTATACTATCAAATGTGTGTTATTTCATTTATTTAAGTTTCCCATTGCTTCAAATCAAAGTTTTTAAAGAAAAATGTTGTCCCATTAGAAAATAAGAAAGGCTTGTGTAAAAATAAGAAGGAACTGTGCTTGTAGAAGCTCTTCATGTTTATTTTCTACACACAAAAGAACAAATAAATAAAGAAAAATTAAGAAAAAATAAATGGATTATCAGGAGAGAAAATTAGGAGCTGAAATCTAAACCACACCCAGCTAACCAATATTTTAAAATCCCTCATGAGACTGTTTTTAGTGTTTAATGTATATATTTGATTTTGTTATTTATATGGTGGAGACTATGGGATTTATCAACATCACTAGAATTCGACAAAATGATTGGTTCATCAACATTTAAAGCATATTAATTATTGATGAGAAATTTGCATCTAAATTACATGTTTTCATCATGCAACCAACGGATGAAGACTATTCGCTATTATTATCTATTTTCATTATTTGTTCCATGCCATTTTAATATTCAACTAGTATTTCTGACCGAGCGAAATATTTGTTGTTTTTTTTAGTTATTTATTGAAATTTACAACTGTATACAAAATAATATAAAAATAAATCAAGTAAATAAGAAAGAATAGAAAGAAAGGAAATAGAGACACTATATAAGCATAACATACGGACCTACAAAAATATTGGTTAAAACAAAACATTAAGATTTATTTATGGACTATTGAAAGCTAAAGAAACATCGAAAAGGAAAAGAAGAGAAAATTTCATCGGGCATATGATGAGTCGTAATTGGTTGGACAGGCTAATAGTTGATAAAAATTATAGGACTAAGAACATAAAAAGATAACCGGAGAATATAAAAGAAAAGGTAGAGAAAATGGATATCGAAGAGAAAGACTACCTTAGTAGAAAAATCGGAAAATCGCGAAAAAATAGATTTTCGTAATGAACCAGAAGAAGCAGAAAAGTAAGATACAGACAAAAAGCAAAATAGTGATATTGGAGAAAAAATAATGAAACTCTTGAGGTACGCATGCTGGTATAGAAGGATCAATACAATTAAGATTGATGTATCAATTGCCTCTTCTACTGAAATTATTTTACCTAAAAACTAGTTTCTAATCTTAAACATCCTTCATAAGTTCTTAATCATTAAAAAAAAAATTCGAAACATTAGCACCTACGTTCGAAGATTATATTTTCATATTGATTTTTTTTTTTTTAATGTAATACAAGAAATTAAATATATTGGTACTCGCCTAAGGAGGCAAACGGACTTTTGAAAGATATGGATCCCTACAGTTGGACTAAATGCATAAAGGAGGAAATGGTCTGAGTGGGTCCTTTCGGTTTTCCCTATGACTTGTTGGTTTTTTTCCGTTTCTATTGGAAACAAATTTAAAATGGGACTGTTGGAAATATTTGCCTGGTTATTTCAACAAAAATCAGGATTGGTTTTGAACGATTTTATTATTTCTAATGATTCATAAATATTCAATTTTAGCATATTTTCTACTTGATTTATTAGTTTCTCTCCTGAATCTTTGTCGAATTTATAGTTGCTCTGAGACTTTTAATCTTTGATTTACTAATCGTCTAGTTTATACCGTGTATTAAGCTTCACAGTCATAAGGGTTTATTCCAACTTTTGGTGTCCGTTCGTCTCCTTATGTGAGAACTAATATATTTGATTTGTTTTCTTACATTTTTTAAAAATATTAATATATATATATATATATAATCTATGTAACAAATATATATATATAATATATATATATATTTATTATATTATATACATTGGATTTTTTTTTGTTATGTTATAGAACCGATGATGAATGTTTCAAAATCGAAACTAGTTTTCAAATAAAGTAATTTCAATAATACTGAAAATTGATTTATCAATACTAAGAGTAATAATTAATTATGATTATAATAATTTGCAAATTATTAATGTGAATTTTATTAATATTGATGAATATATAGTACTTAATATCTTAGACAATTGTTACAGCGTATAACGATTTCATAATTCAACTTCATCTAATGTTAGCTATATGTTATTCTTATATTTTGATTTATGGTTGGTTTTCCCCTTCAATCAATATGATGTACATATTTTCGTGATGTATGTACTAGACTAAACATCATCGTTCTGCTTTCAACCGGCATATAAGAGTGAAATATGATAATTACCGTTATTGAAACGTTTCCTTTTTTAGTTTGTAACGTGCAATGTCAGCTTGTAGTTGCAAAACACCCACTCGCAAGAAGTAGCTTTGCAATTACATGCCGCTAAGTGAAACTGCGTTGTCACATCAATTGTAATCCTTTAAATCAATTTAGTTTTCATGTTTAGATGATTCTTGTTTTTTGTGGAGTCACTAAAATAAAATGATGTCTATGCTTAACCGGCTACGTGACTAAATTAAGTACTGTTCTGAAATTTTAAAAGATTACAGTGAAAATAAGGATATATATATTATTGGTTTAATATTTCAAATTATTATTATCAATAAAATTCGACGAAATAATTGCTTAATTAATATTTAAAACATATGTATTTTTTCATGCAAACATTATCATTATTTTTTCTATGCCATTTTAATATCCAGATCAAAACGACAAGAAAATGCTCGTCGTTTTACTCCTCTTCAAAATTTACTAAACTAACGTTCAAATTTTTAGATTTATTATAAGAGACTCATTTACATGACAGTAATTAGACTTTTTTGGACTTAGGGAGTTGATCATTGATATTCCACTAAAAAATCTAATCTAATTCTTGATAATTGGATATCCAATTCTTGCAATCCTTCGAAAAATTGTCCATGCTCCTTACTTTGTCAAAAAAAAAAAAAAAAAATCATAAATATCTTATTGTACCAAATGTTGCTAATTTATCCCAAAAGTGATACCTTTGCATGTATAAACCATCTAAATAAACTATAATCTCACCTTCCTGAGATTATCCTCCAAACTATAATTCCCATTCCGTTCTACATAACCCTCCGAGGTATCTGAAAAGACTTAATGTAGTGCATCAGGACCTGAAGAAAAGGTTTATTGAAGTGCTACTAGTGGTTAGATAGTTGCTTTACCATCATTGAGATGTTATTATGAGAGTTATCATTACCTTTACTAGTCGCATTTTTATTTTATTGCATACATTTCTAAATTTCAGTAAATTGCTAAAAAAGAAAATAAATTAATAAATGTATTCAACTATTTTTTTTTACATAGTGAAATTCAAGAAGTTACGTAATATGTAGGTTTGGTACAGGGAATCTGTTTTCGGTTCAAATGGTTTTTAGTGGGGCACCTTAAAAGTCTGTTGTATATTGTATGTTGAACCCTTTTATTGTATACGGAAACTGCGAATTATGCTGTTGGTTTAAAAAGTTGCGCAAAATATAATTGTGAAAAGGGATAAACCTAGAAACGATTGGATATATATATATATCCAATCGTTTCTAGGTTTATCCCTAGAATAAACTTATATATATATGCTGTAGGGCATATATGAGAACAATATATATCGAACGTATATATATATATATATATATATATATATTTTTTTATATATAGCCGAATTTGGGCAACTATGGACCGAAAAGAACACAGAACTTCTTGACTTCTCTTCTCTTCTCCTCCCAGAACCTCCTCATATGGTCGCTTCTGCTTTTCCTCTCCTCCTCGGAAATGATCCGCTTAGGTCTCCTGTTCGGTGGTTTCTCCGGAAAAGATTGTATTTTGTCAATTCTACTCCTGAACTCTTTTCTGTTGTGGACCATCTGCAGAGTAATTCCAACTTTCTCGGCATCCTTCCTCATCTCATCCACTCATTTAGAAGTGGATTTTAACCCTATGATGTAGTTGAAGATTCTTTTGTTCATTCTGTTTGCATCCATCCTTAGTATGTGTCCGTTTAACGTCAACCTCCGCTTCCTCATAGTGTCCGTAATTTTGTTAGCGTACTTGAAAGGATCCTCATTTTTCCTATTCTTTAAAGTTCCATCGGGAGTTTTCCTGGGACCGAGTATTTTTCGAAGAGTTTTCTTTCTTTTCAAGTTCTTAAAGCTCCTCTTTTTTTATTCAAAATCAGACACCCCGAAGCCACAACCCTTCAGGTTGTATTACCGATCTATAGTGTCTGATTTTGGTCTTATAGGATAACACCGTTGTATTTGTGCTTTGTAATCTTGTCGTCCTTGTCCTGCGTCCTGGATGTATTCTATCAACAAAATCTTTTTGAATACCGTTACCAAAATGATCAACCATAACGAGCACTTTGTCAGGTAACTTCGCGAGTCGTGTATAGGGCGGGTTTGGTTTACGAGAGGTTATAGGGAAGAGCTATCGATAAATGTAAACAGGAAGTGAAGTGTAAGGAAGGAACTGCATCGCTGGTCAAGCCGATTTGGTGAAGCGCCTCTTGCATTGTAGTATTTGAAATAATAATACGAAAAGGTAAATACATGGATACATAAAAAAATAGATTAGAAACTAATAAATAGATGAGTATTAAGTTTATAGTGAAATGATAAGTATCTGTCCTGCAATTAGCCGATTCGATTACTATATCAAATTACAACAGACGCTAAATGCAGTCAGAAATATTTTAATGTGAAGAACTATGACTACTATAAGTGCAATTACAAGAATATCAAACCTTAATTTTATTCTCAACAGAAATTAATAACTGTGGAAATAAAAGCTTGCTCTTTTTATCTTTTTATCGTTGTCGGTTATGTTTTCATTTTATTTTTTCATAGGCTAATAGGGCGTTGTGCCAAGAGTTCTTTCTTATTCGTTCATCGTAGCGTAAATGCCGTAGGTATTACTACTTTTATTAACGAGGCTTGTTTTTTCATATTTATATTTATATAAGAAAGTTACCGCAACTGTTCTTACGTTTCGGTCCTCATTTATAAATTTATTTGGCTCTGAGGTAATTCTGCAAGCATCTTTCAAGTAAAAAATATCTCACTATTTTATTTATTGCATTATGGCTCAGAACAAATTACTTAATATATATAATAAAAAACAATATTGATGTACATTTTAATACCATTAATTTTATACTGTTTCTTTATTGGGGTTTAACATTTTTAGCCTAATTGTATTAAATGTATGAGTACCTCTTTTAGAGAAAATTAGTCGGCGAACTAACATCATTTAAATCTTAATACTTTCCGTAAACATTTCTCTCATCTTGGCGAAAGAAAATTCTCTACTATCCCGGTCTTAATAACTAGCTGTTTGCCTTAAAACGTTTGATTGCAATGTTGAACGATGGATATTAGTCATTGAACTAATCTAACCGTTGTTTAGTAAATGCTGTTTTAAAACGTTTGATTGCAAAAAAAAAAATGGATATATATCATATATAATATATATATATATATAAATATATATATATATATTTGTCTTCAATTTCAGTTGCTCATTGTGTGATATTTAATAGACAAGACAAATCTAGAACAACTTGATATTGTAACATATATATTAAAAACTACAATTTGATAAGGTATAAAAAAACAGTAATGAAAAATTAAATGAAAAAAATAAACTCTGGGACTTACTGTCCCTAAGAACAAAAATAATGCACAGTTAAAAGCACAATTGTCTGGCCTATTATTTACAAATGCTTCAGTAATTACAGCATACATTTTTTACAGGAAAAAAAAATTAAATTAAATTTTTAAAAATATATGAAATATTAATAACATAAAATGCAATCGAATATATATGAACATATAAAAGAAAGAGGTAAAAAAAAAGTAATTTTAAGTATTTATTTGATTATTGACATATTTGTGGAAGATTCATTGTCTAAAAGGAACAGGAATAAATTATTTTTAAAGGATACTATAGAAGCTGCTTTACGAATAGAAGTGGGTAAGGAATTCCAGGAGGACGAATAATGAAGGATTTGTCAAATGAAGTGGTTTTATGTGAGGGGATATACATATGATATTTTAAATTAATTTATATAAATTAGACGATTGACGAAAAGGATATTTGCACAGAAAGGTTTCAGTGTACATAATTACACTCAACCTGAAGGTCTCAAACCTGTTTCTTTGCCAGCGTGTGGGATCAAACCAGGATTTAAAAAGTTTCTGTGTCCTTTCCTCTAAGATTTCACAGGTATTGAAGGATTTCATTAATCCACAGAATTATCATTCTGTAAAAGTTTGAGATATATAGTTCTGTAACATAAAAACAAAACATATTACTATACAACTAGGGCCAATCTGTAATATATTTCCATGAACTTATTCAATAATAATGTTTCTAAATTTACTGTCCGCAGATATATTTTATTTAAGACTATTTAAAATAAATATTATAAATAGGACGTATACAATGTTTTATTTTGTTTATTAGTTATTATGTTCGAATTAATTATCTACCATTATCCTTATTATAATTATTACTATTATTGTTATTATTATATTAATTATATCCGTGACTGGTAGTCGTGTTTTATGTTTATTTAAAATTATTAATACATAAAAATGAAAAAGTATCACAATATACTTTTTTTCCTTAAGAAACCTACTTAAAATAATTTTTCTGATATTCTTATTTCTTTATGTGTTTCTTATACACTTGCTAATATTCACAATGGCTATATGCGATACCAAAAACAATAGACCCGTCTCTGCTTAAATACAATACAATATTGCACAACTTATAATACATGATAAACTATGAAATTAATATCTATTTTTTACTATGAATTGACAAGCAGGAATAGTAATCAAACTAAGAATAGATTATGCGTTGGATTTCTTTTCTTTAAAATAATGACCTCACTTCCTGGCCACGCGTGGCCACGGACGGACCATATGCATAGGCGTCTCGTATTGATCTTGTAGTATGAGCACTGCAGGGACTACCAAATCTAAATATTTTGCTTTTTTTTTTCTTTTTTTTTTTCGGTAACAGTTTGAAGTAACATCATTAGTACTTCTGTGTCTCACTCTTTCCGGGGCACACACGCTCGCGCGCACACATAAATACATCTGGAAGAAGAAAAAAAAATTTATTCTGGGGGAAACAATGCCCTTTAAGAATAGAAATAACGTTACAAAATTTAAAAAAAATAAAATATATATATATTATATCAGACTGTTATTTTTTTAATATGGTATCGAATATTCTAAAGTCTATTAAAGTTAAATTAAGTTGGAACAAAAAAGACAGTGTATATACATATATTTAAGTATGATGAATGAGTACAAAGTTAATCGTTAGGCTACAGTTGTTTAGTTACATGATAGTATAATATAGATATATAGAAAAACTAGCTTCAAACTTCATCCCACGTCACGGCTTCTTTCGGTCTTTTGAGTAATGAACTTTTATAAGTTTGAACAATAATTATTGTTTTGTTTGTTTATCGAAGAAATAACTATATCAAAAAGCTAAGGATCTACATTCTGATTTGGCAATAATTTTTATTCGGGAGAAATAATGTTATTGTTTTCATCTGGTTGGGTTTTAATTTCTAACCATTAAAAGTATATGACAGTGTGGCAAACCTCTTTCCTGCCACTCAACATGGTGTATTTAAATATTTATTATTGAATCCACATGTTACATCGCACATTTAAATCTTTTAAAATAATTTAATTGTATATTGAATTAATTGTATATGAAAACGTACCTTTGTAACCTCTCATGCAGAATGGCGCTCGCCACCTATCAATTTTCAAACTTCACTGTTGTCCACATATTTTCACTTTTGTAAGTACGAATTAATTGAAAATGAGTAGATTTTATTATTGTTGAACCTTGCTGGAACTATAAAGGTGATGTGGTTAAAATTTGCTGCAGATTGGTTCAGTATTTTTCCTGGTTAGTGGTCACAAACGAAAAATGACTTGTATATATTGCATACAGTTATAAATATCAATAAATAGTTAAAACAAAAAAGAAGTTATTAAATAAAACGAGACAAGGTTCTAGTAAACAACTCAATTAATACAATCTATTACTCAGCATTCAATCAAATATTAGATGAGAAATGAAATCGGAACTTATAAATCTAAAAATTTAGACATTCGATTTTGAAGTTGATCATTACTTACAATAACAGCCTAAAAGAAGAATTAAATCTGTCATTTTGTAGAATTGAACAATTTTCTCTTCCTTGAGCAGTGGAATAGAGGAAGATTGGATGCTGAAGTGGCCTGAGGGAGAACTTTTTAATTTAATTTCTTTTCTTTTATGATTTCTGAAAGCAATGGCTTTCCTTTAACTGAATTTTCCGTGACTTTCCAATTTTAATTGTTCTTCTTTCTGTAGAGCATGCACTATCGTTTTAAATTTCTCTATCCCAAGCCATTCTCGGTTCGGTTATTTTTTTCCTCTTTCATGTTTTTTGTTGTTATGTTTTTATGTTTGCTCCCATCTGACCTTTTTTCTTTTCCTCTTCCAGCATTTTTTTCTTTATTCATTTCGAATATAATTGCTTTGCCTTTGCAACAAAAGACATGGACACAGCGCTCACATTAAGTTATGAAACGATTTCTAAGATTGTCATATCTCATATCCATACACAATAATAAGCCTTTAAATACGTTTTTTCTTTTTTAGGAATGATATTGTTGCTTCTCACTACTAAAATGATGGTCTAATATTTCTAGTTCATGATAACGAAATAATTATTATGAATTGATAATGATACTAACAACGCCAGATAGGGCTGGGAAAAACTGTTTTTTTTTTTTTAATTTTTAAATTTAACTAATCCCTGTTGAACAGATCCGGTACGTAGGACTCCACTTGGACAAACGTCTTACTTGGAATCCACATACAAGACTAAAAAGACAAGAAACTGCTCGTCGTTACAGACTACTTCAACATTTACTAGACAAACGTTCAAAGCTCCCAATTAATTATAAAAGACTCATTTACATGACTGTGATTAGACCTATTTAGACGTACGGAGTTGAGCTTTGGGGCTCCACTAAACCATCCAATCATTGCAATCCAAAATCCTTTGAAAAATCCTTAATGCTCCTTACTATGTGACCAATAAACTTATCCATAAAGACCTTAATGTTCCTTATGTTACTGATTTAGCCCAGACCAGATACCTATCCTTCCATAGTAAGCTCCATAACCACTCCAATCCCCCGACTTGCTTCCCACTCCATTCCCGATAATCCTCCGAGGCGTCTAAAAAGAAGATGGCCTAGAGACCTTTTAGTGTAGATTTTATTGAAGTGCTACTAGTGAGTAGTTCTTCACAAGTTATTTACATGCCATTGTATTCACTATCAACAAATTTACTTAATGTATATTTTTTTGTACAGTGGTAAATATCAATAAATGAAAAAAAAAATAAATAAAAAAAATAGCTCATGCAACTAATGATAGTGCAATGAAGTAATTACGTTTTCCATTTCTCACTGCTCAGTAAAAAAAAAGAGGCCTGAATTTTCGTCTTAAATATTAAATAGGTAGATCCCTTCGCGTGAATAATTTTTTTTTTCTTAGTTACTAATTACCCTTTCTGTTTGGCTTTTTGATTCGCTTTACCTGATTTTCCACAATCCATAAAGGACTTTAGATTTAGTTCTTTAATAAGGATGTACTGTTTCTGGGGCAACAATTGTGAAAACAGATGTTGAGGGTATCTCACACATCCGCCAGGTTTTTCCCTCTAGTAAGGGTACCCATTTAATATACTGATATAACATAATTAATAATTGTATGCTTCAGCCGTACTGCAATGAGAGAATCATTACTTTTATATTTTGTTTTTTATTTTTCGTTTATATGTTAAAATTATTTAAGTTGAGTGATAAAAAAAGTTTATTCGATGATAATATTTCTTTCAAATTCATAACTTAATTTTAATTGTGGGTAGCCTAAAAAAAGAAAAAAAAGCTGGCGATGTGCTTCAATACACGATATTTCGAAATATCGATATTTTTCTTTCGATAATTCAATATTTTTTCTTTGGATATATCGATACGTAACACACGATATATAGTTTTCTCTATATTATAAAACTACATGCAATTATATATATATATATTTTTTTTTTTTAAATTAAAAGAACTTCATTATATTGGTTTAAATAAGTAAAAGTTATTAATGTTAATGTTTTAAATGCAATTTTTTTAATTTTAAGTTGGTTGGCTAGGGAATATGTTGCTATTGTTTCCACTCCAGCGCCAACAGAGTATTATAAGTGATTCGATGTCGTAAATAAAACGATAAAATAAACATGAATATCATTTTCACGTGAGTGGAATATTTAAAATAGAATTTATTTAAAAAATCACGATAAATCGAGATTGTTGGTCACCGATATATCGTTCAAAAATTCAGAGCTCAAAAAATCATCGATATGGAATATCTATATTTTTCTTATGATTCCCAACCCTATATGAAGCACAGAAGCCTGGAAATTAGGAAGTGACGATGAAATTTACCAAAACATTGACAAAATAGCAGAAGCAAAGGAAAAGAAGACAGGTGTTTTTGGACATTTGTTCGGAATGGATGAAAACAGGCTTTCAAAACATATATTATGTAGTGTAAGTATCTCAGGAAAAATAAATTAACAACAAGCTAGATCCGAGAACTTTAAAAAGGGTTTAGATCTTAAGGATTTAGACAAAGCATAAAGGCAGAAAAAGCAGCGCCGAGACATATTTAAATGTTAAATAAACTTAGGATGCCAAAGTACAAGGAATAAGAGTTACTAAGTGGTTGGAAGAAAGAAAAAAAAAAATGATTTGGTGTAAAGATGAATGGTTATTGGAGGAATATAAAACAAAATAAAAAAATAAGAAGGAACTGAAATTGGCTCCTGTTCTCAAGTTGGTTTGGCTCCAGATCCCTAGTTGGCCACAACTAACCAAAAATAATAATAATAATAAATTCAGTATTTTTTACTCTTCTAAAATCATTGTTCTCGAAAAGCGAAAATGTTCTTTTGAAAATCTGTCTTTCTTTTCTCAAGATTATCAATAAGTAATTGACGAAATCGAGAAAAATGTGATCTTGCAGTGTAAACCCTTATTAAAAAGATTCTTGGAGTAGCGAAACAGATAAAAAAGTTTCAAAACCTTATTCAAGTATGTACTGACGTTTAAATAATTACACCCAATTGATTTTTTCATTTTCTTGGTTTTAAGTTTAATTCTGATTTAACTTTTATGTATACTTTAACCAGGCCACATGAAACGTGTTAGTATTATTAAAAATATATTTAAAAAATCATGCTGAATTAACAATAATATATATATAAAAGTTACGAAATTTTAAATTAATATGATATTTTTAATTGTTTTTCATATCCCACAAGAATTTATTCAAAACCACATTTGACCTATACCCTATAGAATGCAAGAGGTGGTTATAAACCTTTAATTTTAATTTCGTTAATTTATCAGTAATTTTTTTTTATTTAACTAATATTTTTGATATTCTTAATACATATCATAAGCTCTGGTTAAAGTATGTGGGACGTAAATACATAAAAAATAATACAACTTTTAGCCGGGAAAAAAAAAAAAAAAAAAAAAAAAAATTGTAGAATTTTTGCCTACCAGTGTATTTTAAATGTTTTTGGAATTATTTTACCTTACTATTTATTATTGGTTGTTCCTGCTTTTGGACTGTTTAGTACTACTGCTCTGAATTACGAATGCCCCAGATCACAGGTCGTTACATCAATTGGTTTTGTATTTCAAAACGGCCGTTGGATCTAAGGTGACCTCTGGCTGCCGACGATGTTCGTCATTCAGATCCAATGGGATGCCATCACGTCCCATCAATCAAAGCCTATATCGGTGCTCTAAGAAATATATCTATAATATTTTGTTTAATAAATAATTTACTAGAAATGTTTTACCTTCATATTTCTTTTAATAAAGTATTTTAGAATAAAAACCCGTTATATCCATTTTTCAAAATTTTACTGGACAAAAAATACTTATTTTTATACAAACGAAAAATTTGTTCCCCATCTTTGATATTGTGTTCTTGGAGTATATAAATAAAATATAGGGGCATCGTTCGAATGAGAATTTATTTAATAACCAATAATTAGTATAGTTAATTTATTTGTCAGTTTTTCAATATATATATATATATAGGGTGTATCGGAATATCGTTATAATATATATATATATATATAGGGAGGTTCATTTTGAACAGGGTGTTCGGAAGATCGTTGGCCTTTAAAAAACTTATCTCGGGTAGGGAGATTTTTTTTGAACCTATTTAAGGTCATTTTTTTTTTATACAAATTTTTTTTTTTTTTTTTTTTTTTTTATGAATTTTTTTGTAAAAATGGCCATATCCAAACATTTATGCCTTATAACTCCGTTGTTTACTGATATATCAACGCCATTTTTTTTTTCCAACAATACAAGACAACAACTTATTCAAAAAATCAATGCCGCATTTACCATAATGAAGGAAGAATTGGTTTTAAGAACAACCACAACAGAAATAAGCAAAAGATATCGTGCTTGCATTAGAAATAGTGGAGATCATTTTGAGCAATACCTGTGATACTCTACAAATTAAATTTATGAATAATTTAAAAGTAGTTTAATTTTGTTTCCTGATTATTGTTTACAAAAATGTAGATAAAGTTTACTCTGATAAAATCGAAAATTCGAGAAAGAAAGAGAAAATATGCAGTTAAACCTATGCTATAAAGAAACACAACTATTTGTTACGTTTTGCATAAAAAATATGATTCGATTCATTATTATTGTCAGTGTGCGCTGGTGGCACCCTTTTGTTACTTTATATAAAAAAAAAAAAAAAAAAAAAAAACTAGATGTGCTGCGTGCCTGCAAATGGTATTTTTTTTAAAGAGTATTAAATAGAGAAGTTTTTAAAACAATTTGGATTTGGCTGTTGCGCTTACTTTTTTTTTATTGAACCTATACTTGAAGTTCATAATTTTTATTTTTGCCTTTGACAAGATTAAACGATCTCCCGTTTTTTTGGTATTTGTTTTTTGCACCATATCTTTTTTATTTTACATGGACAATGTATTAGTAATTACAGGAAAAAAAAAATAACGTGGATATATCAGTAAACAACGGAGTTATAAGTCATAAATGTTTGGATTTGGCCATTTTTACAAAAAAATTCATTAAAAAAAAACCGTAAGACTCTGTATATAGGTAAGTGACCTTAAATAGGTTCAAAATGAACCTCCCTACCCGAGATAATTTTTTGGCCAACACCCTGTGTATATATATTTATATATATATATATATATATATATATATATATATATATATATATATATATATATATATATATATGTATACACATATTTTTCTATTAGGATTGATGAATTAACTGCCACTTCTATCCGAATTATTTTATTAGATAACTAGTTTCGAATGCTAAACATTCATCTTCAGTTCTCAGGAGGTCTAAGAGATAACAGTTATCTCTTATCTAAAATAATCCCAATAGAAGTGGCTATTAATTCATCAATCCTAATTGTATTGATCCTTCTATATCATCATGTGTACCTCAAGTTATATATTTTTCAATAACAAATAAACAATGAACCGTACATTTTAAGTAAGTAAAATCACTTACTAATACCTATTAAGAAATATGTAAAAGCCTTAATTGTAAACAGGATATATCTTCGATGCGATTGCTAAGTATCGAATGTAAGAAAACCCATTTATTGTTTTACTTTAGTGATTGCTTTACGCATTAATATGCGTTATAGCGAACTCAAGAATCTGAATTCATTCAATAAAGAGTAGGAATAACCCTGTCAAAGGGTCGACTATACTAACTGTTTGATTAAATCAGAATTAATGAAAAGAATCGCTAAAGATCGCAAAAATAAAATGCGTTATTTCACAATCGCTACTTGGATTTGATTCGACGATATAGGTTTTATTTTCTTCATTCACCTTTCCAACTTTTTATAGCTTAATATATATATTTTTTTTTATCCTATAATAAAAAAATTGAGTTCAGAATCGAAACACGTTAAATCCACTTTTTACGATATATATTTATATGTATGTTTAAAAGAACGTTCACCTATGGCTTAAAGACAACAGATCAAAAACCACTAAATCCATACAAAAAATTATTATATCTGTCGCAGTTTGTTTAAAACCTGTTAGAATTATTTACACACTCGCCGTTTTCATTGAATTCCGTATGTGTGTTCCTTATATTTCTGATGAAGTGTAGATATTACTATAAAAAAAAAAAAAATTACAGTCGAAAATAAGCCTTGATCCTGGAAAACAAAAAACATATTTTTTACTTCATCGTCAGGTGCTTATCCTCCCCAACCTCCGTGTTTATCTTTTTTTACTAACAAACTCCATCCCTAAAATCTCGTTAAATAAATAAATAAATGAATAAATATATTATTGCAAGCAAACACGTAACTGTTATTGCAATCAAAATCATATTTATTGATAAATAAAACCTAAAATACCTGGGTTTTCATTATCCTTTGAAATTGATTGAAATGAATAATTCTAGAGCTGTACACGTCCTGAGAACGAACGTAGATGTTCGGAATGTACCGGGTTTTGGTTTTCTTTTAGATTTTATTGAGGAAACTATTTCCGAGATTATATATTTCATTTGTCAATCCATTACTTAATACTCGCTTTGACCACCTGTTGTTACCATATGGGACATAATCATATATTCCTTAACAATTTTCGATGATTCCTATATTCAATTCTTAATAAAAGTTTTTATTTTATTTTATTTTTTTTTTTTATAAAAGATTATATAAATCAGTCAATGGCTGAACACTTTCAGTTAAAGACAATTTTTTGGATCTATGAATTTAAAATTTGTTTGTCAACCAAAAAATACTCATTTCCAAAAGCCTCCTAACTATTCAGTGAATATACCTAGACTTCCATAATTAACGACAGCCTAATAACACATTCACACTGGTACCATAGTATTGGATTAAATTCAGTTGCACTTACCCACTGTACACTATCGTATATACATACCTCATACAAATTCTTTCACAAAAAAGTTGACGAATGATGTCGTAAAAAAGATTAATCTTATTATTAACGGATAAAATTAATGATTTTCTACTTCAGTGGTGTTTAGTGTAATGAAACATTATAGAAGTGATGTCATTTATTAATTCTTAATTTCTCAAAAAAAATCTAGGGATATTACAATTAAACTTTATAGAACATGGAAACAACGGACATTCCTGATTCAATACGAATACGATAGAAAATAAGCAGGCTAATGGATTTCCTTAAAAGAACTATTACAACATTCAAGTCAGGGATGTGTTTAAACTAATAAATATATTTTAATTCATATCGTCCAATGTGTTATTACTTTTTCCTGTATCTAAACCGTTACGGTTACGATTGGCCTACGATATTTGCTCTACTGGTTGTGCTTCAGGAGAGTAGTAATTTTTTTTTACCCTCAACCGAAACAATAATTACATTTCCTGTATGCTTTAAAAACTAGAGAACAAGGGGGCTGCTACTTCCGTTTTGTTATTTTACAGGGTCATGAACCGTGTGTAATACAATATCTAAAGGAGTGTTTTTTGTATTTGCAACGTAGTGCTTCGATTCAATCCCTTAAGAGAAATAAAAATAAAAATATAATTATTACTATTTATACATTGAATCTGGACTTCGCGTATACTTTTAATTAATGTAAGTAAAAATGACAGAGAAGGATGTGCAGGACATATGAGAAAAACAGTTCGTACAAAAACAGTGGTAGTACAAAAATTCAATACTTAATCAGGATGTAGGTGTATATATACATATATATATATATATATATATATATATATATATATATATATATATATATATATATATATGTTTAGTAAGGTTCTTGAGGATCAGTCAATAATTTATTTATTTAATTTAATAGTTGATTTATTAATATAAAAATCAAGAACTAGGCACGCTCTCAGAGTGCAAGTAGACATTCGGAATGTGCTGGTTTTTTTTCTTTTAGATTTTATTGAGGAAACTATTTCCGAGGTTAAACATTTCATTTGTTAGTTTATTACTTAATAGTCGCTTCGACCACCGATTTACATATGTAACATAGTCATTTATTTCTTAACAATTTTCGAAGATTCCTGAAATCAGTCTTTAAGTATGACATAGTTCAACAGTTCCTTATTAATTTTTTTAAATAAATTTATCCTGCTATGCTATCAAGTGTACCTAAATTGATATAATTTAAGTCGTACGTTTATCCGTTAGTTCAACAATGAAAATTTTACACGGTCATTTGAATCGTCGCGATGCTATTACTTCAATTATATTTACCGGATGCATGTTACGCAATTCTGCGTTGTTCAGAATTCTAAATTTTCTAGATGTCTCATCCTTCATGAGGCCACTCGTGTACAATTTTTCTTCGACAAAGTCGATGCGTTGTGTAAGTGAAGCGATCGCTTTTTGAATCTACAATTAGTGTTAAACAGTAAGAGTCAGAATTATTTAATAAATAAAAATATTGTTATTTATCCAGAGATTTGGCTTTCTTCAACTTCTGTCATCCGATTTTGAAACCATAGAATATTTTTTTAATTGACCAAAATATTTTTTTTATGTGAGTAGAAGTAATAAATAATTTCAAAAATAACGTTAAGTTTCCTATGTCTATTTTTAAAATCTTTTACTAAGAAATTAAGGGTAATAAGTAATATGGATGGTTATTAATCCATTCATACAATATAATCAATCAATAAGAAATATTTGAAAAAGAAAAAGAATCTCTTTCTATACGGTATAAAAAGTAAGTAAAGTTATTTTTTTAACTATTTGAGGAAAATGTTTACAATGGATTTTCAATAATATTAAAGAATTTCTCAATAGTAGCACTTAAATAAAAGTTTAAGATTAGATATTATCTTGGCCATATTTTTTTCAGACGTTTTGGAGGGTGTGGAATTGAGTGTGAGCAAGTTGGGAGACTAGTGGTTTGAATAAACATGGAGTTTAAAATTATGAAAGGATAGGTGTCTGGTTTGGACCAAATCAGCAACATATGGAACGTTATGGATATTTTTGTGACGTAATAAGGCGCATAGAGGATTTGTAATTTTTGTCCAAATGGATCTAATTGCTGTCATGCAAATAAGTCTTTTGTAATTTATTGTGAGCTTTGAACTCTTGTCTTGTAAATGTTGAAGTATTCGGAAATTGCCAATAGTTTCTTGACTTTTAAATCTGGTATGTGAGCACATTTAATCAACAATAATAATAGTAAAATAAAAATAAAATTAAAAGTTAAAAATACAAGCATACTCCATTTACAAAATGTACACTCAGCATAGAATTCCCGAACCAAACCTGTCCTAATACTTACGGAACGTCAAGCCAGGTCCAAGGAGATCCCAGTGCTGCTCTCTTAGTAAAGCTGCTCTCTCCTAAATCCAATGGAGGCTGAGTGAAAGCACTATAGCACAGCATTTTAGGGCATGAGTGGGGAAGCGGTCCATTACCACAACTCCATGCCGAATTTTACAATATATCTCAAGGCCGCTGCCGTTTTACAGTGCGAAGAGGATTAAGGCCTATTCACACTCAGCAGTGAAGTGACAGTGCCGTGACCGGCACGTGATCCGCCCGGCGAAACTAAAAGAATTCTTCCCAGCATTAGGATGAACTGATTCAAACTAGACCGGCACGTGGCAGTGACAGTGCTCTCGCCGGCGCCGTACCGTGATAATCACATTGTTTGTCAACGATATTTTTCGATTTTCACGGCAGTGTTTTTCTGTAATGGCGTCAATATTTTGATATATTTGGTCGAAAACATGGATGATGTAAAACTAATTGAATTAGTGCGCGCACATCCGACTTTTATTTAATATTACCCCACACTCACTTTAAACAAACTCTTGGTGATTGCTTTTTTCCAGTGCGTATCTTGCTTTTCTATATCAATTTCCAACGTATTCAGCAGTAAGTTAAACGAATTTTCAGGCATTCTGAAATATTCAAAAAATGTTGGTCCATCATCTACTCATTCCTTGTAAATTGTAGCGCATTCTACTTCTGTTCTTCACTTTTTCCATGCTTGATGAACCCACTTCCGTTTTCTTCTCGTTTCTGCTTCTTCTTCCTCCAGAATCCATGCAATAATTATAACTGCACTGTCAGAACACGGATAAAATACTGACCAGTGTGAATTGAAAACACTGAGATCACGTCTACCAGAATCACTGTCACGTCACGGCTAAGTGTGAATAGGCCTTTATAGGGATGTTTTGAACTGTATAAGGGTTGCTCCAGAGGATTTGGACGATTAGAATGATTTTGATGGAATTTTGAATATTAGTTTGTCTTTATCAGTCAAAATTGAGATATTTAGGTTAATTTTACTATTTATTTAAGTTCCCAAATCTGTTATAAACTCCAGATTAACATGATGGCACATAGCTGGATTGTTATTCAAAAGTAGAAAAAATAATTTACTGATGCTATGCAGATTATATATTTAAAATGGTAGTATGGTTAAGTGGTTTTATTTAAAATGGTAAAGTGGTTCGGTAACGAATAAATAAAAATAAAAATAATGAACTCAGCTGAGTGTAGACAGTTTGTTACGAAATAAATGATAATTTATATTATACAGTACGCTAAGCCTAAAATAATATCCATGAAAATTTGTTATTCATTTCACATCTCGCAAATATGTCACGAGTTTTTTTTTTTTTTTTTTTTTTTTTTTTTACTTATGACTGTAGAAAAATTATTGTGAGACTACAAAACACAAATCCAAATTTAGCAGATGGCTAAAGAATTGTTGATTGACAGGAGGACAGATTAGCGATCTTGCTGCTTTTTTATTTATTTCAATTTGCTAGTGTTTCTTTTTGCCCCGTCATTCCTTTTTCGACATTTTTGTTTTCATCTATATTATTCTAAATAATTGTATATTTCTCTTTTTCTTTGTAAATATATGAAAAATATAGAGCAATTAGAAGTAAAAAAATAGATCCAAATAAAAAAAAAACACTCAATTTCTCCCTGACTGGAAAAAACAATAGATCATGGATATGTTTACCTATAATCTACTGCATTTCCCAATATACATTTTAAAATTCCAAGTATCAAATTACTTAAATTAATAAAAAAATTTATTTTATTATTATATATTTTTTTATTTTTCTCTACCCTTCAGGGTCATTGGCAGTTCGTCTTCAATTTCTTATTTTTATATTCTTCCATAAAATCTGATAGCCTTCAGAAACTCCAACGATGACTTCACTGACTTTTCATCATCCTGTAGAATTTCTTTCAATGTTTATTACAATTTAAGTGTTTTCCTTAAAGATGAAAGGCTACTAATATGTAGCCACGAAGAAGGTAGTCAGCCACCCATGGGGGAATTCACAGTGGCCAATTCTCAGGCGGCACAAAATTCTTTCCTCCTTTCTGGATATACTGCAACTTGTTTACCACTTTGCTGAACAGTTTGGTATTGATTAATAATTAAATTAAATTAAAATTCGATGATTATTCGAAATAAACAAAGTTGAGAGAAAATAGCGGTTTCAAACGCGACTTTCTTCATTTATACCAATATTTCTCCTTAACGGTACGTCCTAGCGACAACTGTTATAAAACCAAAAAGTTTTTCCGTTAAATTTCTGATTAGGAAACTGTTGGAAAATTTTCGATCCGAGCAACACCAACATAGCTAGAGCGTGTAAAGAAGTCCAAGCACTAAAAAAATGAAGTGTAAGGCAAACTAAAAATGTTATATAAAATAAAATAAAAATATATTCTCCATTAAATTTCTGATACTAGAAGGTGTTGAAATGAGTTTGAAAAAAATGTTGCACCAAAAAAGTAAAGACCCCCAGCCAAAAGACTGATTCATGTCAAAATACAATACTCTTTCAAGATATATTGACAAGACTCAAGCGACAAGAAACTGCTCGTCGTTACAGACTACTTCAACATTTATTAGACAAAAGTGACTGTGATCTCATGACTGTGATTAGACCTATCTGGACGTACTCAGTTGAGCTTTGGGGCTCTACTAAACCATCCAATACATCTCGTATCCAATCCTTACAATCCAAAATCGTTCGAAAAATCCTAAATGCCCCTTACTTTGTATAATAAACTTATCCATAAAGACCTTAATGTTCCATATGTTGCTGAGTTAGCCCAAACCTATACCTATCCGTAAGCTCCATAAACACTCAAATCCATTAGTTTCTCAACTTGCCTACCACTCCATTCCCGATAATCCTCCGAGGCGTCTGAAAAGAAGATGGCCTAGAGATCTTCTAGTGTAGAATTTCTATTGAAGTGCTACTGATGAGTAGTTCTTTCAAGTTTTGGCATGTTATTGTAAACGTTTTTTAAACAAATTTACGTGATGTATATATTTGTGCAGCTGTAAATTTCAATAAATTTATATATAGAAAGATATGTATTGTAGATTTAATAATGGTTTCCGGCAATGTATATCACTTAATATTAACTACCAAGAATCATAGTATTTGTTTTCTATGAAATCATTACATTCAAATGAATTGTAGGTATTTATTCAAAAGCAATTTTTCAGTCCATCGACATAATTCGCCGTCTTGGAATTGTCATTTTATTTTCATTGGGAATTTTCCATCCATTGGGCAAAATAGAGGAAATAATTATAGTCCTGTATTATGGAGGTTGTGTTGACGTGACAGTTTGTATTATTCAGTCAGCTGTCGATATCCAATGAAGCTCTTACTTATTCCATTGTAGTCTCCTTTACCCCCCCCCCCCCCACTCTAGCTTTAGCTTTTACTGGGAAAAACCGAGTGAATGCCAGAATGCCAGCCACGGCTGATAAACGGCACGATGAGTCATAATCGATCACCTGTAGATATCCGCGCTAGGGCCGTATCCCCACTCCTGTATATAATTCATTCATAAAATATATTTTGAAGTACAAACATATATTTCTTGTTATATTGCAGGCAACTAGCTATGCTGTAAAAACTTTTATTTAATTTCGCTACTCTTTCTTTGTTAGAAGAGCATTTTATGTTTCCCTCATAAAAATGACACTTTTGATGAAAGTTGGAATAGAGATTAAATTAAAACTTAAAAATACAGTCATACTTTATTTACAATATATACTCATCCATGGGATCTAAGGACAATTTTCGCATTTGGTATATTAATCTGGACGCTGTTTAGACAAATCTCCCAGAAACGCAATGTTTCTCCATCATTTTCAATAAAAAAATAAATAAATTGATAGTCTTCATGTATTGACCTCATAATCGTCAAGTATACTTTTCACTATCAATGAACTCAAAATGTTCTTAAGTTGTTCAGTAATGTAGAATTTAGGACTCAATCACATATGCTCGGCTTGGTACCTCCGAAGGCGACTGCCAGAGGGTCAAATAAAAATCTATGATCAAAATCTAAGCAGAGGATAATGAGCTTAGTTAGTCATTAAGGCCGTATTTTTCATTAGATTATAACAAGGTGGTTTGATTATAGTCCAAGTCCAACCACCAGATTTCCCCTTTACGACAAAGGGTCAAGTCAACCATTTCTTAGAATGTTATTAATGGTCGATGTAAACAAACAATAAATTTGTCTCCCGGTCTTTGACCTAAGGCTTTTGATAAATGATATCGTTTATTTATTGTTTTCTTGGTACTACTATCGGCGAGGCGCTCCATCAAATCGGCCTGACCTTCAATGCACCTGCAAGATCGATTCCGACGCTTCACTTCGAGTTTCACATTTATTCATTGCTCTTTCCTGTAAATTCATGCGTAAACAACCACTTCTTGGGTGCTTTGGAGTGTGTTGCTCAGTGAGTTATATTAATATATAGTATTTTTAACTGTAAAAAAGTAAAACAGTAGCTAACAACATGAATTTGATGTTTTATATATTTCCACTTCCCTTATGTGAAAAATACTCAGTTTACATATTTTGTTAATGGATCTTTGTCATCTGTATTACTTATTATCTTAAGGTGAGACACATGGTATTGTAATATTATTTCAATAAAACACTTCGATATAAAAATAAATGTGAAAAGGTATATAAGAAGTTTCATATTTTCTTATTTTCATTAAAAAAAAAAAAAAATACACACACACACACACACACACACACACACAAAAAAAAAACACACACACACACACATATATTTATATATATGGTAGAAATTAACAAAACATTTGCTTGTTTTTTCGGTACTCTTTCAGAAGCGGAGCTCCAGCCCCTTCACGCGCCCAGATTACCTTTTATGGATTGTAACCTTCTTCCGATTTATTCCGACATTTTAGTCGCTACTTTTCGAGACGAAAGGTTATACTCTTTAATTTACGGAGAAACTCTAAATCCATGTTCAAACTAATATAAACTTCTATTTACCTTCTGATATTAAAATGAGAAATAAGAAAATAATGAAGTGGAAATAAGAAAATATTTAAAATATAAAACCCTAAATCGATTTTGAATTAATATTATTTTAAGTCAGAATTAATATAATGCTAAATCACAAGTAATGTTAACTTCTGATAAACTTTCTGGTGTTAGGCAAATGGATATAGCAAATTAT
The DNA here is from genome assembly GCA_003667255.2 of Euschistus heros. Taxonomy (NCBI): domain Eukaryota; kingdom Metazoa; phylum Arthropoda; class Insecta; order Hemiptera; family Pentatomidae; genus Euschistus; species Euschistus heros. The sequence goes on from RCWM02000393.1 coordinate 106,163, forward strand.
AGATTTATAAAACACAGATTTCTATGTTAATATATTCTCAAGGTAAGCGGCAATAAGAAAATATGAACCTGTGATGTATTTTCTCACATTCATTTTTAGATCGATGTGTTTTATTGAATTAATAATACAATCTGTCTTTAGGGCAATGTGTAATACGGACGACAAAGAGTCCATTCACAAATATGTAAATTGAAAATTTCTCACTTAGATTGATATAACAAATATAAATATATAAAACACTATGTAGAAAACATGAATTTATAAAACACTAAACATTTTATGAAACTCATGTTGTTATCTTCTGTTTCACTTATTTACATTTTAGAAGATTCAATATAACACTCTAAACAACACAATCCAAGTTGAAACTGTAGAAGTGATTGTTTACAAGGGGTTATAGGAATGAACTATCGATAAATGTAAACTCGAAGTGAAGCGTGTAAGGATCAAACAAGTCGGTGTAGCGCTGGTCAGGTAGGTTTTGTGGAAACGCGCTTGTGTAATCGTACCCTTGTTTATTCCCTCTTAAAGGTCAAAAAGTGTAAAGATTCGTTAAATTTTTTATTTCTCAGGTTTGCGCCTAAGAAACCATTTTTATTCTGTATAAGTTTTGGGAAATCCTTCCTCTTACATAAAAAGTTGTTTGTTTCTGAGGCACGCAATTCCAGATAATGGTATCGAGGATTACGGCGAAAAGGAACTGAAGGAAACGGAAAGCATCGTTTAAGTTTCCGAGTGGCGTGCTTGCTGGGTTAGGGACCGTAGGAGACCTTCATTGGGTATCATTCACCTCGCTCCTACCTCTCTATTATAGTTCTTCTATAGCAGCCGAGGTAATTAGACCAGGAAACTTGTAACTTCGCAGATTGGGTAAGCATTGTTGTTGCGTCTTGTCAAACTTTACCGCTACTTATTATGGCATCAATGCATAATGAGATGAATGGCATCCATCAGGTGATTACGCATTGATCGATCGCATGCATATGAGATAGGATTGGGAGCTATTTCGTTCAGTATTATGTTGTTCTTTTTTTTCTTTTTTTTTTTTTTTTTTTTTTTTGTAATAATTATTTTTAACTTTATCGCAGTGTTTGAAAACTCAAAGCAAATAATGAGTCTTTATATTTCTTTACACAGTCTACCGATTTTGCTCAAAGTATCATCTACACAGTATATAAAACTGATATCCCAACCTTACCTGATACTCTGGTGACACTTTATCAGTAAATAATGATTCATTTATTGCTTCCCCATTCCTTCAGTAACGTATCACCAATATTGAAGAATGTTATCCTGGAATAAAAAAAAAAAAAGCAAAACAATTTTCGACAACTAACCGTAACTGTTCCTGTTTTGTTATTTATAAAAATTAACGATGTTATATCTTACAGTATTCTTTACTCACTGCCTTATTGCGTGACACATATTTGCGAAAAATATGTGAATTATACTTACACTAGGTAATTCTATCCGATGCGAACATAATGGAATTTAACGTAATATATTTTCTATACTAAAGCAAAACTTTCTTTTTCGATTCCCTGAATTTACCCTTTTCAGCAGTTTTTATTGCCATAGTTTTAAAAACTTTCCTTCAACAGAACAACTTTTCAGTTGCCCAACAAATTAAAAAGTCTTTTCCTCTCACCACTGTGTCGTAATGAAAACATATAAAAATAATTCTTTATCAGTTATAAATAATAATAAGAATGATATTAAACTGATAAATAGAATGTTCACTGGACTTTCATAACAATAAAAATCATACATTTGTTTTAATATGTTTGTTAAACTGGGCGGTTAAGTAAACGAGGAAGGCGAAAAATTTGTGGTGGGGGTAGCATTCAAACTGGACATACTAATTGTACACCTTGAGTAACTACATTCCTTACTACCTGACTCAAATTGATGCTAAACTTAACCACAACTATTTAGATATTTTGTTACTGATTCGAGTTGAATTTAGAATATTCCACATTATTCGATTTTTTTTTTTTTTTTCGACTCCCACGAGAGATGATGATTCTAATATATTATAGAAATAATAAATAATTTTAATTTTTAAATCAAATAACTTGCTCACCTCCCGACTCACTGGAATGAATTAACTCTTCACCGTGGTCGTAATTATAAAGTGAGAACTGTGGAGTGAATCTCGAGAATGTCTAGGATATGGTGGCTCTTAGCTGCAATTCACCTGCCAACAAGAAATATTTAGCGATGTAGAATGAATTGTTGCATAGTTAGGATCAGTGATTTAAATAGTGATGCAGTTAATTTAGTAAATAATGCTACCAATTAGTATTACTAAAAATAAATATGTACTACTAACATCCCATGTCGTGGTTTCTAATAAGTAACTAACTTAGATAATTTTAACTAATTATTGAAGTTTTATTTGTTTATCGATAAAAATGTTGTATTGTAGCATGATATTTATAAGCATTATTTCCTAAATTATACTATCACGCATAGCAGCAATTTTTAGCCTGGTTAAAATTGCACAGATTAGAAGTTTGAAGATTCCATAAAAGCATAAGTAAACATCAAACTTTTAATTATAAACTATGAATCGGTTATCCAGATGTTCAGAGACTACTAAGAAACTCTTGCAGATAACGGGCTTATAAAAAAAAACCCCATCCATCATATTTTCCACACAATTTCAAAAAGCAAAAGATCGACATTTTGTTTTTGTAATCATTTTTACCCTGCAGAAATTATTTTTATGTTTTTTGGTTGGATTTTAATTCCTAACTATAACTATAAAAAGTAACCTACTTCCTGCTACTCAGCATTGTACATTTAAATCTTAATTATACTAAATTTTGTTAACGCTAAACCTGCCTAGAACTACGAAAATGTTGTAGTTAAAATTTACAGATGGGTTCAGTCGTTTTACCAATTACCAATTACAACCTGTTTTGCGGAATAGTGCTAACCGCATATCGGTCGGTTTTTAAACTTCACTTTTATCCACATGTTGCACCACTTATTTAAATTGTTTTTATAATTTAATCGGATATAAGGAAATTTTATTATAAATTTAAAGCACTATATAACACCTTACCTTTGTATTCTGTAATGTAAAATGGCGCCCGCTACCTATTGGTCAATTTTCAAACTTCACAGTTATCTACATATTTTTGCCGTTTTAATAGAAATTATTCTTAAACCTTCCTGAAAAATATATGCTTAAAATATGGTGCTATTGGTTCAGTAGTTTCGTTAGAAAACGAAAAATGGTTGATCCTTTTATATAGTAGTACAGATGTAGAAAACTAAATGTAGAAAAACCTTATATTATTGCAGTTCAAGGCTATTAAAAATAACTGGATTAAAAAAAAATTGTTACAGTTATTCTATTAACGAAGCAGTTACTTTTTATATTAGGTATAATTTAATGTTCTTGACTTAGATATGATTTAGATTAATGCCTTTTCAGTTCCTTTACAAAAACAGCTTCTGTTAGGTTCTATAATTGCAGTTTTAAGTGGTTATCCTCATCTTTATGTTGAAATATTTTTAGTTTCCTCTGGTGCATTGTAAAGCAATCAGATTCAGTTAGGGCGTTATTCATGTTCTATTTGCGTGGGTTATCTTCGTTCCAGGAACCGTCTATAAAAGAATCATTAATATTTTATATTATTCAGTCGTATTGATTTATTTTACCTATTGTTTGGTTAATATTTTCCTAATTGGTTTAAAATAGCATAATTTGATTATATTATATTGTCTGAAGTCAAAAAAAAATTGTAGATTTAAAAAAAAAAAAAAAAAAATTTCTTTTTAAGAGTTCTTATCAATAAAGATTATGATAAAATTTAGTTCATATTGTTATTTTTATAAAACATAATAATTTTATTTTGGTTATAAAATAACAGCAAATCCATTTGTTTATTTATAAGGTAATAGCTATATATTTTGAGGTGTCCTTTAAGGGTTTTTGTAATTTGATTTTTTAAAATTTATTTATTATAATTTACTCCTGCATTAAAAGAATGTTATACAGAATAAAAAATAAATAATATAATCACAATGAAATAAATAAAAATAATCTTTTTATTGGATACATTCCTACATAAAAACTACACAAAAGCACAATATAATGGTATTATTATCAGGCCGTGTAAATATATATATATATATATAGGTATATCACTATAAAATAATATACACATAAATGTAGATGGAAGAAATCAAAATTAAAACCTAATTTTGGAATATATGTACAAAACATACTTGTACTCATATATTATCAAATATTTTCGGAATATGGAAAATTGAGGAGGGGGATAAATAAAGAGTGTTTAAAAGAAATGTGGGAGGAAGCATTACGAATGGAGATGAGGGACGAATTCCGTAATTAAGGCATCACAAATCGGCGTTAGTCACAAATTATCTTGAAAATGGGTTAACTCGGTCTTCAAAGTTCGGGTTTGCAGATATTTGGGTTGTGAAAGATCGGTTAAGTTGAGCTTCTTAATAAGTATCTATTTTGGCACAAATGTGTTTTACTGCAATTAAAGGATTTGGGAAAACGGTCAAAACTTGTATTTATTTGTGATGGTAATGGGAGAGGGTGGAAGAATGAGAGAGAAAAATTAGTTTTTATAGAATCACGGAATCTTCTGAGCTGTTTGTGAAACGAGATGTGTTTTCGGGGTAATGAAAATAAAGAGTTTATTGGTATATATAATACCCATAAATAACCCCTTATGCCTGAAAAGGGGGGGGGGAGAATAGGGTGATTAGAGAATTATAGTTATTTCAGAAAAGAGTGAACGGAAGTGATTCCTAGATTTATGTATGATTTAATTTACTACCATTTTTTGAAGCATTGATAGTACTCCAATAAGCTTACTCTATGAGAGAAAGAAAGAAGAAAAATTATTTTTCATTCAGTCGTCTCCCTGGGTTATTGGGAACAGAGTGGGCACCAGACTTGTGGGTTTGAGTAAATATGTAGCCTATTACGAAAGAAGTAACAGGCCAAGGCAAATTCAGCGACATATGATACATTCATTTCATTATGGATAAGTTAATTTCTGACCATTAAGAAGAATTAAGGTTATGATGTGAATGGTTTTAAAGAGCCTATATACTGGTTTACAATTATAATTATGTCCTTATGTAATATTAACTTATTTTAATTATTTGGTATTATGTGTTCAATAATTACATATAGGGACATGTTTTTTTTTTCTTTTTATTTATTGATGTTCTTTTTATTTATTTACGAAGGATTTTGGATTGTAAGAATTGGATACGAGATGAATTTGTTTAGTGTTTTAGCCCCAAAGCTTACCTCCCTCCGTATATCCAAATAGGTGAAATTACTGTCATGTAAATAAGTCGTTTGCAATTTATTGGGAGCATTGAACGCTTGTCTTGTAAGTGTTGAAGTAGCCGTAAACGACTTTTAAGTCGACTTCTTGTTTTTTAAATCTGGTATGTGTATATTACTTAAAAAAAAAAAGAAATGTAGTACAAGAATGACCTGAAATAAAAATACATGAGGTAATAAAATTATATTCGATTAATTGTTTTTCTTGAAACTTGTGTTGGATAATAAGGTTTTGAAATGATTCTTTAATGGTGATATTAACTGACATTAAACTTTTCATAAATCGATCGAAGACTGATCTCGAATTTATCCGTGCATATCGGACTTCATGATTTTCTATTTTTTACTTTACTAGAAGCAAGTTGGAAGACTACTGTAGTAGAGTTGGTAAGGAGCTTATCTTGGACGTGTAAACTTGCACTTACATTAATTTTGAATATTAATATTTTTTCCATATTAGGTATGTTTACAAGAGAAAATGTTATAAGAAAATATACAAATCACGATGCTGTACATATTTATATTAAATTAATCGCCTTCTATAGCTTAATTTAGTTTAATTTTTTATGAAACTGTTTGAAGTTTCTTTAAAATCAAGAGCTAAAGAAAATTTCAAATTACCTCATGCCTTAAAATAATACTATATAATTTTGAGCATCTATGATTGCATATTTACCACTGGATAACAAGCTCTAAATTTTCCTCAACAGGTTCAGATAATCCTCTTTGGTACTGTAAAAAAATGTCTTTACTTCTACTTTAGATCTTCTTTAATTATTTACATTCATATTATTATATTTAATAATATTATATCTAAATGTTTAAAAATAAAATAAAATTCACACATCGTCGCCACTATGTAAAACTAACGAATGTGAAATGCATTTTTTATTTCGTTCGTTTAACGTTGTATTATACAAGGCTAAAATGCTAGACATTCGCAAAAAAAATAACATTACTGATTTCGGCCTTCCAAATGCCGATCAGATTCGAAATTTTACCATAAGGCCTTGTAAAAAACAATTGAAAACGAACAGAATAAAAAGAATAGGTTTTTCACATTCGTGCAGATATGAGTTTATTTAAGATAACTTAAATAGAAATATCTTAAATTACTCTTTGTTAAACAATTATATTTTTAGCTACACATTACAATAATACATCAAATAAATTTTAATAACCTTTTGGAAAAATGAATTATCTAAATTTCGGATTTTTATATGTAAATGTTTCTGATGGATCTGACTTAAATCTGTAAAGAGAAAACAGTCATTCTAATATTTTACTACAAGAATATCGTCTTGGGACCTAGTAATCAGTGCATAGGTTTTATTGAAGTGCTATCAATGGAGTGTTGCTTTATAGCTCATTGTCATGTCATTAAATTCACAGCTGTGCTAATTTACTTATTGTAACATTACACAGTTGTGAATATATTAAAATATAATATACAATACGCTATACTATAATTTATTATATCATTACAGTTGTAAATAGACTTAATTATAAATGGTTAACGTGAATTCATAGCAGTGCTGCCTATATATGTACGGAAATAAAACAATGAGATGAGAAAGAAATATTTAGGGAAAATAATAAACATTATAACAGTTATATAATTCATTTTTAAAATAAAAAAAAAAAAAATCATGTTTTTTATTATTAGATGGTTAAGAAATTACACATTGAGATTGTTAGTCTTAAAAATCTTTAATATTTAAATCTCAACTTTTGAGTCCATAAATCATTTTTACATCTTGGTGTTATAAATATTTTTTAAAAAATAAACATAAATAGCAATTATATTTATCATTTTTTAACATTAAGAAAAAAATCACTTTTTTTTTTTTTAAATTAGGAAAAGACTGTTTCTCAGTATTTTTTTGTAATCATTAGACGATCAATAAAAATTAACATCCCACAAAATAATAAATAACAAATAAATAATTTGTACAGTGATTAAAATATAATAAGAAAAAAATATATAGAGGATCCTGCAAGATATTGTTGACCCTTTTCAAGGCAAGCATACATATTTAAAATTATTTAAATCACTGTTTTTTTCTTTTCTATTGGTCTAAAATTGAATAAATCTTTTAAAAAATAATAATTTAATTTGTTTTGTTTTTTTACATTTTTTTTGTTTGACTTTATTTAATGTTTTGGATGATGGGACCCCTCCAAACAATCTATCTAGATTGCTAATCTCTAAGATATGTTGTACTGTAGTATGCTGCGCACAAAAAGGGTTAAAAAATAAATAAATAAATAAGAAACATTACATTATACAAACAAAGTACTTAAAAACCGTAATCTCCTCATCTTTCTCGATCAAAATGTTTATAATACTCATTAGTTGCCCTAGTTCTTATGGAAACATCTTGACTTTGGGCTTCATCGTTCACGTTATTCTTTTAGGAAATTTCATCTTTTAATTTGTTTGATTTCCGTTACCAAGCTTCTTGGGTATCCGTGCTTGTTGATGCTGGGCTGTTAGCAGGTAGGCTGGCATAAACAAAAAGAAAGTCAAACTCGGTCCCATCAAGGGCAACTCGTTGTCTTGGAATGTGACGAGCCTTGACTTAGTGCTAAGTCCATCTTCCTTGTTTATAATCTTTTAACAAAGACTTAGCTTTGTATTAGTGTGTGCAATATTTTAAAAATTCATAGAAATAGCTTCAGCTTGAAATAACATCGATTTTCAAAATGTATATTAGTACAATTGTTTTTAATTTAATTGGAAGCTTTGTAAAATATTGTAGAGCTGTTTGTAGAGAGGGAACAGACAAAAATTATCTAAATAAGATTGAAAACATTATCATAACAAGATCGCTGATACAGGCTAGTGTTTTATCTCTAATATCGTACAACGATACTCATCATGAATATAATCTAATCCAATAGGATCTAATTCAAATAGTAAGGATCTAATTCGTCTGGAGAGAGAAGGTGATGTGAATCATAATTTCCATTATGATTTTCTCTTATCAAATTGGTAATAAAAACAAGGTAAAATTGAAGTTACTCCTTGCTATAAAGCAGTTGATAACATGTAAATTATTAATTTGTTTAAACGTGTAACAATTAAAACAAATTAAACTAACTTTCACTTACTCAGAGAAGAAAGCTCTCTTAGAGCAATGAAGAGCTAAATATTATTGTCATTATTAGTTCGAGCAAGATTCATGAAAGCAAATTAAATTTTAATAAGTTTTTAAATTTTGATTACATTTCTCATCATAAAGCTTAGGAATGGTTATTAATATATTTTAGTTATACGGTCTAAGGCGTATTAAAGTAATGAAAGGGGAGAAGTGTGACTAAGCGGGGTTAAAGGATCTAAAGAAGAGGCGTGACGAATATGAGAAGGGAATCCCGATGTGAAATCCAAGGATCTTTATCTTTCAAATGTATCAGATTTATGAGAGGAGCTGATAAAGTCTTGACAAGGGAAATGGGGATAACAAGAGATGATCATTGTTTAAATTTGAAAGCGTCAAAGATGTATCTGTAACAATGGAAATTGATTGTCTAGGAAATGAATGAAGCAAGAAAATGTGTAGATAGGTCGTTAATAAAACAGAAGGAATCGAAAAGCAATCGAGTAGGGATGGCCATCTAAAACAAATTTTGTTGTTTTTCTTATTGAGACTGTGCGGCTAATGAATCTAAGTTTTCAGAAGAAAAAAAAAAATCCAAAACAACACTAAAATTTAGAAGCAGTATAGTATATAATCACCGTTGAACAAAAAATGCATTTTGTGGGGTTAAAAGTGAAAAAATTAAATTGAAAAGTAAAAAACCAGGAACCTCCAAAAAACCTGCCAACGAGATCCGTGAGAGACAGTATGTCCTCCCCTTGTAAGTCAGAAAATAGTTATGTATAAACACCAATCAAAAATCTTTTGCTTCGTTTGCTTTGTTACTGACATTATTATATCTAATATGTTAAAGACCTAGCAATTTCAAGTCTTTCCCTTGTAATCCCACGATTTTATAATTTACTTCAGGTCGGTAGAGACATTGTTTTAACTCATATTTTTTTTTATATATAATATATATATATTTCCTCTCTTCAATAATAATTAATAATTTACTCTTTAGTAATAATTTACTTTTTGTTTTATTTTAAAATACCTATGCTAGATATGATTTTATTTTCTGTTATAGGAATGTTATTCCTTTGGGGGTGTTGTCCTAGGAAAAAGTTTTCTTTCTATTCTAATCTGAAAAATATTATATAAAAAAAAAACCTGTACCACTTACAACCCATAGGGTTTAGTACTTAGGTAGGCTGTACTGTTTCTGAGCCAACGGTTGTGAAAGGAGGTGATTTGGCCAGAATTCACGCCCAACCGCCAGGTTTTTCCCCCCAATTAAGGGTACCCACTTAATAGGAGGCTGGGTCTGCCCCAGGAGGGTCTCTCGACCTCGAATTCGATCCACGGCCGAAATATATATATATATATATATATATATATATGTATATATATAAAACGTGTGCTATATTTTTTTTGATAGTATGGAAACTTTATTGTACTGGATACACTATTAATTTACTATTTGTTCATCTTATAAAATTAAACATTTATTTTAATTTTTATTTATGTCTTTATTAGTTCATATTAAATATTAAATAATAATTAGATAGATTATCTAAGAAAAAATAATTATTTTTGTTATGTTTAAGAAATATCTGAGGCATGTATTTGAAAGTAATTGCATAAAAAAAAACTTGTATCTACAGTTTATTAATATATATATATATATATATATATATATATATATATATATATATATATATATATATATATATATATATATAATTATTGTACAAATGAAATTAAAACATCAAAAATATAATATAAATGAGCACAAATTCAATATATAAAAATTAAATCATTTTACTATCACAACAAAGCGTATAGGTATAAAATTATATTTAAAAATTACACACTCATTTAATAATCAAACGTTATGTAACGCAGTTTACTATTTTCTTTAAATTTATTAGTGCGTGAACAAAAAGAGAATTTGTATTGTACAACCTTATATTTTTCCCTCTTTTAAATAATCAGGCATTCGCCGCTCTTCAATAAATTCGCAATTGTAATTCACTTCAAATGATTTTTCAATTTTCAAATGATTCTTTCTTAATGTTGCCTTGGGCTCAAGAGAACTCCAAATGGCTCTTCCTAAAGAAAACTCCTTTCTCGTGCTCTTCACTGCCTTCTTAATCAGCACCTCTTTTGTGAAATCACCACTTAGTAGAGCCGACTACATAATCTTTTAAAATGTATTTTGATTCTATACATTACATATTAAAGAGTTGCATTAAATTTGATTACATTAATTAATAAAATGGTAAAATGTGTATTTAAGTTGTTTTTTAAAAGTTATATTCATTAAAAATATATATATACATATAACTGTTTTGATATGTTCTCTTATTTGACTCAAACTGTCTTACTCGTCCTTTCTTTACATTGTTTCACTATTTCTAGAATATATGCTATAATTAGTTTTTTACTTGCTTTTTCATCGATTGGCTTAAGATTATCTTTTCTGTTTAAATTTATCGCTACTAAAGTTCCATAATCGCTTTTGCATATTAATGTTGCTATGTGCCTTTTATTTAAAATTAATTTTAAAAACCAGTCTTGATATAGCTACCTGGATTATAACAAATTCTTTTTAGGAATTTCCATTCAGTTCGATCTGGGAACCGCTGAACGCCGGCTGGCAACCATTGAGCGTGTATATATAAAGGCGTTTTTATTAGCTTCCAGTTGAGTCTGGAATAGAACCGCTGGAGTAAATATGACACCAGCTGTTCACCAAATGGGAAAAGAATACCTATTCTCTTTAGTTCATTCTACATATGTAAATGAAACCAACATACTTTTTATTATTTAAAAATAAAGTTGGAGAAACAAAATTGCTCAATTAAACGTTTAAAAAGAAATCAATTATAAAATTGGCCTTTGACAAAAAAAAAAAAAAAGTTTTTTTTTTTAAACGTGGATATGTCTTTTGGCTGGGGGCTTTTGTGTAACGTTTTTTTCACCCTCAAAAATGTAACATTTTGACTACCTATCTCTGTTGGTGTTGCTCGGGTCGAAAAGTCGACGATAGTGTCCTGACCAGAAATTTAATGAAGAATATTTTTGTTATATAACATTTATTGCTACGACCTACCGTATAGGAGCTATATTGGTTTGAATGAAAAATGTCACGTTTTGCCTACATTGTTTTAAGTGTTGGTGGTTTTTTTTGACACGCTCTAGCTCTGTAGGTGTTGCTCGTATCAAAAATTTGACGAAGAATCCCTGAATATTTTCGCACAAATGAACAGATTTCAGGAACATTTTTTTATATTTGAAGAATACTTTCAAAATTATTAATTGTGAAGATTTAAAATAAATCTTTTGTTTTCCTTCAAATATTTTTATTTAGAAAGTAACCCTTTCTATTAAGGGCTTTTAATCTAAGCCTTAATCTGGCTCAAAAAGGACAATAAGTAAGATGGATAGCTTTATAGATCCATTCACTCAATATGTGCAATAAGTAATAAGTATAATAAGTAATAATAATAATAGTAATAAGTAATAAAAGAGGAAATAAAACATGAATAAAGAACCTCATAATATACAATACTATAAATTAAATAAAAATATCATGAGTGGAGAAGCTTGCCATTGTGAGGAATTTTATAATAGATCACAAGGCCACAGCCTTGAAAATAATCCTTAAGTGTGTAGATGACACGGTTTTTACAGCTGACACACCTTCATATCCTGGTACCGTTCTCACTACGTACGCTGATGACACATGTTTGTTATCTGTAAATCATGATCCTTTCTTAGCATCCTAAACACTGCAATCCCATATCACAAATAATCAAGAATGGTGTATAAATTAGAGAATTAAAATCAGTTCAAATAAATCTTATCAAATAACCTTTACCCTTCGTCGCAAACTTACGACTTCCTGTCCTACATTATTCTTTAATAATATCCCACTGATCCCTGTCAAACAGATCCACTATCTTGAAACAACATTCACTATATTGGTTGCCTATCCATATTGCCATTCTATGATGGTATCCATGTTGGCCAAGTTCTTGTCTTATGATATCTACGGGAGATGCATAATGTAAGTTTTTAATAACAACTCGTGGGGTTCTATCATCCGGGAGTTGAGATGTGTTAAAGTCCTCTCCACATCTTCTTAAGCTAGTGACAAGTTTTCTGTATATGTCTGCAGTAGCCGGCCGGGTAAACGCTTACACGTTTCATTGAAGTTTTGAGACCAAAGCTGTTAGGACCTGCTTCGTTAGGAAGGAATGAAACAAGGGCTGCGTAATATTTTACATCATTTATTTGGATAGATGGGGGCCTAGCATTAACGGGTTGCTGCCTAGCTTTATTGGTTGGTTGTGTCTTCAGATATGTTAGAGTGGCCAAGGATGTCCTTCGGCCTCTAACAAATCAGTATCCTAGGACTCCAACTAGACCAGCGTTAAGCTTGGAACCCACATACAAGACTAAAAAGATAGGAAAGTGCTCTTCAACATCTACTAGACAAATGTTCAAAACTTCCGATTTATTACAAAAGACCCATTAAATGATAGTTGGATACATGGAGTTGAGCTTTGAAGCTCCACTGAACCATCTAATTCATCTCGCATACAATTCTTGCAATCCAAAATCCTTCGAAAAATTCTTAATGCTCCTTACTTTGTCACAAATAAACTTTCCCATTAATGGTCCATATGTTGCTGATTTAGCCCAAACCAGAAACCTATTCTTTCATAGTAAAATCCATAAATATCCAAATCCACAAGTCTCTCCACAACTAGTCTTCCCTGACAACCCACCGAGGCGTCTGAAAAGAGGGTGGTCTCTGGACCAATTTACAAGACATTGACTTCCTATCAATGCACAGTCCCACTAATTTACTTATCATTTACATAGTTATAATTATAAAAAAAAATTAAAAATAAAGTTTGTAGATGATTTTAAAAATGACATTAGGGGTATGTAGACAACATTTCTGACATAGGGGCTTGGAAAAAAAAAAAAATAATAAAATAAAATAAAGTTTGTAGATTATTTTATTTTTATTTTTTTAGTTGATATTTTTACTAATGTTGATATTTCATTATTTAACTCGCAACCGCGGTGTATATTCATAATGCCCATCTTATGTTTTATCATAAGATAGACATTACGAAGTTTATTGAAACCAGAAGTTATTCACTCAACTCATAACACGTGCCTAGAAAGGTGGAATGAATTGCTCTATTAATTTTCAATTAGGAGGGTCTTTGTATCAACTCTTGACGATATTCATATTGAGGGAATCGATTACCCTTGTCCTTGAAATAAATTAAAAATAGAAACAGTCATAACTCGGTTTAAATCGATTGACAAAAAAATATACAATACTTTATGATTTATGTATTGTAATAACGTTGACACATAGTAAACTAATCGATTTCAAAGTACCTTAGTTGTGTGTAAATATTTTCAACATTTAAGGTCTCGATGATATTTACAAACCCATTTATTGTAAAAGTTAAAAATATTTTAACAACCGCTTACATATCTTGGTGTGCTTTATCATTGGGCACAATGGAATGTTTTAAGTACTTTGTGTCATATTCCAAGAGATGTAGGCTTGTTTCTTCTTTAATTCTGATGTTTACAGGGCTTGGTTTTAATTAATGCTGATTATGTAGAAGAATTACGCGTCCTATCCGGCCTCTATGTGGAGGATCATGAATATGTATTGTCCGCAGTGAACAACGCCGGGGCTGAAAGGAAATTATGGGACGGCCATGCATATTTATTTCTCGTCAACAAATTACACATAGAGATTGTAAGCGTCATACAAATCATTGAAATTTGTTGAACCTCGCTTAAGGTGGTCTCATGGAGGCTAGTGAGGATTTTCATTTGGCATGCTAGAGGTTTGGTGACCAGAGACTCAAAAGTTCATAACGAAAAAAACTTATATTACGATGATTTTATTATTATCTATTTATTCTTTTATTTAGCACTTTTCACGTATTTAGCGTCGTTCACATAACTATGATTATATTTTTTTTTTTTTTTTTTTTTTTTTTTGACCATCTTCTTTCGATTTTCTTTGATTTTCTCTGCAAGTTTTCGTATAGTTCTGTGATTTTCATCTACCAAAGGTTAGAGAATATCATCATTTAGGAAATAAGTCCTGATCTGAACCTCCTTGTCTCAAGTATAAAGTCTCCCTCTTGAAATTTTTTAAACCATTGTTGAACGGTGCACACACTCATTATCAACGTACCTCACTTTGTGGGCCTGTTCCGAACATTATAGGAAGATATCCTGTAAACATGTGAGTGAAGACTGAAATATTTGTATAAAAGTAGTAATATGCTAAAAAATAAAATAGTGATTGTACCAAAAAATTAATTTCTTCTCTTATTTATTACTGAAATATTAACATTTTGAAGCCATCTTTCTTCTAAGATATAGGATTCTGATTTGTCAATAGTCAATTATAAGTATTTAGTGTATAGTTTATAGTGGCATTCATTTAATCGAAAAAAATAAATATATTATTTAGTTTTAATGGGTCCTCAGGGAGAAGAGATGAAGTGCTTTAAGCTTCTATTCTTTGTTCGTTGGTCTAAGTGTTGCCTAGGACCGTTATGCAAATATTGTTAGCCTTCCTTCTACAGCACCTGCACTTGAGTATTCATAGCTGACGAATCCTTCTTCCTATTTGGGCAAACCTGTTTTGGATCTCCTTCGAATTAATTCATTAGCCAGGATGAATAGCACATTTTGATCTTGGCTTATTCACTATAACTATATTCTTTGTTTCATATATTACTCAATTTAACATGAGGAATTTAAAAAAAATGTGAACAAAATACACTCACCACTAAAAATTGAAATATGAAAAAAATTTGATAAAAAACAAAACAAAAAAAAAAAACGACTTAAAGATTGAACCTACATGTGAAAAATTGAGTTTAAAAGTAAAAAATAATATTTTGATTATTTCAAAACAAAAATCATTAAAGGACAGTCAACGTAATTATGGATACTCATATACCTTTTCACAATTTATGATCACTTATTTTTGGAGTCAGAATCCAACGTAAACAAACAGAAATCGGAATAAAGCTTATAATTGTAAATAAGTGCAGAAAGCTTGTTGCAAAGGCAGGATTAAACTGCTCTTCGCTGGCACCGACTCCAAAAATAACTGATCATAAATTCTGAATAGATATATAAGTATCGATAATTTAGTTAATTCTCCTTTAATGCTCATTGTTTCGAAGTAATTAAAATATTATTATTTACTTTTTAGTTCAAGTTTCTACGTGTAGGTTTAATCTCTAAAACGGTTTTTGTTTTGTCTAAAAATTAATTTTATGTACAGTATGAATAGCAATGCTTA
This sequence comes from Euschistus heros, assembly GCA_003667255.2. Taxonomy (NCBI): domain Eukaryota; kingdom Metazoa; phylum Arthropoda; class Insecta; order Hemiptera; family Pentatomidae; genus Euschistus; species Euschistus heros. Next base: position 121,965 of record RCWM02000393.1, read on the forward strand.
ATACTTTATGTATGAAAATAATAAATAAATTGCAACTAGATGCAATTTGATTGAAATATTTGTATTTTTTTAAGGTGCGTGTTTTTTTTTGCAGTCCTGTATATTTGTGTGGCGTATGTCCATTCGGGTTTGAGAAAGTGTATGTATTTAGTCGTTATCGGGGTTGTAATGTTGACCGTTTATGAAGTATTGGATACAAAAGTTTTAGTCTCTTGTTTAGACTCAGACGCTTTTGTTTTTGAGTTTTAGTTATTTTTTAAACTAAAACTTTTGAGTTACATGAACTCAATTTTGAGATAAAGTATCACCTCTTTTGCTGTGATACAAAGTTTGAAGTGGCTGGTAAGAACTACTTGCTCAGAATTGAGCAAGGAAGACTGGTAGGAAACTGCATAGTCATCCAGATAATATAAGACCTAGAGAAAGACCCCAAGAGGAAATGGAGAGACTGATGCCCTTGAAGATCTCAGGAAACAGAATAACTTTAAAACATCCACAAGACCAGAATAAGTTGTACTCGGAGATTGAGCTGGCGAAGGGGCGCTCCAGTCTTATTTCGCATTGCTAGAATAAGGAGAAAAGCTCATTTCCTTAACAATCTTAAACAAAAAAATAAACAAGTAATAGAGATTTTTTTACCAGCGTCAATTAAAAGGAGCTGCCAGATACATATGATTTCTTAAAATGACTTGCTCGTTTTATCGAAATTCTGTAATTCTTTTGTAATATTTCTTTTTCTATTTTCAATAAGTTTCATAGTATGCAATGAATTTGTAATTAATAGAATGTATATGTGTAAGTGTAAATAATGTGAAAAAACCCATTTTTTGTTTTGCTTTAACGAACTCATAAACCTGAATTCACCTTTTATAGAGGATAAATATTCCTGTCAAAGGGTTGTTTAACTATTATCCTGTTAGGATTGCCTTAAAAATCAACAAAACTTCCTAATTGTTAACAATTTTCAAGATTGATATGAAATTATAAAAATTTAATTGAGGGTAATTTGTCCAAACTGCAGGTGATTGATTATTCAACAAACGAACGCTTTGGGTACTGTACTTATACCTAATGCCAGGGCCTCGCTGCTTTCATATTTATACGGCTGTCAAATGGACGACCTTCGGTTGGAAAAATTTATGGAGGAGAGAAACGGTGAATACTGTGAAAAAAATCGATGAAATGTTTCGTTCGTTTCTTACATATATATATATATTACATATATTTTTTCTGGACCATTATTCTAGTGCAGCCTTAAACAATTTTTTATATTTGTTATATAAATTATTCCAGTCAATGAGTGCTGAAAAGAGGGGTGTAGAGTGCTTTAAATATGCGATAATGTATGACTTCATAACTTCGTTAGGAATTGTTAAAAGGTAAACATACTAAAAGTTCCCGCCCCAAGGGGGTGAGCTAACGGTGGGGGGGAGGGAAGAAGTTAAATGTTTTTGGTTTTTCGATTATATCTCAAAAACAGTTGACTCTAGAAAAATATGTTTCAAGCTAACATTAAAGCTGATTAAATTTCCTATAAAATTGATTCTATATAAATTTGTCGTAATTCTAACCGTTTTCGAGATATTCGTTGTTGAAGATCGGTGATTTTCTGGAACATCACCGATGAGGTAACAAATGTTACCTCACTTTTTGTCAAACCATTGCTTCTAGTATCTTTCACGATCGTTTCTCAGAAAAAATGTGAGAATCAAAATTGTAGAGCATTAAATTTACTTTAATTTCATATATACGTTTCTGGTGTTTGAAACAAATATATAACGAAAAGTGAGGTTAACATTTTTTTTTTTAATTTCTAAAAGTATCGATTTTTAATAACGTATATCTCGAAAACCGTTGGAATTGCGACAAATATGTATATAATTAATTTTATAGGAAATTTAAATAGCTTTAATTTTTATTTGTAGCATATTTTTCTAGAGTCCACTGTTTTCGAGATATAATTGAAAAACACAAAATTGGGACCTTCTCCGCTCTCCCCCACCCTTAGCTCACCCCCCAGGGGCGGGGACTTTTAGTAGTTTACCTTCTAGCTATTCCTAACGAAGCTGTGCAGTCAAAAATAATCGTATATTACATGCACTCTTCTATGTTTTTATTGACTGGACTAAATCCTTTACAAAGTACTTTGATTGTTTTTCATTGGGGAGAAAACTTAGCGATTGAGCGTGGATGCAGGCCCCTGTGTAATCGTAGTTTGGAAAGAATACGTCTATACGGTTATTGACACCACCATCAAAGGATAAAGTGGTGAAGTTTTTCTGTTTTTAATATAAATGTTTTCTAATTTAATTACTTTTTTTCTAATAATATCTGCCTTAGAAAATTAGGCCATTCATTTTTTTTTTCTATTTTTAAAATTTATTTATTATTTTGACATGGATATGTATTTTGGCTGGGGTCTATACTTTTTTGGTGTAACGTTTTTTCCACATTCATTTTGACACGCTCTTAAAAATTTAAAACAGTTCACTAATCAAAAATTTAATAGAGAATATGTTTTTTGTTATAACATTTTTCGCTAGGACCTACCGTTTTGCAGCTGCATTGGTTTGAATGAAAAAAAAAATCACGTTTTGACTAAATTTTTAACTGTTCGGGATTTTTCGACACGCTTTGGCTGTGTTGGTGTTGTTCGGATCGAAAGTTCCTTTATCAGAAATTTAATGTAGAATATTTTTTGTTTTATAACATTCGTCGATAGGACGTACCATTTAGAAGCTATATTGGTTTGAATCAAAAGTCACGTTTGAAACCGATATTTTCTCTCAAATGTTTATTTCGAATAATCTTTGTTTATTTAATTTAATTATTAATTTAAGTAATTTGATTCAGTTGATTTTAAGTAAAATAGGTTATAGATAGACATATCGATGATGCACTGTTTTTAAATTATCGAAGTTTACGTTTTTAAAACAAATATTACGTATATTTTGGCTCATGAGATTGCTTGCTTTGAAAGTGTAACATTCTGTCTGTATCTGGGCCACATAATAGCACCCCAAGAGAGAGATTTTCTCTGAATAAGTTTTGCAGAAGTGTAATCAGGGTTTTTCCAACCATCCGCGTCAGTGGAACTTAAAACAAAAAAAAACATCTGCACCCCGTGGTCGGAATTATTTCTCCATCGCTCTTAGCTTATTATTACGAGCAGCAGTTCAGATCTTTTGATAAGTAATCCATGACTTTAATCATTGAGCTATGTGGTGGTAACTAATTGCTTTTAACGGTTCCTCATTGCATCACTACAGACTAAAATAAATGTTGCTACCTGGTCACCATAAAAAAATGACTTTGCTACCAACTTTCTTAATCTTTTTATGTCCAAATGAAATATTTTTGAGAAAAAGGGATAGTTGATTGGGGACCGGCAGAAACAATGGATACTGAAGTAAATCATAGCCCAGCTTGGTCTACCAACGACCAAGGGCGTAGGGCTGGCGGACATACCTTGGTAAATACAACCATAAACCTAAAGTAGTTTATTTTAATTGAGAGCATCATTAGCCGTTAAGCCTAGAAAGCTGTAAAAAAAATTATAATGATACAAAACAAAATATCGTGCGTTAATCAGTTTCCGAATAAAGAGTCCGGTTTTAATTCAAGACCTGATTTTGATTAGAACCGGAACAAATGATAAATCTTACAATCCGTGTTGCTATAAATTACTGATCGGTCGGCGCTTTATGTGATGGCCAATTGAGTCAGGGAGATCGTTGAGTCCTTAAATCTTACTTCTTAGATCTCTCCAAGTACAGAAGTTTTCATTTTTGAAGAAATTGTTCTTAATACTTCAGTAAAAAAATGATTTTAGAATTAATTAATCAAAATAAATTTGGGGAAAATGATTAAAACAACATGTAAAGAACTATGTATCACTTCAATAGTTCTGCATTAGAAGGTCTCTTGGCCACCTTCTTTTCAGACGGAAGATTATCGGAAATCGAGTGTAAGGTAAGGGATTGGAGGGAGCATGGAGTTTACTATGAAAGGATAGGTATCAGGTCTGGGCCAAATCAGCAATATGTGCAACTTTAAGATCTTTAAAGATAAGTTTGTTAGTGACATAATAAGAAACATTGGGAATTTTGCTATTTATTGATATATGGGTGATTCTCAGATTATTGGCAATTTTTTGTCCAATAAATTTTTTACTCAATTGATCAAATCCTTCTTTAATTTTTTTTCCACTGCTATAACAGAGAAGAAATATTTATCCATAATAAATTATTAAAAATGTAAGTATAAATTACTGAATTGATTTTGTGATTGCTTAAGCTACTCAAATGTCATTACCACGCTGTGTCCCACTCTTAGTTTTCTTGTATCCATTTATTCATTTCTTTCGTTACGTAAGGTAAATGGTTGTGGAAATGATTTCCGCGCATAAAGGAAATCTCAACAATCATAAATGTTTTAGTTTTGTATTTTGTGTAATAATATAATATAAATTACATAGCTCCAAACATATTTTTTTCTATTTTTTCCCCTATGCTCTCAATAACAAAACCATAATGACTCCTTCTCCAATATACTTTTTTCATCACCTCTAATATACTGTTTAAGAAATTATATCCACATGATTATCATTGCTTAGCTGATACTGTCATTACCGCACTATTAAAATTTTAAAATTTGAAATTTCTCATGAAAATATGAATTTTGATCTTGACCATTTGTACTTTTTAACAGCTAAACGACAATAGAAAGTGTTGATATTTAAAATTGAAATTATTAAAAATTTTGTACTGAAAATTGCCCGTAATCTGAGAATCACCCTTATGACTATTTATTAATATTTACAACTTTATCCATTATATACAAAAAGTAAATTTGTAATTGTAAATGATTACAATGATATGTCGATAACAGGAAAAGAACTACTCACTAGTTGCACTTCTGTAGACCTTGTAAGGTCTCTTTGCCATCTTCTTTTCAGAAATTTCGCAGGATTATCGGTAATCGAGTGTTGGGAGACTAGTGGATTCGGGTATGGAGTTTACTATGAAAGGATAAGTATCTGGTTTGGACCAAATCAGCAACATGTAGAACTTTAAGATCTTTTAATATAAGTTTGTCAATGACATAATAAGGATTGAGGATTTTGGATACTAGGAGAGTTGGAAGGTTTAGAGGAGTCCCAAAGCTCAACTCCGTATGTTCTAATTACTGTTATTTCTTTTAATTCTGGTATGTGTATGTCACTTTAAAAAGAATGTGATCTAAGAATGGCCTTATCTAAAAATATATATTGTTAATTATTAAATTATATTCGATAAAGTTGTTTTTCTTAAAACATGTGTTGGATAATAAGGTCTTGAAACGATCCTTTAATGGTGAAATTAACTGTTATTAAACATTTCATGATTTTAAAAATCAATCGAAGGCTGTTCTCAAAATTTATTTCTGCATATCGGACTTCATGGTTTTCTATTTTCATCTCAATAGCAATACCCCCACTGAATCAGGCTCGTAACTAATGAGATTGATATTTGAATCATTTGAATTCGTTTATAAATGATTTCCTTTATAAATTATATTGATACAAAAATATTTTCAGGCAGTTTATGTAAATAAATAACGTTATTCTTTTTCTTTCTTTCTTTCTTTTTTTTTTTAATTATTTGTTCTTTAGAGGATTAAAATAAATCCAAACAATACCCAATTCTTAGCTTTACTCTTCGTCGTGAACCTAAAACTTCCTATCCTACGGTATCTTTTTATAACATTCTATCAATTTGTTGAAGAGATCCGCAAACTAAGACTTCGCCTGGACAAACGTCTTAATTGGAATCCACCTTCCAGTCCAAAAGACTGAGACGACAAGAAACTGCTCGTCATTTTAGGATATCCCAACATTTACTACACAAACTTTCTGAGCTCCCTGTTAATTAAAAAAAAGGTCCATTTACATGACTATAATTAGACCTATTTAGAAATTCAGAATTTAGATTCGCTACCACACTAATCCTTCCCATTCTCTTATTCAATTCTTACAATTCAAAATCCTCTATACTCCTCACTATGTATGAAATAAACTTATCCATAATGATCTAAATATGTTGGCCCCAAACCAGACACCTATCTTTCTATGATAAACTCCATACGCAATCGAATCCACTAGTCTATCACTTGATTCTTGATGACCCTCCGAGGTGCCTGAAAAGAAGATGGCCGCTGGACCTTATAATATAGAACTTTTATTGAAGTCCTACCAATTGTTAGTTACTTTATAAGTTATTGAGTTGTTAGTTTAATCATTTTTCCTCAAATTTACCAAATGTATACACTTTATTCATAGTGAATAAATAAATATAACAATAGCAAATCGTTAAATATTCCATCGAAATATGGAATCAAGAAATCAAATTTAAATCTAAATCTGTGATAGTTTCAGCACATTCTTTTTAATAACATAATCTTAGTTATTTAAGACTATTGTAAATAAATTATTGTCGAACAAACCGTAGATGGATTATCTTATACATGTCGTCGTGTCAATTGTATGGTTACAATATGAGCAAACTCTCTTGAGGCTTAAGAACCTATTCGAACCGACTGCAAGATACATATATATATATATATATATATATATATATATATATATATATATATATATATATATATATATATATATACTGTTAGATTAAGTTTAGTTATACAATGTTCAAGTGAATGTTAATATCAAATAATCATTTGACAACTTTAGACACTTATTCATTGTTCCTAAAGTAAGTTTAATATATCATGTTGTAAGAATATTTGATTATCCAGCCACAGGTTTAATTCTTTCTATTTCTTTTTTTTTATTTTATTATTTTTTTTTAACAATTGTTTTTTAAATTCATACACCTTTACTTGCTAGACTCTTCTTGACTGCTTGGATGTTACTTAATGAAGGTGGGTTAGTTTTCAACTATTGTGTCAGTAACTCGGTATCAGATACCTTCCTTGATTTCGCTTCTGACCTTCGTCTCTTAGGCAAATGCACGTCCCGCTTCTGTGAGCTCGAGGAAACTTAACGTATGTCTGGCAAGGTTATCTACTAATAGAGAGTTGGATTTAGAAACAAGGCAATACTATATCTTTTAGGCACACCGAAAATCCTGTGATTTCGTCCATCTTAAAACTATATTTATTAGTGGGAAAATCCCCAAGCTCTGTCAGTTGGCAAACTCGTCATGTCTTGTTATTAGTTAAATAAATTACAATATTTGGCACTTTCCTGCTAGCATAAACTTAAATATGTTCAATCTGAAAAATTAAGTTTCCTCACGTAACATACTGATCATGTGTGCTTCAGTTTTGTCATCTGCAAGCTCTTTCAAAAATCAAACCAACTGTAAAATAAAAGGTATTGCCATAATTTCTCACAAAAGCTAATGGCTATAAACGAATCGCCCCGAACATTACCGATGTCACCTAAATCCGAAAGGAAGCAATGATCGGCTTGGTCGACTAATCGGTCTTGTTTGTTTGTTTATTTCGTTTAACGTCACTTTATGCTGCTATGGCTAATCGGACGATGCTACGGTGGGAGTACTAATCGGTCTTTTTTCCAGCCAACAAGTCGGCCAAAGTCATAGTCGACCGATTAATCTCGTATCCAATCCTTCCAATCCCAAATCCTAGTTAGTTAAGTCCGTATGATCCATATGAAAATATGTTACCATGTGTCTTTAAATTATTTCTCTTAACCTCTTACTTAAAGTTAGACGTTTTTGTTTTACGTTTTACCATGACATCCTATGACTATCCTATCTGTACTTATTACCCGAAAGCACGTAATTAATCTGAAATCATTTGACTATATTATTCTTATATCCATCATTAGTTGATAAATATTTACACTAAATATAAAAATAAAATAAGTAATATAAGTTAGTTGTCTATAAATAAAAGGCAGAATCGATACTTCTGATCCTTCGTGGGCGGACTCCCCTCCCTCTTCTACAATCCGTCACTGAGAAAATCAAAGTCAATTTGATTCATTGCCGAAATAAATATTATATTACTTAATATTATTATGTTGATATTATCGTTTTGAAGTTCTATTTCAAAATCAATTACGCGCAAAATCTTCTTAGCTTTGAATATTAGAACTCTGTACACATTCCGATATTTGTTTTTTTATTTTCTTGCGCAGTCCATACCTGTTATTCATTCTGCTACAATCAGCGGATGAGATCTGAATGTTGTAGTAGTAATTGAAATGTCAAGCATGAAAAAGGGTTTAACCTATTGAAAATTTATACGAGTCTAATCAAGATCTCTTTACCAGTTTTGTCTTTTAGTTATTATATTGGGAATATATGGCTTGCCATTATACGGCAATATAGGACGGCGATTAGACGTTGACCGGTGCCAGCCATGGCAGCAGGGTCATTTTGTGTTCCCCTATGAATGACATAACGAATTATATGTATGAGCTTTGGGAGACCTATCATAACAAGTTTATTGTCGTCGTCTCTAACAGCGCTTCTCTCTCAGCTAGTGACGCAGTGGTAAAAGCTGGTGTCCGTTGTGGTAAAACAAAAAAATTAATCAACCATTTCACAAATATTAATACCCCATACGTATTAGTTTACTTGCATATGTATGTAGTTCCGTGGGACCAAGTACAACCCCATCTAAGAAAAAATTGAGATCCGTTGCAATCGCTGCTCCGAAATACCTCGGCTGGAAAGTGAAATTGATCTTTTCACTGACAGTGCAAGGAAAGCGTAACGAGGAATCCGAGTCCCGGTCAGCTGCATTGCCATGACGTCAGCAGCACAGTATCCTACTTTCAGGTAGGATAAAACCTGTTACGCAACAAATGGACAGAACTATAAATATTTCAATGTTTTAGATATATCAAAACTACTTTATTTTAATAAGGGGGTTACTTTGAAAATGAGGGACTAATTTAGACAAACGCGCTTTTAAAACGCAAATCATTCTGGGGGCTCAATTTTCAAGTTACCGACCCCTAGTTTATTCCAAACTTTCAAGGATTAAACATAAAATGTACTGCAATCGCGATAACTCGACCTGGACCGCTACGCACATTATTGCCATATCAGTGTTAGCAGGTGTTTTGATAAATGCACCGAAACCTCATCTTGCCTGGCATATGTGGTTGCAGGATTGTTTCATGAGAGTAAAACATTGATCACCGATCTATTTAGCAACATTTTCTTTTTTGTTTCAAGTTTCTAACTCATTTTCTTAATTTTATATATTATATTCGGTAAAAAACTGCAACTTATATGCAAGAAAGTTATTGATACCTGGTACTTGACATTTTGAAACGATGAAGATTTTTTCAGTGTTGAGGACCAATGTTTCTTGTATGAACAAAATTTATGTTACCTAACTAATTAATCATTGTAATTAACTGCGCACTTTCGTGTTTTTGTCTCAAGTTATAATTTTTTTAATTCATTTTATTCAAGTTTTCCTAGTGTTTCAGTATCAGCTGCTACATGAGCATAAATAGTGCATCTTACTTCAACAGTCGCAGATTGACATAATAGAGGTATTTCGTCTTCTAAAAATATTTACTGAACAATATTAAAACAGCTTAGAGAGATTACATGTAAAGGTCAGCACAAATGAGGTATTTTAATTCCATTTACGACAGTAAATTTGCTGTCAAACAGTTCGTAACGGCTATTTTGTCAGAAAATACTTGTGGGGACAGCAAACATTAGCTATCGATTTGCACCCCATACATCCGATTGGGACGATAATGATTGAAGAATAGAAGTATCTACTAATGGATAGACCTTTCTAGCACTAGTAACGTGTGACAAGAAGAATGCCCTTAGTCTGCTCCTAAATATAGAGCTCGATCGGGGATCCATACGCCCACTTCTTCACCTCCTTTAAGATTTATACGTCGTGTGGGTGGTGGGACGTTTATGTTCTGAATAATTTAATTGTCAGTCTTTAACGTTTAGAAGATGATGTAGGATGGTTTCAATTTCAACTTTTCATCGGATTTATCTTTACGTACTTTACATAATCTTTACATAATTAATTAAGACCTCGGCTTTCGAAATTGGATAGGTGCAAATTGAAAAACATTTCATGAGATACAAAAAACGGCGCGCCGTAACTCGATTGCTAACGCAAAAAATTTCCTTTTCATTCACTAGTTTCAATAAAGTTAAAAAGATTGGAGAAATAAAAAAAAGAAGAAAAAATAGAATGAACATATATATAAACCAAATTTTTAATATAAATAATTAAAAATGGATTTATCTCATTTTGAATGTTGACGTCTCAATTGGTATAAGTATTTTAGATCGTAAGTCGTCATGTCACGCAGTCATCACAAGATATGGATGAGGTTACTGCTTTTGATTCATTTCACATAATTTCTTTCAAAATCTATATTTGTCATTGTTGATTTTTTAAAATATTTGTTTAAGAATATTTACAACTGTATACAGTACATACATCAAGTAAATTTATGGAAGTATAATAAGAATAACATATCAATAACTTGTAATGAAAATACTCATTTGTAGCACTTAAATAAAACTTCAGAAGGTCCGTAGGGCAATCGTCTTTTTAAGTTGATTCTTTCAAGTTGAGAGACTAGTGGACAAGAATGAGTATAAAGCTCATTACGGAAGTATACTTATCCGTTTTGAGCCAATTCAGCAACATATGGGACATTTAGATCACGATATATCAGTTTATTTGTGACATAATAAGGAGCATTGAGAATTGTATGAAGTTTTTTGGATTGTAAGGATTGAATGTGTGAATACCTGGACGGTTTGTTGGGGCTCAAAGTTCAAATACGTCTAATTGTCATATAATCGAGTATTTTGTAATCAGTTAAAATCTTGGAAAGTTTGTCAAGTAAATGTTGGGATAGGTAAAACGAGCAGTTTATTTCAGTTTAAATCTGGTACGACCGTAGGTAAGAAAAAATTATATTAATTCAAAGGGATATTATTTAGATATTCCATTATTGAAATAATATACACGGCTCTTAAAAAATAAATTGTAAATTATATAATAGCATAATTAACGAACACACCCCCATCGTTTTAGAGGAAATTTCTACGTTGATGGGAACTGAGGAGTTCAGTGTCCTCACAGAGGACTTTCCTGGTTAGTGAGTGAACAGAAGTTTCCACGATTCAAGCAATTAATTCTCGGCTGGAAGGAGGCAGTAGTGTTCAACCTAGCAATCCTAGTTCTAATTAGCAGCGAGCATAGAGAAGAAGAGAAATGGTTCAGCCAAATATCGACAAACATGTGCGAAAAATCCCTGTGAAAAAAGTTTTAAAACAGCGTAGTTGTTCATTCGAGTGACATGTACAATATACTAAAAGTCCCTATAAATATGTGGGGATTAAGTGGGAGGAAAATGATTCATATAAGAATCACTTTCAACGCTTTTTAAATATCTCAGGAAATATTGAATTAAATTATAGTTTAAAAAAAACTATAAAAGCTCGCTTTTATAAGTTAATCAGATTGGAGGAAATTGGTGAAAATGACCATATAATATTCCGTCACATACAGGTGATGTTGATAAAAGCTAATAACAAAATAATAATAATAATAATAATAAAAAATCACTATGTACAAAAGTAATGGATACAAGATTACCTACTATACGAATTAGTCAACTCAGATTTCCAAAGGCATATAGCCCATATAGTGCTCTAAAAAACTTCTTCAAAAGGACCATTCCCATTCCTCGCAACTCGAGAAACACATTTTTAATTTTTTTTTTAATGCCACATGAAAGTACGATTAGTAGAAACGTTTTCAAGGGTCGATGAAACTGTATTTTATTTTATTTATTTTTTTTTTTTTAAATTTGCCAACTCTTAGTTTTATTAGATTTAAATGTAATATGACTTGAGTAATTAAATGTAGAAATTCCATATTTCGTGGACCTATTATCGAGCTATATGCAAATTTCCAATTTTTATGACACATGCTCTCAGGTGTTTATAAAAATATCACAAAAGGCAGCCAAAGATCTTCATGGCCAGTCAAGCCTACTAAAAACATTATATATAAACTCATATCCACAGTTAGGCGATTTTTTTTTTAAATGTGTGTAATTTGTATATGTATACATTTTTCTTCTCTCCTGTAGTAAACCCTTCAGAAGAGGCATGCATTTTACAATTACTGCATACACCATGCGAAATGCATATTACATGCAGTAAAGAACGACAAAAGAATAAACGAAGACAAAATTAAATGTGAACACCTCAATTTCAGTATAAAATATACCTCTAGTCTTCACTCTGTCTTTATTACAGTTACAACAAATTGAAGTTTTCTTCTTCTTTTTTTTTCATATTACATTACTTGTTCATTCCTTGTACCACCTTAAATTAGAAAGGATATCACAAAATTATGTTTTCATCTTCGAATACGTAACGGTCACTTTTAATATGTAAGATCATTTGTAGAATCACATTTACAAACGCCTGTTTTGTAGGTGAAATCGTTTCAGGTTGGTTTTAATGAGCACTGTTGCGTATTTTTTACTTTCATGGAGTTTTAGATTTATTTGTATAATTTTCGTCCTTTAGTATATTGTTGACAGTGTTATATGTGAAAGGAACTGAATTATATTCTTAAGGTAAAAGGCAACTGTTTTAGACATGTATCAGCTCTTTCGTTCCCAATATGTCCTATCGCCCAAATCAAATTCATTCTGATGTCTCTGTCCGAAATTTGATCAGATTGTTTCTAATTTGCACTTTAAGCATCTCTTGTAGTTTAATGTTTTTTATTGAGTTTATCTCTTTTTAATGTCTTTAGATGTATTACATGCAAGTTTTGGTTCTTTGTCTGTCTTAAACTGTAGTCTGTTGATTTTAGTGATACCAGCTCCTCTTTTTGATTATTCGAACAGGTCTGTTTTAGTCTGTACAATTATATAGTCTTACTATTAGCTATAACAGCCTATAGTGCTATTGTATGTACGATGAGTTTCACTACTATGCGCTATGCGATGTGTAGCAGGGAAATTATGTTGTATACGGTTGCATATAATTTGTTTTATCTTATTCTATTTCAGCAGATAGGTTGCACTTTCTAATAGTGATTGAATATCAATCGATCGCTTTCCTGACAGCTTTGTGTTACATTTTTAGAACAGTACCCGCATTGTAAGCTACATATTGTAAAAGCCTGTATGCCCTCGTTTTAAGTCCCTCTTTATTCATATTAAGTTAAGAATAAAACAAATAGTATGCTTGGAGGTAAAAGTCATTAAGTAACAAAATCAAATAGTTTGCGTTTCAATTTTTAAATGGGAAGATACTCATTAAAACTTTCGCAGATTAATGTATAGTGCATTTTCTCATTCTCTAAGTGCGTATATAGCAGTTACATTCACTTGGTGACTTTTTATATTTATGGGAAATGATAATGTCAAATTACATTTAGTGACTCTTACCTCCAAGAAGACGAAATCTAAAAAGAAATATTTTTTTATTAAGGTATTAAGGCATTTAAGTAATACATTTGGTTATTAGAAGCATTTTCAGTATTCATTTAGCTTCATTCAAGACTTTAAAAGCTAAATTACTGCACGAAGTCCATGGTTTTGGTTTTGGTGTACATGTATATTTCATAAATATCCATCATTGGTTCTTGATTGGATCATTGAAGGATTTGACCATTCACATTTCTATTTGTCCCAGCCAGTTGCCTTTATTGCTTGGTATTTTTATAGAGTGAAGCCTTTAAAAAATTATTTTATTTTGATAATGAATACACTGTTGGCTGATTTCACTATTCACGAAGCCTCACATTAGGATGAAAGGAGGAGACCAATAAAGGCTGGTCACGTAATCCTACACAATCCAACGAGCCCTCGTCTATTCTCATATTCTATTCACACTCCAACGGTAGTCCTAGGTCAGATCATCAGTATAAATATGGTCCGATAGATGATACTGTGAATGGCTGGCTTAAGGTATGCTGCATAAAAACTTGAGAATTCCAGATATTCTTAGTAGACATTCTGTTTACTGATGTCATCAATTGGGTAATTAATGCAATCTTTTATCTAGTATGAAGGTACTTTTTCCTTACGAATCCTTAATATAAATTATTATCAAACCTTTTTTTTAAAAACTCATTTATGCTAATATCATAATTTTTACTATACCTTGCGATGTTTAATCTATTAGAACATCTTGATTTCAAAGGAAAAAGTTAAAGTTTAAGAAGTGAATTGATAAGGATTCACCCTATTTGAGATCGTAACTGTGACAAGGATTACATATGATATAAAATCCTTAAACATTTCAAGTACATAGCTATATGACTGAAATACTGTTTCTATACCATATTTAAATTATTCTTTCCTGTTTCAGGGAAATGACAGAAAGGCGGTGGTGTTGGACGGCGCCGGTGTACTTGGTGCTGCTGATGACGATGGTAGTAGCACTGCGCACCATGTTAAGGCCGCACCCGGTACCGGAGGTGGAGAACAAGCTGGTCAAGATGGAACGAACCCCTCTGACATTGACCTCATCACCTTGCAATAGTTCTGCACCTCCCGTATGGATAGCCATCGTTAGCTCGGCGCCCAACAACTCCTTCCACCGACAGGAGATCCGGAAGACTTGGGGTCAAGGCAGGACCGTCGTATTTCTACTTGGTGCTGCAAGTTCGCAATTGCAGCCCCTAATCGAAATGGAGGCTAGACAATATGGGGACATCATCCAAGGTTCCTTCATCGATTCCTATAGGAACCTTACTTATAAGCATGTGATGGGGCTACAGTGGGCGAGCAAGCACTGTCCAGGCGCCAAGTTCTTTCTGAAGACCGATGACGACGTTTTTGTCAACACACAATATTTTGACAGCTATCTTCCTGGACTCCCAGAGAGGCGGCTTATTCTTTGCCCATTGATGGAGCGGGCTATGGTTAAAAGAAGTTACAGGTAATAACCAAAAACAACAATAAAAATTAAGTTATCTATGAACGATGTACTTATTATTGTATTTGGCGCTACTGCCCTCCAAGGACAAGATCCTTATCACAGGTTGCTAGCCAAGCTGGTCTTTCGGCAGCGAAGTTCCTCGATTTTCTTACTACCAATTGCCGTAAGTCCTCCTCTATGTCATCCAGCCATTTCGTTTTAGGACAATCTCGTCTTCGAGCACCTCCCGGCTTTTCGTAAAGCAGTTTTCTTGGGAGACGGTCACTTCCCACGCTCACTTGACCGAGCTACCTCAACCTTCCCTTTTTTATTACAGTCACAATGTATGTATGGTCATTTAATATTCTTAGCCCACCGTTTGCCATAATTATCCACTCTCCCTCCGAAGGATATTCCGAAAAACATTTCTTTCACATGTGCGAAGCCTTCTTTCCATTATTCTTGTCAGGATCCAGCTTTCGATTCCATAAGTAACTACTGGACGTATAATGGTCTTATAAAAGGTCAACCTGGCCCTCAAAGAAATATCTTTTAATTTCAAAAAGTTGATAACTCCAAAGAGGCAACGATTTCCTGAGGTTGTCCTTACTTCAATTTCCTTCCAGAGCTAAATTTTCTCAATGGCTACTGCTCCAAGATATTTAAAGGCCTTACAAACTGGGAAATCAAGACCATTTGGTTTAATAGTGTGTGATGACATAGTTCTGAGCACTCCTCATATACTCCGTTGATTTGGAGACCTCTTGTATTGGCTTCGCGTTCCAACTCTTCAAACGCGCCATCCAGAGCGCGAATGACCGCAAATTCATATGTATTTTCCAACAGCTGTCTCAAACAAAAAATGCAGCCTGCTGTCAACCTTCCTCGCTAAATCGCTTTGGTAGTCTCCCATGATTCTTTCCATATGTAACTTCAGCCTTACATAAATCAATGTTGACATAATCTTGTTAGCTATGTTAATTAAGGCTATACCTCTGTAATTTTCGCATTCCAGTTTTTCTCCTTTCTTGTATATGGGATATTTATATAGCATCTTTATTTTTAATTATAAAGATGTTGATCTCATTAATCAAAACTAACTCATTAATTAAAGCCAATTGTACCTTATGGGTCTGTAACATAAATTCTATTTTCCCAAATGAAATCAAAAGATTACATAATTTTAATTGTATTTCACTCAAACTTAGTTATTTTTAACAGTAGAAAATGCTGGCCGTTTTTAAGTTGGAGCTTAATGGAATATTAATATTATTATTCTTTGGAGGGACTGGCTAACTTTAAGTTTGGCTAAGCAATGACCTATATAATGTCTGTGGACAACTGTTTTTTTATATATCATTTATCACAGTTAAATGTAAAATAATTATTTAATATTTTTCGTAATAGATCATAAATGGTGAATTTATAAAGAAACTAATTGTTTTAAAATGTATGAAATATGTTCTGATTACTTTGTCAATTTCTTCCACGTTTTGCTGTTGTAGATCCAAGTGGAGAGTTACACATGATGAATATTCCGAACGCTGGTACCCACCTTACTGTATGGGATGGGTGATACTCTATTCTCCTGATGCTGCCTTAGCATTGTCTAATGAAGCACTTAAAGAGCCATATTTCTGGATTGATGATGTTCACATAACAGGTAAGATGTAGTTTCAAAACTTGTTCTCTGGACAGTTAGTGTTGGTTATTTTTTTGGCTTTTTTTTTCAAGGGGTGAATTTCTACTTCTTGTATTTTATTCATCTTGTCTTCTTATCTGAGGAAGCCCCAAATAATACTAGAACCTAAGAAGGATAAATTTATCTCCCAAAAGGGAACAAAAAAACAAAAAAAACAAAAAAAAAAAACAGAAGAAGAATCAGAAGTTCATAATCTTTAAAATTAACTATATTTTTACTGTTTTTTACTCTACAAGTGCAATGAAAAAAAAAATAGAAGAAGAAGAAGAAGTTCATAATCTTTAAAATTAACTATATTTTTACTGTTTTTTACTCTACAAGTGCAATGAAAAAAAAAAACAGAAGAAGAAGAAGAAGTTCATAATCTTTAAAATTAACTATATTTTTACTGTTTTTTACTCTACAAGTGCAATGAAAATTGTATACTGAATTAATAAAATTAAACAGCAAGGTTGTTAGATCTTGTTTACTAATAATATCTGTTATTAAAATGTTTGTTTATTATATATGAAATGCTGATGATAACAGTTTTATTTTTTTTTTATTTATTTTATAATTCCATAAATATCACCAGATGCTGAAAAATAATAAAAATTAATCAAAATTATTGGCTCCAAAACCACTTATAATATAATTATTATAAAATATACAAAATGTTTTATTTTAATTAATCAAAGTACCTAAAACCTAGATATTTTACAATCCTGAATTTACTACTTTACACTGCTTACTTGTTAACATATAGATAAATTTTTATTTTTTTTTTTAGGAACCATTGCGAAAAAGTTGAATCTAACTCATACACCTCTTGGAGATCTAGGTTTAAGTGAAAGAATAACAGAAGAAATGATTGCTGGAAAACCTCGAACCGATTTCATGTTTAGCCTTACAAAACCAAAGCATTTTCAAACTCTTTGGAACATGGTCAACGATATCACTTCATCCACCACTAACTACGTCTAGTCTTATAAATACGTTTAGGTTTGTGTTTTTAAACTGGTTTTAATGAAATAGATAAAAAAAGACTTTAGTACAAAGTGTTTTAAGTATTGAATTATTACTTGTGCAGTGATTAAATACTTCTACAAGAACTAATTTTTATTAAGTATTAGAGTCTGAGAAGTTTAAGTAAATTACTACTATTGCCTTACCAACGTTTATTAGAGAAAAAAAATATTTAGCAAAATAATTACATGATTTTAGTCAAAGTTTATTATGTTCTAATTGTTTTCTAATTAGACGTATTCTATCTGGAAAAAAACACGTTTCATTATTATATAATTTACTAACATTTTCTGACAATATGTACCAAGTCAATGCTACAAAGATAAAACAAAAAAAGATCTAAGTATTAATTGAAGTATTTAAAAATGACTCAATGTTGTTGTGGATTGGAGAATACATTTGATTAACTTCATCAATTTGTATGTTAAGATAAAATAATAAAAAGGTAATAAAATGCAAAGTATGGCATCAAAATATATTATTTATTATAATTCACAAGATTTAAAAAAATTAAAAAGAAATAAAAGTAGCTATTTATTACCAAAAAAAAAAAGAAAAGTTAAAGTTTCTTAATTACACTTACTTGTACCATTTAGCATTTTAATTATTCTAAATGATAATCAAAAAAGTGATAAATAGTATTAAAAGAGCATTTTAAATAATTGCGGTGCCAAATTTGTGATTAGCCATGTTCTTCGAAGAGTTAAATCTGTGTAATTACCAAGATAATGGAAGTTATTTTTATAATTAAGAAAGATAATTTATTCAGTATTATTTTTATTTCTAACAAATAATTGAAAAATTTCATTTATTTTGCTTTTATCTAACATGTTACATGAAATAAAATTTAATCAAAGGAATAAAAGGAAATACAAAACTTTTTGTTTTGTTTATGTCATATTATAAATATGATAAACACAAGATTATTGAGATTTTCTTTTGTATTGCGGTGAAATTTTAAAAAATAAAAAAACTATGTTGCTGTGCCAAATGTAAACATAGTAAAATATAGCAGTGCATAGTTTAATAATATATTTAGTGAAAATTTATTAGACATAAAAGAATGTTTAAAATTATCTAGAAAGTCTAAGTTTTGTTGATGTTCAATATCTGCTGTTTGTACAAAATATCACAGCATTGATAGTTCATAGTAATTTTACTAGTTTTAAGTCTATTCTATGCTAAAATGCTCAACTATTGCTAGACTTAATACATATGTACTGTCCTCAATTTATAAAGTTAAGTAGAAGTCAAAACCTATAATGCCTGAATTCAAGGCATTCTTCTTTTTATTTTATTTTTAATTTAGTTTTTAAGAGAAAACGGATTTAAGTTTTTTACTTTTGTGTTATAAGTGTATATTTTTATGATTGTGTACATATGTATAATATATATAATTGGTAAGTTAATGTTCAGTTATGCATATTTGTGTTTCGTGCGAGTTTTTGTATATTGTCCTGTGATTTGTGTTTATATTGTTGCCTATACATTCTATAATCAAGAGTTAGTTTTTATTTTCTTACTATATATAATTTTTTCTATTTTTAACTGAAAATGACCACATTTATAACAGCTTAGTTATAGTTGAAAGACTGTAAAGATTTATATTTTTAAAAATCAGGTCCAACATGGATAGTAGATCATAAAAATGGAAAGTTTAGTCAGTGATAGAACATTTATAAAACAATAATTAAATAAAGTTCAATGTATTTCTTATTGAGTGTGAAATCATTCCGTATTGCTCATTAAATAAAACGCCATAACTCAAAAAACCTCATTTTTCAGATTTGGGAATTGAATGTTTTAATGATTGTCACACAGACACCATATTTGGTCATTTCAGTAGGAACAATTATAAGAACATAGCCAGAGTTGGATTATTTCCTGCATTCAACTTTGTGTTAGTCTTGCCTTCCCTTTGATATAAATTTTCAAAATATTACTCACAAATAGTTACCCTTGGAATGACTAAAAGTAATAACTTTAATGTTAACTTTGATTTGAGAAAGATTAACAAAATATGACAAAAACAGAACAGGTCCAAATCAGGAAACTGGCTCTAATCTCATTTAGGAAACTTGAGCGAATTAAAGTTTAACTATGATTATTGCAAAACTAGTGACAAGTAAATAATTAAGGCTGTATATATATATATATATATATATATATATATATATATATATAAATATATATATATATTTATATAAATATATATATTTTCTTTTTACCTGAATGGCACACTTCTACTTAGTTTAATTTTGAGCTTTTACTGATAAGATTTTTTCAAACAAAAATTTTCAGTTATGACGTTACTTTAATGAGTAATGCTATAAAGTAAATTTTCTGAACTTTACTAAAACTGTTAGTTATTAATTTCATCTATTTCTTCTTTTAAATTATACAATTGCCACAGAATTTTCAAAAAATAAAAATATAAAAATGTTTCATTAGATTCTATTAATTGTTTTTTCTTAAAAAATAAATTTCATAAATGGATATAATCATGATAAACAATTTTTGTGGCATTCTTTTTAATGCAAATGTGTGCCTTTTCAAGCTACAGATATTAAAATTTTATCTTGTCACATCAAAATGATTTATGTTCAATTTTATGAAATTTACTGTGGCTTGTTAATTGTTATGCTGGTTGTAGCAATTATTCACCAATATTACTTTTACCATGATCAGATTTATATAAATATATGACATAAGATTATATAATTACTTTTATGATATATAGGTATATTAATGGGTATCACCCAATAAAAAAATAAATAAAAATAAAAAAAAAAAATAAGAAAATTATACATAAATATATATTGGTATCTTGCTTAAACATCACTATGCAAAGGATAGTTGGAAATGTTGGTAGCTTATTGTGTTTGAAAAAGTTTGAAACTTGTACTCGTGCCTTTAAGCAAAGAAGCAGATATGTTTACTATCCTAAATTTATATTTTTTAAGTACATTACAATACAATTATTCATAAACTTCAAAATATTCAGTTCTTGGAATGTGGAATTAAATTTTTGGATTCAGAAAGGCTAGTGAAAATATGTCGCAATTGTAAATTTAAAATTGTATCTTTTTAGGTGTATGATAACAGTTATCAATTATTATAGAATTGACAAAAAAAAAATTTAATAATATTGCCATTTTATCAATAATGACTTTGTTTTTATTTATTTATTGAATTTTGAAATATATTTTGTTTTTATTCCTATTCATGTTTAAGCATTCTTAAGTGATACGATAAAGAAAATGTATTTAACCAATAAAACATAAACTATTGATGTTGTTTTGATCTTCATGGAGTGCAAATCTAAGCCCAATAATTGATTTTTGTTATAATGTTGTTAATAATACCATACTTCTAATATTGTTAAGATACCGTGGTAGTTAAGTGTGTTAAGGTGTTGAGCATATTAGAATTCTTGAGGAAAAAATGGTTGCAGTTTGAAGCTGGTTTGGGGCAGGTTTACTTTTATTTTAATGCAGTCCCTCAAGATGAATCTCAAACTTCTCAACCTAACTAGTATATGTTGGTAACCTGAATGATAATTCATTCTTCCTGTCATTAATGGAGTACATAAAAATGCAAAGTCTCAATAAGCAATAATTTTTAACTATAAGTTGAGTAATACTTACATGGATATGTATGTATGACGCATAAAACATTAGCTTAAATCTACAATTTTCTTATAATTATTCTTATATTGACTAATTTTTTTTTTCTGTTATAATGCAAATATGTGTTAACTTTTATTAATGTACAAAATTATGATAAATTTGTAAAAAAAAGAAAAGAAAGTTTTTTTTACTGTGCCTCTTAGCAATAACATTATAGTCCAGAAAAAAGAAATCATAAAAGTTTACAATGGAGGAGGGAGATAGTTGGGGTGTGGTCAGAGAAATACCCACTAAAGGGATGGAAATATTTTTTTTTTTTTAATTCTTTATTGAAAATAAATAAAAATAAAAGCCAAACGAGGCTAATAAAAACATAGGTACATGTTTGGATACACATCCATCTCATGTGAAACAATAATTAATATGGATGAATCTATAAACAAATGAATAAAGAAAATTTGATAAAACAGGAGGAAAAACTAAAAAAAAAAAACCTTCACAACAAAAAATATTTTATTGGGTGCTGACATTTCAACCTCATTTGTAGGCCTTCTTCTCATTTATAGGGCTAGGTTTTATGAGGGTAAGGATTGATCTGATAATTCATTGCCAATCAGTTACTTTACAAAACATACACACACAAAAATAGGGGATGGTAGTTTCTGCTCCTACTAGAAACAAATTAATAGAGGTATTGGAACATCGAACTGTTTTTAAACTCCAAATACAACCAGAAAACTTGTGGAATCAATAACAAAGTGACTAAATGAAGTAATTAGAATGAGACGAGATATTAAAAAGATAACTCAATTTCTCCTTGACCGGGAAAAACAATACAACATGGATATGTCTATCTATAATCTACTGATTTTCCCAATTTACATATTAAAATTAAAAAGATCAAAAAACGTAAATTGTTAATTAAATTAAATTGAAAATAAATTATTATTCAAATAAACAATATCGAGAGAAAACATCAGTTTCAATCAATTCAATCAATGCAACTTTTTTTATTCAAAACAATATAGTTACTTAAAGGTAGGTCCTAGCGACAAGTGTTATACAACAAAAATATTCTCCATCTAATTTCTGACTAGGAAACTGTTGTAAATGATATAACTTAGCAACGCCAAAAGAACTAGAGCTTGTCAAAGGAAACCCCAAACTTAAAAAATGCAAGCAAAACTTCATTTTTTTATTCGAAACAATATAGCTCCCTAATGGTACGTGCTAGCGACAAGTGTTATGTAAAAAAAAAAATTCTTCATTAAATTTCTGACAACACAGTTATCATAAATTTTTAGATCTGAGCGACACCAACAGAGCTAGAGTATGTCAAAAGGTTCATATTTGATGGTGAAAAAATCGTTACAATGTAACTTTTTTCATTTCTATCAGTATAGCTCCTAAACGGTAAGTCCTAGCAACTTTAATGTTTCTCAATTATATTTCTTTCTAGGGAACTGTCGTCAAATTTTTTATCAGAACAACACCAACAGAGCTACAGTGTTTCCAAAAAAGCCCTAATATTTAAAAAATGTAGACAAACGTGATTTTTTTCATTCAAAGCAATATAGTTCCTAAACAGAAAGTCCCAGTGACAAATATTGCATAACAAAAATCATTCTCCATTAAATTTATAACAACACAGCTATTGTAAATTTTTCGATCTGACCAACACCAGCAGAGCTAGAGTGTGTCAAAATATTTTTTAATGTGAAAAAAAACATTACAGCAAAAAAGTGTAAACCCTCACTCAAAAGACATATCCATGTAAAAAAAAAAAAAAAAAAAAAAAAAAAAAAAAAACACTTATTTTTGACAAGATTCTATTTCACTACTTAAATTCAATATTTTTGTGTATTTATTAATTTAACATTAAAGTAGGATATATACAGACACTTATAGAACAATACCTGTTCAAATCAAATACAAAAAGAGAAAAATCTTATTAGAAATTAAGAACATATCTCTGCAAAATAAATAGAAAAATTCCCTTCACTGTCTAACCTTGCAATACATCAAGATGTTAATCTCAATAGTTCTAACAGATAATAACCAAATTAGTTTTTGACTTTCACATTAATATAGTCCTAAATTATACCCAACACTATTCAGTTACTACCAAACTACGCTAGGGTCATATTTTAAATTGAATTTCAAAAATATATGTTTGCTTCTCTTGGAGAAAATCCAAGTTTATCATGTTTGTATACTGATAATTCAGATTGTAAAGACCTAATAGCTGTGTAATAGTAACTGAGAAGGAATAAAATATCTTTAATTTACTTGGAGTAAGATTGATTATAACAGTAGAAGGTACTGCCATTAAGGAAGCTCTTCTCCACTGCCAAGTAGCTATCAATAGTCACTCATTGATTGCATACCACTTGCGACCATGAACCATCAATCTAAAAATGTTAGTATACAAGCAATTTTAAGCCTATGTATGGAAAGACTGATAGGAAGGTAGCAAGATTACTTTTATTTGGGTCCAGCCTATAGTGGTATTTGTGGAAATGAAAAAGCTGATTTAGCATCTTAGTCAGCTCAAATAGATGAAGATAATCACATTAAAACCAATAATCTTATATTGAGATTGAGTAAGACAAATAAGGTCTTCAATAATAAGGAAGTGGAATGAGACCTGGATAACCAATCTAAACTAAGGCTGAACTACATGGAAAAACGGCAGTTGTATGAGTTCTGGAATAGACGAAACACTCTTGTGAAGCCTTAATATCATTCATTGTGAATTCTCTCATGTCTACCTTCTCTATAATATGAACCCCCTACTTGTATCAGCTGTGGTGAACTTAAGACCTTAAACCATATACTTATGGAATATCAACCATTAAGTTAGGACAATATGTTGTCAATAATGGTAAAGATACTATAAGATGAAAAGTCAGTGAGGTCCTTGATGAAATTCCTAAAATTTCCTAGTTCTTATGAACACATATAAAAGTATAAATCATGTCAGCAATATACTAAATTTCACCAAGAAAAAAAATTTTTTAATTCTTTTTTTAACGTATATAAATTTCTTTTTAAATATTGTATGGCTGTTTGAACATTTTAATTTATATAACCACCATAACCATTCTGAAGCATATTTGCTCCAACTAAGTGGAATTTGAAACTCCATCATATGCTTATTCAAACCTTTATTTGAAGCATATTTTAATTTTTGATTATATTCGAAGAAACCAGATTTTTCTACTTTTTGAAATTGAATGATATTGCTATATTTATTTCAGTATATATGATATTTGCATTTTAAGCTCAGAAAGAGCAAATATTAGAAGTAAGTGAGTTTTGGACCTTGGAGTTTTTTTCTTGGTGAAATTTAGTATATTGCTGACATGATAAAAAAAAAAAAAACTGTTTGCATATGGAACCATTTTGTTTTTAAACAGCATACATAAAAATTAATTTGTATTTCAATCAGTCTCTTCTGCCATTAAATTTATTTATTTTTTATTTTAAGCATCTACCAATCATAGAATAAAAAAGGTGTGAAATTTGACAAAGAATTGTTATTAAAACTTTTGCTTATTTTATATAAATGTTTTAAACAATAGATCATAGATAATTCATCTGTAAATCAACCTATTTTCATGGTCATTAAGTTTTTTTTGGTAATAATTTTCATAAAAATCTAATAGGTTTGTAGTTACTTATAGTTATTATTATATTAAAATAAATTGACTGTATTATATAAATGTTTGAAAAAGTAATATTATTAATTAAATTGTGTTTCAGTCTGTTACATATGTTATTGAATTAATTAGAACATTTTTCATTAAAAAAATAAAATAAAAAAAATAATGGTTTTTAGATTAATATAGAATTATTTCATTTTATAGTAAACATTTGGTTTAGTATATAAAATTTAGATTAATGGGTATGTTTAATATTTAGAATTAATTTTTAAATTTAATTTTTGTTTTGTTAAATTATAATTAAATTGACAAGCGAGTATTTAAGTATTATTATGGTAGTTAATTTAAATTAATGTTTCATTAGATGTGTATAAAGCTGAAAAATTGTATGTCACAAGATAGTCCAAGTGTAAAAACTGGAGAGAACCTGAATGTAATGATATTTGCATTTTAAGCTCAGAAAGAGCAAATAGATCCAGACGAGGTGTCTGGAGTCTTAAAAGATTATGGAACCAAGAGACAAAAAATAGACTGGGCTAGATAAGTGAAAGTGTTTAGTGGTTCTCTCAGTAATGGACTTGAATTAAAATTAAACTAAGGTAAATTTAAATATGTTTTTCTGTTTGATAAAATAATAAATATAAAAAATATGCACAAAACCTTTTTTAAAAATATCCAGTCATAATTCAAAAGAATATTGACAGAACCCTAATAATGAGTTAAAATCAATTAATTGTTGACATATAATTTTATTAAAAATTTGTGGTTAAAGAAATTCATTACAATATATATTGTAAATGAGGCGTAGCATTCCAAAGCCAGCTAAGTCCGTTTTCCAGATTTTTTTTTATTTGTTTTTCTACTGGATTATCTTTAGGTGAAAGGTTTTCTCAAAAAAAGTAGTTAAATCACATTGAAAATGGCCATACAATAAATAATTCCCCTTTCTGTCAGACCTTTACGTTTATCGACCAGATGTGAAAAAGTTTTAAAAATGGACATCTGGTTTTGGAATTCTATGCTTCAAATATAAGTATCATATAAATATTATTTGATTAAATATTAAAAGTGGGGACAAAACTCCGCTTGAAAGTTATGAGTAAAATATGTATTTTTGTTAGCTATATTATACTTAAAATTAAGTTTAACACAGTAAATAAAAAACACAATAACCTTCAGTTACTTTTTATTTTAGCTTTACAGTTAGATTTTATTTGCTGTTAATTTACTTTTGGTTTTTATTATTATCTGAAATTAACAAGAATCTCCACAAAAACTTCTGTTTTAAGATTTTATTTCTAACAAGTCTCCATCAACTTGCCACCAAAGTCTCTTGTATGATTATTTGTTTATTTTTTTTGCTTTCCATAACACCTCTATATTTGACAAAAAATATATCAATCCATGCATTATATATAATATTTGGATTGCTTACTTGATAAGACGGTATGAAGTTATTTGTATTTTGTGAATTAAAATATTCAAAATTGATCATAAAGATGAAATATAACAACAAAACAAATTTAGATAATCATGATTAATTACTTAAAAAATTAATATCATGTAGGTATGGGTAATTGTCTATGAACAAAATTAATATTGATCCAATTGGTTTCTTATTTTATTTCTACTTGATAAACTTCCCTAATGTCCAATCCTATTGATTTAGTTAAACCAGAATTCTATTTCCTGTTTGTCAGTTGGAAATTCACATTGGTGATGAATTTCTCAAAGTTCACGATGTTTTTTTGTTTTTTTTTATAAATTTTATTTGCCAGATGTATTTATTCCAATTTAGGATTATTCTATTGATCATACTGTATCCCTCCTTTTCAGTCAAAAATTGTGTTAGCTTGAAATGAATTCTTCTGAGGTTGTTATGGCTTGTTAATGTAATATTTATGATAAATTGGATGGCGTTATGTAGAAAACAACCAACCCACAAAATGACAAAAATTAAACTTAGACCAACTTTTGAACAACAATAGGCCAATCTATGATTTCAGAGACCAACCAAGCTTTGTTTAACCTAAAATGCAAGTCAAACTGACCACATGTCATTTTTTAATCTATAAAGTTTTAGCAGAAAGCATCCAACCCACTTGGTAGTTTTCTGCTTTTTACAAAATGAGTTATTGGGTAACATTTAAAATAGTTTATAGAATAGTAGATATTATAAACATATACCACATTTTGCACTTTGGACATAACATTCCATTTTATCAGTGTAAGCATAAGACCTGCCACGACAATCAGTTCTTTCTTTCTAAAAGTGAATGTTATCATAAATTGAAATTATTGATATTTATTTAAAAGCGATTCATCTTTAATCTAAGAAGTCTACAAAAATGAAAGTTATGATGTAAAATACACCATTAACAGAAGAAGGTGAGATACTAGATTCTTTTAGTATCTATCTTTGGGGTAAAATAACAATGTACTAAATTATGAGATACTAATAATTCATTTATGTGTGAAATAAAAGTAATGGATTTATTGATTTTTTTAATTTCATAATATACTTGAGACTGTATAAAGGTCTAACTTTTTCTTTACATTTGTCTTCAACAATTTTTGTTTATTCTAGACATTCCTTTAAGAACAATCAGGCTTGATCAAAATCAATTGTCTGACATTAAAAATGAAATTTTTGTCGAGTTACAAAGTCCATAGAAAACTGATTTCTGATACCAAATATAATGATTTAAAAGATATGCTAAAGCGACAAGAAACTGCTCATCGTTGCAGACTACTTCAACATTAACTAGACAAACGATTAAACCTCCCAATTCATTACAAAAGACTTATTTACATGACTGTGATTAGACCTATTTGGGCGTACAGAGTTGAGCTTAGGGGCTCTACTAAACCATCCAATTCATCTCATATCTGATCCTTATAATCCAAAATCCTTCGAAAAATCCTAAATGCCTCTTACTTTGTTACCAATAAACTTATCCATAAAGACCTTAATGTTCCATATGTTGCTGAGTTAGCCCAAACCAGATACCTATCCTTTCGTAGTAAGCTCCATAACCACTCAAATCAATTAGTTTCTCAACTTGCCTCCCACTCCATTCCCGATAATCCTCTGAGGTGTCTGAAAAGAAGATGGCCTAGAGATCTTCTAGTGTAGAATTTTTATTGAAGTGCTACTGATGGGTAGTTCTTTTCAAGTTTTTACATATTGTTATCCGCACATTTACTTAATGTACATATTTGTATAGTTGTAAATTTCAATAAATTGATATATATAAAAAAAAAAAAAACAAAGAAAAGATATGCTGTATCCATTCTTTTATAAGAGTTTGAAAGGTAGTTCAGAAATTTAAAAAGATATAGATCGGTCCAATGTGAATCAGTTAGATTTGCAAGTTGATTAGGAAAAATAAATTTGAGATTTCAAGCAGTGATATTATTGGTTTGAAAAACAATTTTTTTTTTTTTTACGTTATTGTAATTATTATGATTTTGAAATAAATGTAATACTCAAAATTATTGTTGTTTCAATTATTTTTAGACCTATTTTATAATGAATGGAACATATTATTTTAAAAAATAAATAAAATAACAATAATGAAATTGAATTATAAAGTTGATAAAAGATTAAAAATCATATGATTAAAGATAATCTAATCTGCAGAACCCAACAAGCCACAAAATCTTATCAACAAATTTAAAATTAACTAACAAGGGGAGGTTTGCAGTTGTAACTCACAGATTTGAATGCCGATTTTTGTGTAGGTAGTAGGGACCTATAATAGTGCAAAACTAGAGTTACATGGGCATTAGGAGCCGAAAAAAAAAAAAAAAAAAAAAAATGAAAATCACGTTTTATTTTTTTTCTCAGCTCTCAGTCAAGATAGAGAAATGATTCACGGTTAATTGCATTTATGTAAGCTATTAGATATAAAAATACTTTTGTTATGCTCAAGACACTATCCGGCTTTAGGGTGCTCAAAAATGACAAAATTTCAAGGAAATCCGCTGTAAATCAGTGGAAACTTTTTTTCATGAACAACTGACCTCAAATCTCGATTTAATGCACCATAAAACCCTTATATGTGAAATTTTATCAAAATCAAAAAAGATTGATTTTTTACCCCTTTCGAGGAGGTTAAAATTTTGAAGTTGAGATTTCATCAACAACTTCTAACGGCCACAACTGCTGTGTTCAACCGATTACAACAGTAATAGCATCACTAGAATCAGCATACATTCTGCTTTTTATCCATGCGTATAACATTGGATTTACTCCAGATTTTAGTGGACAAAAACTGATGTGAATGAAAAAATCCAAGGTCAGCTATAACTTGAGATATTTCAATTTTGGATTTGGGCTAAACTATGCAGTTTTAAGGCTTCTAGATGACCTAAAAATTTGGTCTTAATCGGTGGCGAAATAGTTGAGATAGCGCAAATTATTTACATTTTTTTCAGAAATTGACAGCCCCTTGTCTTCTAAAATCCTACATTTTAAAGGTAAAAAAAAATTATTTTTGATTTCGACAAAATTAAGTTTCTACATGTTTTTTGAGATGAGAAATCTGGAAATAATATCAGTTTTTAGTTTAAAACTTTTCCTCACCTATATTATATAAAGAACACGTTTTAAAATGACATATTTTTATTTCAAATTGCATAGAAATCCTAAGATTGATGAATAATCTAAAATTAATATCAGGTTTTGGTTAAAAAATATGTATATATTTTTTTAAATGGTCTTATTTGAAATTTATTGTGTAAAAACTAAAATAATAATAGAAATAGATCATTTTAAAACGTCATGTTTATATAATATAGGTGAGGAAAATTTTTAAACTAAAAACTGATATTATTTCAAGATTTCTCATTTCAAAAAATATGTACTAACTTAATTTTATCGAAATGAAAAATAATTTTTTTTTTACCTTTAAATGTTGTAGGATTTTAGAAGGCAAGGGGCTGTCAATTTCTGAAAAAATTTAAATAATTTGTGCTATCTCAACTATTTCGCCACCGATTAAGACCAAATTTTAAGGTCATCTAGAAGCCTTAGAACTGCATAGTTTAGCCCAAATCCGAAGGTCGCAGGATTTCCCCTTATTGAAATATCTTAAGTTATAGCTGACCTTGGATTTTTCATTCACATCACTTTTTGTCCACTAAAATCTGGAGTAAATCCAATGTTATACGCATGGATAAAAAGCAGA
The DNA here is from genome assembly GCA_003667255.2 of Euschistus heros. Classification (NCBI taxonomy): domain Eukaryota; kingdom Metazoa; phylum Arthropoda; class Insecta; order Hemiptera; family Pentatomidae; genus Euschistus; species Euschistus heros. Next base: position 152,085 of record RCWM02000393.1, read on the forward strand.
ATGTATGCTGATTCTAGCGATGCTATTACTGTTGTAATCGGTTGAACACAGCAGTTGTTATGACTGTTAGAAATTGTTGATGAAATCTCAACTTCAAAATTTTAACCTCCTCGAAAGGGGTAAAAAATCAATCTTTTTTGATTTTGATAAAATTTCATATATAAGGGTTTTATGGTGCGTTAAATCGAGATTTGAGGTCAGTTGTTCATGAAAAAAAGTTTCCACTGATTCACAGCGGATTTCCTTGAAATTTTGTCATTTTTGAGCACCCTAAAGACAGATAGTGTCTTGAGCATAACAAAAGTATTTTTATATCTAATAGCATACATAACTGCAATTAACCGTGAATCATTTCTCTATCTTGACTGAGGGATGAAAAAAAAAAAATAAAACGTGATTTTCATATTTTATTTTTTTTTCGGCTCCTAATGCCCATGTAACTCTAGTTTTGCACTATTATAGGTCCCTACTACCTACACAAAATCGGTATTCAAATCTGTGAGTTACAATTGCAAACGTCCCCTTGTAAGTTTACATTAATTCGACTGATAATTGAACATACTCAATGAAACCTGAAGATAAATTTGTTTTTGGCTTTAAGCTGAATTTAATCTTATGTAAAAATTTTCGTTTTAATTTAATTCAAATAGATGTTCTTGTGGGTTGGTTGAATTCTGCATAATGGCATCCAATTTATGTAAAGGTTGACCCATTTTCGTCTGATGCCCTTATCGTCCTAGTTTTAATAATTCTACAGAAGGTTACCATGTTAATTACAGATATGTATGAAATAACAGGTAATATTCACTTAGGAATCAAATACAGATTTTCTAATAGCAGAAAATATAAGGGAAGAATTTTAATAAAATTTTCTTTCTGATAAGGTATACATGACAGTATAGAAGGATTAGTAGAATTAGAAATTGATGCATTATTTGCCACTCCTATGGTATTTAATTTAATATCTTGATGACATTATATATGATTTCTAAGTGAACATCACATGTCATTACATCTATGTGAAGGGTGGTAGGCTAGGAGGAATGACTGATAACCATAGTTCCGAATAAATTGCGAAAGAAAATAACAAAGTCTATATTCTTTCTCATTGTTAACAGGTTCTTAAACTCCAAAACATGTGTAAATCCTCTTTCTAGCCTCTATGAGACCACCTTATGTGATGACATATGGGATAAGCCAACAGATGGCGATGAAATCTCAGTTTCAATTTTTCTTTACACTCCTCCTTCTAGCCTAACACCCTTCAGTTCTATAATATATAAGGTAACCTTAAGTAAATAGAATAATTATTAAAACAGGAATAATAAGGAAACAGATTTTGGTATTGGAAAAGCTTTATTTCAGATTACATATTTTAAATATTAATAAATACTTAAAGTTTCAACTACTTTCACGCATCTTTCTGCCAGTAATTGTATTTCATGCTGGTACAACTCCTTTGGTTTTGGGGCAAAGAACTCTTCACATTAAATTTTTACTTCTGCGTAATTATAAAAGATCTGACCTCTCAAAAAATAAGCCATAGATTTAAAAAAAATCATAATCTGATGGTGCAATATCTGGGCTATACAAAGGATGAGGCAAAATGTTTTCTCCTTGCTGTTCCAATACTTTTTCCTTGGTCAAATGAGAACGATATGCAGGGGCATTGTCATGTTCTTCCGATAAAAAAAAAACTAAACTATGGAAATATTTCAAAGGCTAACTTTTCTTCTGATACTGTGGTTGATTTTCATTGGTGTAAGTAGTACAAACAAAAAAATTCTTATAAGATTAATTATGAGAGTTGGAATTATAGGATGTCTTCATGTACAAGGAATTTTATAACTACCTAGTACTATTCATATGGTAAACATAGATCAAAATTTTTCCTGATCTGGTAATACCCTACAAGACAATCAACATAACCATCTCAATGCCTGCAAATTACTGTTAGTTTTAAGTCTCTAATTATGAAGATAGATTGTTATAAAAATAAATTAACATTTTTTTACTGAAATGTGTATTTGAATAGTAATTTTGATCAAGTTCAATCAAAAAGTATTTAGGCTTACAAAGTCTTTTTATTTTGATAGGATCAATGCAAAAGTGCTGTTACTCAGTTAAGCCTTATGTTTTTCAAAACATTGTACAGTATGCCATTGGAAGTTGAGTATCCTTGAGACTAAATGTATAATAGTCTTAATACTTTGAGAAGAATGGGACCATAGTAAGACTATGACCGAACTTCATATATAAAAATAAAATAAAATTATAAAAAATTATCAATAAACTTTATCTAAAGAAAGCGTTTATAGAACATATTTACAAAAACCAATCATAAAATCATGTCATGAGAAGGTACCAATGGATACTGGGTTTCTATCATGTCTCATATACCATTATTTATAATTTTCTTTTTTTTATTCCAGCACATTCTGTGATTGCCTTAATAGTAAGATATGGGAATCAAGTGTAAGAAGCAATAAAATTTAGAAATAAGGAAAAATAATGTTTTACAAGTTTCACAAGAATGGGAATCTCAAACTATCGAGACAATACAATACTTCTTAGATGTATCCAGCTGTAATCAGTTCGAAAGAATGAGTGTGATTCCCCTATAAGAATTTCCTTCTTTCAAAAAATGACATATTTAATAGGAGGTATGTCTTCTATTTACTAAGTTTTAAGCCTACAATATTGTTTTGTTCCATAGTAGGAGGTAGCTTATGGAGGAGTTTGTTTGTTTATTTCGTTTAACGTCACTTTATGCTGCTATGGCTAATCGGACGATGCTACAGTGGGAGTCCTAAATTTTACCTATCCAGGTATAATTAGGATAGGATCTTTAACGAGTGCCTGACATCGCACAGGCTCGGGACCCCCATTTTACATCCCTTCCGAAGGACGGCATAGCTAAGGATTTTTTACTCCCTTTAAAAAATCCTAAGGTCATCTGCTGGGCTGCGAACCCGCGATCTTCGGTTTAGTAGGCTGCTATGCTAACCACTACACCACAGGTGACCTCCTTATGGAGGAGTTTATGGTAGCTCAGAGAAGGACATCCAAAGCAGCAGATCTCTGATCAATAACCTCATGTGCAGAAGCATCCTAATATGTAAGCTAAACCTCAGGAGTACATAAGAACATATCATCTTACCTGGTACTTCTATAATTGAATCAGCCTCATAACCATCTGCTATCAATAAATCTCTTTGGGCATATTGTAAATAAGATATTCTATACCCTCATATTCTTTAATTTCGATGATGGTAGTGTTTTGTATACAAGAATGAAGAAACTCAGAAACAGCGGCCAGAAATTTTATCTAGTGATTCAACATCCATGTTCCTCATCCACCAGTCTCCTCCTTATATTATTGAAGCATGAACTTAAAAGTCATAAATCATTTTCCATGAAATCAGTTCCTTCTGGTCTCTGTCTACCATACAGAAATATTCCAATAATTGAAGACTGGACATCACAGACAGGCCAAGTACCAAATAAAAAAATTGAGTGAGTCCTGAAAAAGCAAGCTCAGTGCCATTACCAACAACCTAAAAATCGGGCTATATTCTTAATTAATGATCATGGCAGTTAGCTAGCTTTTTGGGTACTTGGCAAAGGCACTTAGCTCGCTATTAATCCCCAGTCTTCAATTATTATGACTGCAAGAGCATCTGTACTATGGAAATTGTTTTGTGATCCCCATTTTCAAAAACCGTCTTTCCCTTTAACAGCCAAATATCAAATGAAATAGACAAATGGACCAATCAAAGAGAAATATAAAAGATATGGGTGTTAAAAATATGGATAATGAATGTTAATTAGCATAGATATCATTATTAATTGTACTAAACATAAATTTGCATCAAACAATTCTATCATCTTGTATTTTTAGTTTTCTTGTATAGATTATTTTCTTAACATAAATTATTTAATATTCCATTATTATATGTTTTTGTATTTTTTTACTTTCATTATTTGAATATATTAATAATAATAAAGTTCTTTATTTATTCTGGGACCTCAAATCCCTTACGGATACAAAATAATGTACAGCCAAAGGCCTTCATATAAAATAAAATAATATTTTTAAAACAAAATAACAGATAATAATAATTACATAGAAACAAAAAAATTCATGAATATAAACTGTTCATATTTTATAAAACTAAAAAGTGGCTATTGACAATTTTTATGGATCTGGGTGGATAGAATTATGATTGTTTCTTTTGTAAATAATTTAATTATTAATTTCTAATTTTTATTTTAATTATATTCACAAATACAGCAGCTGGAACACCGTTACATTGTTTATTACAATTATTCTTACAAGTCAGTCGCCTCAGATTAAAGTTTAATTTCATTATGTCAATCATCTTAAATATAATAGATGAATGAAACTGGATCAGATATCCAAGCCATTCATATTTGCTAATTCTATGTCAAGATGATATTAAGAGTGATTATTGTGTTCTGAACAAAAGGCATATTGTAACAAATAAATGAAATAAAACAATGATAACTGAAAGGAACCCTCCCTAGTCAAAACTTGTTCTCTTAAGGTTTTCCAAATCCTAAAACAACAGCCATTATAATAAAAATTTCTTTTTGATTGCTGATGCTTTTAACGGAATGCGTAGCTAATAAACATTAATGAGTCAGTAGGAAATACAGTTCCCACAAATAAAAATCACCAAAAGGTATCATTATTTCATGTGGATAAAATGGTAGACATTTATCTCTATATATTGTCCAGATAATTGATACCAAGGCAAAAAAAAATCTGCTGACTGATGAGAATAATAGCTCATTAATTCGGCCATTATGACTCCTTATAACTAATTAAAGTTTGAATAGTACAAATAAAAAAAATAGTAAACAATCGAAGACATTGTAAACGATTTCCAAAGGCATAATAAATAAGTCTTAAATGAAGTTATTTGCAGTCAGGATGATTTTTTCATTTAATTTGCTTTAAACATAGAACAGACAATCTTATTAAATATGACTATATAGATTTAGCTTTTAGGGCTTAAGCTGCAATAAATGATTCGATCTAAGTCAACATAAAACTTTTAAAAAATGCTGCTAATAGTTTTAAATTTGACTGGTAAAGATCAAAAATTGTATTTAAGAACTAATTATTGATAGAATATTCTTGTACAATCAACCGGTGGTTAGGCAATGAGTTTAAATGAAAGGCTAAATTATTTAAATCATGGAACTAACAAAGGAACAGATTAAAATGAAGATCGGGAGAACATTTAAATAAATCAGAAAAATTAAAAACACATGTGAATTCCCTTTAACAAGAAGTAAATTTGGATCCTAATCAGGTAGGTAAAAAACAAAAATTCAAATACAAAATTTGCTAACAATACACTGTTCTTATCATTTTTTCTTACATAATAGATATAATTATGAACAGAATATAGAATGCATTTTTTAAAATCTTCCACTTACCTTAAAGAAGGGGAACTACAAATTAAAATGACCAAGATTTCCCTCAAACATAATTTTAAACGAAACAACCATACCATTCTTAAATTTTGTAAAATACCTAAGATAAATCCCTGGTATTCTTTAACAAAAACATTAATATAAAACTAGAAAACTATCTACAAAAGGTTCCTATCTATAAAAATCAATACTACTACTCAAAAATCAATATCTAGAAAAACTAATACTGGTGTAGGTGGAACAGGTAATGTATTTAAAGACCCATCTCAACATATGTCTTTCCAATTTGGAGTTTTACAAGTTCCACTGATGTTAGAGAGCTTCAAATGTTTCAGAGCAAATGCATATGAATAGCAAATGTTTATTCAGATTATTAAAATCATCAAAATGTATTCTCGCTTCCATGAAATAATAAATCTTATTAACTCAATTTTTTTTTTTTTTTTTAACCACACCAACATTCATTAAACTATCTTTTAATCAGGGGAAACATGCATCAAAAATGATTAATCAAAGATATATGCATAAAAGAACAAAACAATCTTCTCTGAGCTTAATGACACATTGATAAATTATGATTTATTTTCTAAGAAAACTAATTTTGTTTTTTTCTTATCATTATAGGGTCAATACATATATTTAATTGTTAATAAAGACTTATCATTGTACACTATAAATGTAAAATCTCGAATCAATAAAAAAAAAAAAAAAAAAAAAAAAAATATATATGAATAAATATGAACACCATTCAAAATACACTTCCACAATAAAAAACCTTCAACGAAGAAAAATTCATCTATAAAAAATTAACTCAAATTCTTAAAACAGCAATGAACCTTGGTATCTTAATAGAGGTATAAGGGAATCTTTTCATTAGCAGAAAAGGAATAACGTATATATACATATATAAGTGTTTTATTAGTGTAAACACATACATAACACTATAGATGAACTAATATATATATATAATTTAAGTATTTATATTACATACAAATATTATGCAAAGGTAATAGTTAAATATATGCCATATCATATCAATTCTATTTATAAGAAAATGAATCTTATATCGAAATACAGTTACGTAAATGTTATTATCAGTCACTTCCCTTATAATAAAATCTATACACAGAGTAAATGAAGTGTATCAATAATTAAAGGCTACATGATCAACACAGTTGACACATAGAAATATAAGAAATGCTAACCCATAACAATTTGTTTGTCTCTAAGGAGGAAACAAATCACTAATTCATGCATAGTACAAAGCCAAAGGCAAATATATGTAAATTGTAAAATGACGAATCTGTATTAAGAATTTTGTATTTGTTAAAGTTGAAAATACGGTTAGTTCTTTCTTAACCAAAATATCAGCAACAAATTTCATTTTAATTAATTTTTGGTTTTATAATCATATGCTTTTGATCTAATTATTTGGAATGTCAACCCTTCTCAAGTTCTTAAACTAAACTTGTCACTACACACTTTTACTTTACAAAGGTGAAATTCAAAATGCATAACATCAAAATCTTCTTCCATGATTGGAACTTTCTTATTTGGATCTTAAGATCTCTTAGCTAACTCATTTGAAAGCCAGTCTAAACCTTCAGTTAGACCATGACCCTGGGTAGCACATGAAGCTTGAATAAACCATTGGCGATTTCTAAGCTGCTTCAAACCCAACTTTTCGGTGAGTTCTGATGGGTTCATTGCATTAGGAAGATCTTGTTTATTGGCATAAACAAGCAAAACAGCATCTCGAAGCTCATCTTCTTGCAACATATTTTGAAGCTCTCTTTCGGCTTCTTGGATTCTTTCCCGATCATTGGAATCAACAACAAATATTAATCCTTGAGTGTTTTGAAAATAATGTCTCCATAGTGGTCTAATTTTATCTTGTCCACCAACATCCCAGACTGTGAAGCAAATATTTTTGTACTCAACAGTTTCAACATTGAAACCTATGGTGGGAATTGTTGTAACTATTTCACCTAACTTAAATTTGTATAAAATAGTTGTTTTGCCAGCAGCATCTAATCCAACCATAAGTATTCTCATTTGTTTTTTGCCATAAAGGCGTGCCAAAACACTTGACAAAGTTAAACCCATTTTGGTGAAAAATAAATTTGATCACAAACTGAAGTTTTAAATTATAGTTGGCTAATAGACAATACCTTCTGTCAGCATACTACTACGTTGCAACATAAACCTGAAGACATAATTAAGATAGTGGTAGAAAGACAAATCTTCGTCAAACTTACACTTATGAATTTGTCCAGTAGCACTCAATCAAATTCTGTGATCCGAAAATGCAATATAAACAATGGAAAAAATGTATCAAATATGTAATGTCTCCAAGATGATAACTAAACAGCAACTAAGTACACAGATATAATTCGGTGGCAGAATTTACTTTAAACACCGATTACGTGGAAGGTTACAACAAATGCAATCAAATAAAAGTTTTAGATATGACATAACTATCGATACTTACATAACATTAATTGTAATATTAAAGACTCTTTATATCATGATATATGTAATAGAAGTCAATATCAATTTATATGATTCAGACTTTTTAAATTAAAGCATTATCAAGAGAATTATAGAAAAATTAAGGAGCGGGAAGAAGAAGAAGGGGGGGAGAGGTAAAATCGGACATTTCCTTATAAAAACGTTCCATTTAAATCAGAAACAACTGTTTTTGAAGCAATAATTTTATGAGAAAATAATTTTTTGGTCCTATCCTCGATCTGTTCAGTCAATAGAAGTATTAAAACGCAACAAATATCTCTTGTTATAGAAAACGTTGGTTGAAGTGTTCCTGGACACTCTAAATCCAGGTTTTTGTAACTCACATTGTAGAATGTTCGGAATTTTCTGTATAAAAATTACATTTTATCATTTGAAATGTTTTTGAATCAATACAGATTTCCTTTAAAAATTAAAATATAAATTTTTTATTTTTTTAGTTTTAATAAGATCAATTATGATTTAGCTTATTCTGCCAGGTTAATTATTTTACCGTCTTCCTTGCTTTGTGGTTTTTTAGTTTGTTTTTAGTAGTCCAGTTATGACTTGATAATATAATGGGTTTATACGACATAACATAGGATATAAATTGTTTATATTTCAACTCAATAATTCTAATTTTGACATTATAATTTTTAGTCAACATTCCTTTTGTTTTGCTCAATGAATAAGGCACTATACATTTAGTTGGTCCATGTTTGAGTCTAATGACTCAAACTCATCCAGGTTTTATTATGTATGTGCCTGATGAATTTTCTTCTTATGTTACTGTTGGTAAGAAACGTCAAAGTCAAAGTCTAAATCCCCAGAATCTTTTTAGGGTATTGCTTAATTTTACATTTTTACAAAATTTAAATAGATTAATTATTTTGGTTGTCAGCTTGTTATCAGATCAGATAGCATAACTCTATTTCACTTTTATAACTGTTTGATTTTTGTTTTAACAGATTGTTTCCACTTTACCATTTGTATGCAATTTTTCATATTAAGATTATAAAATGTTTAATGTTTATTTTTGTTTCCCATTTTTTTGTATATCTGTATGTTTTCTCATATCTGTAAGATATGTAATATTTACCTAAAGAAAAATATAATTTTAATTTATAATAAGGATTTATAGTTAAATATATGACTTTGGCTATTTCTCTGCTATCCCTTGCGGGTTGTTTGCTTACCTAGGGAGATTCAAGGATTGAACTACTTTTCGATAAAGTTTATAGCAATGAGAATAATGAAAGGATGACAGAATCAAGTTTATTTAAGATGCAGTTTATTAAGAATTTTGGCAGGAGAAGAGATAAACGTGATGGTGGGTTTGGTATGGTGGTTAATGTGACAAGTATTGCTGTCTAGTGTGTACGAGCTTTTGACTATTTGTAGAAAATGTAGTAGAATTCACTTTCAATTTGGCTGAAACATCGGTCCTATTTCTCCAATATTTACATTCCTGGGGAGAGAGCAGTCTTTTTCCACTCAAATTTTTGTAATTTTGTCAATGTACATCTTCCTAGGTCATCTAGGTTCAGTGGCACAACCAGGATTACTATCTGTGGGGGTGGGTTTGGAGCATATATGGTTTTATATATATATATAGTAAATATATATATATATATATATATATATATATATATATATATATATATATATATATATATATATATATATATATATATATATATATATATATATATATATATATAAATAATACAAGGAAATAAATATAATACATATATATACATACATACATACATACATATATATATATATATATATATATATATATATATATATATATATATATATATATATATATATATATATATATAGAGAGAGAGAGAGAGAGAGAGATAGAGAGAGAGAGAGAGAGAGAGAGAGAGAGAGAGGAAGATATTCTTTTATGTTCTAGTTAAACTAAAACAAGGAATGGGTGGCGTTGGAGACTATAAATCAAAATGCTAGTTATCGACTAAAAAAAATTAGTCATTTCGGTTGTCGGGGGGTGGCCGGTGGGGTGGGGGGGGGGGGGGGGGGGGGGGGGGGGGGGGGGGGGGGGGGGCTTCAGCCCCTAAGCTCCCCCCATGGTTGCGCCAATGTCTAGGTTAGAGCTTTCCTTCTGGTCTAACTTGTAGCAACCATTTAGTTTTTCTTTCATCATCCATTCTGGTTACATAACCAAATCATTTCAGTTGATGCTGTTCGATTTGTTCTCCAACTGGAACGACTCTGAAGGTTTTTCTTTGTATTTTCATTCAATATTTTCTACTTTTGAGATTTCTCCTGTATCCTTCTGAGAAACCTCATTTCTACTGCCATCACCTGGCTTGAATGCTTATCCATTACCATAGAGTAACACCAGTAAGTATATGGTTTTATATTGGAGCAGCTTTGTATGGGTGCTTATTTCCTTAATTCCTACAACCATAGAGCGTAATTGAGAGTAGACTGTATGTGCTTTTTCACCCTATTTATTATTTATTATTCTACTTTCCTGTTCTGCTCAGTAGTGTACCTAAGTACTTATAGGTATCCACATATTAGAGAGAAATTCCACTGTATGTAACTGACCTTCATTTTCTTCCCTTTTAACCAGCATAACTTTTCTTTTATCAGTGTTCATGCCTCTCAATTAAAGATCCTCAAACAGGTTTAAAAAGGTTTATTTCTCGTCTAGTGTCTGCTTCTAATATTATACCATTGGCATATATAAATCCTTGTGCTTGCAAGGGTATGAGGTTCCAAATATTCCAATTACATGCAAAACTTTAGAAGAGCCATTGTCCTGAATTAGAGGCGTCTATCACTAATCACCCATGTAGAACAAATTCGATTTTAAAGAAGAAAATTTGGTTTAGGGGGTAAAAAATGGGTTACAACAAGCTCTCCCAATAACAATCATTTTGCCAGTAGTGAAACATGGTTTATGAACCAGTAGTTGAACAAACAATTGATCTGATAGTAAAACTTCAGACTACTTCTATTCTAGTGAATTTTCCCTTGACTATGGGGATTGTTTTGTTCTAAAAAATCAAAATGAGGTATTTGGCTTTCTATTGAATGCTACGAAAATACTCAGAGGTAATAATTTTTTAATCTGAGTCAAATTTCAAACCCTCCACATTATATTTCTTACATTTCAAAAATCATAGCCCTTTTTGAAGTTGACAATGTTTTCATATACAAGAAAGATCAAAGCAACCGATATTTCTATTTTTAAAACAAATTCTGAATATAAATCAGATGGAAACCTCAATTTTCTCTGCACTCATACATTTTTTTTCAATGTTCCATCACAGTTTTGAAAAAAGCATTAAATTTTCTTTAAGTCGTATGCACTTTCAATGTTCACAAGTATCTTTTTAAACCGCATTAATATATAAAAAAAAAAAAATTTTAAAAACGTTTTGTTAGCGACAAACTTTTGAACATCACTACTCTTCCTAAAAAAGAGTGCAAGCTGCCGAATCTCACAAAAGTTGTGAAATTTAATTACCTTTCTAACGGTGTACCAGTGTTGCCAGATTTTAATTTACAAAATCCCTACGTTACATATAAAATATCCCTACACCTCCTTACCACAAAATAATGAATCCCTACAAAAATCCCTACCCAGTTAGATAAATAAATATATATATATATATATATATATATATATATATATATATATATATATATATATATATATATATATATATATATATATATATTAACGTTATAGCCAAAGGCTCAAAGGTTTGTCACTAACAAAATGTTTTTAAAATTTTTATTTTTTGATATATTATTTCGGTTTAAAAGGATACTTGTAAACATTGAAAGTGCATAAGACTTTAAGAAAATTTTATGCTTATTTCAAAACTGTGATGGAACGTTGAAAAAAAATGTATGAAAAAAAAAAATGTATGAAAGCAGAAAAAATTGAGGTTTTCCTATAAAAACCTAGGTTTTCTCAAAATAACCTTTGCAACGGCATATGTTTGGAACGGAATGAGATAGAAACATGCGGTTTGCGTTGTTTAACTAAATTTTTATCTAGTTTCTCCATCTTGCTTATTGTCATCTACTTGCGATTCACCCTGTATAGTACATTTAACTAGAAATTTCAAATCGGACAAATAGTTTTGGAGTTATAGTGAAAATGTGCCAAAAAACTTGGATTTCAAAATGGTAAGCGGTTTTTAGCGTATTGGCATAGGTATTTTACGGGACTTGACCAAAACTTAATATATAGGTTCTATAGCAAATGTAACCAGCTTTCAGATGAAAAAAAAATTAATTTTGGATCGAACTATTAGTTTCAACGTTATAGCCAAAAGAGTAGCGACAAACGTGTTTTTGGAGAGAAGTGCGACACCAGTCAAGGAGTCCTGATATGAGAGGTGTAGAGTGCATAAAATATACGATAAATTTTGCCTTCAGAGCTTCGTTACGATTAGTTAGAAGGTAAACATAATAAAAGTCACAGCCCCTAGAGGGGTGTGCTTACGGTGGGGGGAAGGGAGAAGGACCCATTTTTGGGGTTTTCGATTATATCTTGAAAACGGTAGACCTTATAAAAATATTTTCAAATAAAAATTAAAGCTAATTAAGTTTCCCATCAAATTTATTTTATACATATTTGTCAAACTTCCAACGGTTTTCGAGATATACGTTATTAAAAATTGATAATTTTCAAGAACAAAACTTATTTTTTCCTCACTTTTTGTTAAACATTTAGTTTAGAGTGCCAGAAAAGTTAATATGAAATTAAAGGACATTTAATGCTCTACAACTTTCATTCTGACATTTGTTCTGAGAAACGATCGTGGAAGGCACTAGTAGCAAACGTTTGATAAAAAGTGAGGTAAAAATATTTTTTCCTCGAAAATTATCGATTTTCAATAAATTATATCTCGAAAACCCTTGGAGGTTCGACAAATATGTACGGAATAAATTTTATAGGAAATTAAATTAACTTTTAATTTTATTTAAACAAATTATTTTAGAGTTTACCGTTACGAGATATAATCGAAAAGGGTCTTTTGCACTTGTTCCCCGCATTTCATTTTGAGTTTGTTATCATATGTTTAGGTTACGAGTAACCTTCCAAAACTTAATAACATGTCAATGAGAGATCGTTTGAATTGTTCCTATTATTTATATTATATTTTTATATTTATCTTTTCCTACTATATATCTTTATATTATATCTTTATACTGTTTATATTTATATTTTTTGTTTTATATGGATTATTAATAAAAAACAAAAAAATGACAAAAACAAAATTTTTTTTTATTATTATACGCGACATGTCTTTGTTCGATTTAATTCGTCAAATAAATACAAAAGAAAAAGCGATAGAATTTCTTCAGGAGAAAGGTTTTTTTACATCGAATAACACTTAATAAAATATTTAAATAAATAATTAAATATTTTTTTTTTTGTAATTTTTTTTTATTTAATAATAGGAACAATCAAACGATCTCTCATTGACATGTTATTACATTTTGGTTACTCGTAACCTAAACATATGATAATAAACTCAAAATGAAATTAGGGGAACAAGTGCAAAGACCCATCGAAAAACCCGAAAATGGGACCTTCTCCCTTCCCCCCACCGTAAGCTCACCCTCCAGGGGCGGAGACTTTTAATATGTTAACCTTTTAACTATTTCTAACCAAGCTAAGAAGTAAAATATTATCGCATATTTTGTAAACTTTACCTTATATTTACTGACTGGACTATTGAAGTTACTCCAACTATTGCGACTTATCTTGAATTTCGGTTGGGTGATCCAACCAGCTCTTCCGATATCATTGTTACAATTTAAACAAACATAAAATACACTGTCATTCAAACATTAAATAAACAAATTTTAACTTAGGCATACATTGATAAAGAATTACCCAAGACTATTCACTTTAGCCAAAACAGAAGGAAAAAAAAATCCCTGTTTTGAAACTATTGTAATTATAGTAACTCTTTGGAGTTACCTGTACAACATATGATGATTACTTAAAAGTTTGATGTCATTTGGGAATCTTGTCACAGTTTTTTTTAAATATGTCTTAAAATAAGATTATATATTTTTCTAATAGTTTCGAAGATGAAATTAGAATTATGTAACATTCATTGTGTTGTACTCTCCACTCTATATATTAGTAAGTCTTTTTATACTGTTTTATTTAGATATTATTCCAAAGAATTGTCCTTTTTTGTGAAAGGGAAAAATATTTCATTATTCTTAAGTTTCTTTAAAGACAATAAAAAAAAATATTTGATTGTATTTTAATTTCATGACATTAAAACAATGGGACAGAATTTGAGGAGTAATCTTTCAAAACAGTACAAAACAATATGTTCACTTTTAGACGAATTTTTTTTTTTTCTGATTAAGCGAGCTGCACACACTACTATACTTTGTTTTCGTTAGTAGGCATCTAACAAGGATTTAAATAATATAATTGTTTTGAATTTAACAGCATAGGGAGGATGGGTGTAGTTTTTTTGTTCTTTTTTAATACTTTTCTGAAGTGGACATGTTCAGTTTTGAAAGATAACTCCTGAGATATATTTTTCGTATCTCCGTTTTACAATTTGATTTAACTACTTTTGGATGAAGACCTTTTATCCAAAGATAATCTAGTAGAAAAACTATAAAAAAAAAAAAGTCTGGAAATTGGACTTCACTGGTTTTGGAATTCTATTCCAGAATTTCTTTCTGGAAGCTTTTAAAACAATATAAATGGTAAAGCTTTTGTTTTAAGTCCACGAATAAAAAAATAACTAACTTTTGTTCATCAAGATTGTTTTATGGAAAAATTAAGATTAAAATATTTGAATTAGATACCACTTGACCAGTTTCTAAGTGGGTGTAGGCTGAGATAGAGCTGTTTGTAGTGTGAGACCGTTCCCAAAATTTATTGACGGTCCCGAACAGAGGTTCTGTCGTAGGCCTAATCTAATGATTTCATTCCAAAACCTTTATCGGGGTTTAATCTACAATCGGTTACGGAAAAGAAACTTCATCGGAAACTCCTGACTTTTGTTTTTTACCGTCTCTTCGACGGCTACCCAAATACAAATGCGACTCTTTGAGACAGTAGGTATATTTAATGTCGTTCAGAGGCCATTCTTCAGGATGGCCAATTAAAGGATTCCATCCATAAGGAAGGAAAAAAAAGCCGGTCCTAGGGCCGAAGATAGTTTGGTAGAGGTTGGGGTCCCAATTACTGGAGTGTCGGCTCATCAGATAGCAGCGGCCTATGCCATTCAGTGTCACCATTCAGTCTGCGGTAAGTGGCAAATAGTGGTGGATCAGTAGCACTAATATAATGGCCTTTTTATCATATATAAAAATAAATTAATAAATCGTTGAAATATGGAAACCTTTCAGTATGAATTAGAAATTTAAATAGATTAATCATCGGTAGGGATGGGTATAGTAAGTTAGGGTATAGTTAATTTAAGTAACGACATCGAACCACTGCTCCACTAAATTTGTCAAACCCACATCCCACTTGCATATTTATTCCGATAATCCATTTTGAGTTTCACATTTATCGATAGCTCTTTCCTATAACTTCACCTGTGATAATTGAAAAGATGACTGAGCAAGTTGGGGAGAGGGTCTCAGCGCGCTTGGTGCAGAATGTCGTGGGTTCGAATCCCACCTGGACAGGTTAAAATTTATTTCGTGGCAGACCAACGAAATGAATCTTGACCCACCCTGGCTAAAATAGATTGGTAACCTGTAAGATAACTCGTCGTTCAATAAACAAAAACTTCACCTTACAACTAGGATTGATGAATTAATTGCCGCTTCTATTGGAATTACTTTTTTTTGAAAACTAGTTTAAAATATTAAACATTCATAATCAGTTCTAAAACATACAAAGTTTTCAAAACATCAGCAATTTAGTATATGGATTATGTACTCTAATGTTTTCAGAAATGTAAGACAAGAAATCCGATAACCGATGATGAATGTTTTACATTCTAAACTAGTTTTCAAATAAAATAATTCAAATAGAAGTGTCAATTAATTCATCAATCCTAATTTTATTGATCCTTCTATAACATCATGCGTACCTCACGTGACAACTTCACCTGCAATCTTCCATTTCTGTTTCTTTAAGTTGGATTGTATTGCTCAATGTTATATTGGTATTTCCTTATTTCGTCTTTTCAAGTGTAAAGACGATGTAGTAGAAGTTTCAACATCGATTTGGTGTTTTGCATATTGATATTTTCTTATTTCCTCTTCCCTACTACAAAATAATGTAACAAAATTTGACTGCATAACTTTCAATTTAGTATTTAATACAGGGATAGGTTGATTCCAAATGTCGATTCTGGATTTCACTGATTCTTGTGAAAAGAATTGGTATTGAGAATCGGTGATCCAAAGTCGATTCGTAGGAACCGATCGGTACCGCTTATGTTGACTATAGTTTTGTTATAACAAATTATTGAATTATTGTATATCGATTCATCATCATTATGTTTAAAAAAATATATTAAAAAAAACATTTTTTTTTCTTTTATAACTCACCGATTTCTCTTGTACTAGATGGACTCAACGGTTTGGGACATGATCTAAAATGTTAACATTCCTATATTAAGCATTGGTTCTTCTAACCAAACATCGAATTGTTAAAGATGTTCATTTGCTTTTGGAAAATTTAGAAATATGATAACAATATTTGACTGCTAAAGATATATCACTAATGAAATAACTGCTTCCTGACAATAGAACCGTTCTATTATTCTTTATGTTCCTTCTTAAAGGATTTTTCTATCCCGGAATAAAAATTATTTTTAAAAACTCAAATAAGAATTTTCGATGATTTTTTTTTAATATTGTAATTAATTTATATTTTATTTTTAATATATGGTAATATATTTAAATGTGGTGGTACATGGCACCAAAATGTAAATAAATAAATATTTTATGAAATATAGATAATATGTACTGTTTACGTTTAATCTATTTCTTGAATAACTATTATTAAAAATATTATATATACATATTTACTTTTTAGCTCTAATATGGATTAGTTTTTGTGATAACAAATTATTTTTAAACCGAGCTCTCGATTTTTTGGTCGAAGATTTTTAGGTATCGAGAATCGAATGTTTTGTACCGGCACAACAATGATTTTATATATTGATATTTTGTTATCTTCACTTCGTTAATGAGATAAATGTTATTGCACATAAAATGTGAATGGTCTCTTTGTGATCTGTATTACTTACTGCCTTAAGGTAAGACATATTGTAATATTAATTCAATAAAACATTTCAATCTAAAAAAAAAAAAAAGAAAAAAAAAGTGTGATATAATACATACAAAAATTTAGCCAGCCCTCTATGTGAATGCGGAGCGAAGGACCAGCCAGACAACATATCCTCTAGTTATACAATTTAGTGGCCCAACAGAGGAACAGGTGTTACTAGCCGTATTAAAAAATAATAGATATGAAATTAATAAAAAAATTATCCGACGACATATACAAATAGTAGAACCTTAGAAGAATAAGATAACATATAATTATAGAATAAAAATCAAGACTTAAAGTTAAGGATTTAATTCTGATTGTTGTTAAAATATCAAATGCAAAAACACATACAAGTTGTATACAGGGTGAGTAACTCTTAGTGTAAAAAAAAAAAATTGGGTGAAACTAGATCACAAATGTAGAAAAATGCCGCATACCTCACGTTTCATTTCCAATCTGTTGCAGATATACGATAAATCAAAGACTTTTTTGAGGAAAGCACGTTTTGTTACCATAAAAGCTGTAATATCTCCATTTTTATCTCCATATAAGATCAGGTGTACATATAACCTTGAATTTTTTCGAAAAAACTATACACAAAAATGCAAATCTCACAGAAACTTGGAAATTCAATCAGCTTTCGAATGATATGCTAAAAGTAGTGTTTCTGTTTTATGGAGAAATTTACTTTTAAAACCGAAAAAAACATGGTGTTCTCATTTGGCATATAAATCAGTTACTTGTGTAAATAAAACATTATGACTATCCCTTAATGGAAATGTGCATTTTAAACATAATAAACTCTTCATTGGAATAAAGAGCAAAGAAAAAAATTATTGTTTAATAAAAAATAAAGGAAAACTGTCAATAAAGCGACACCAGATCAGAGGATCTCATATTATTACATTTATTTATTTATTATTATTATTTAGAATTTATTTTTATTAAATTTTCAGTGTAAGGTTTAAAACCCAATGATAATGAACATTGACCTAAATTTTGCTGTTAGCTTCTGTCTGCATCTAAATGCAGATTGTGTTGAAGAATACCACTTTTTGAGGTGAATTTTATGAAATGAAAAATAAACTTTATTCTGGGACAGACTGTCCCCTAAGAATAATTAAAGTGCACATTAAAAATATGCAATTGTCTGGCTGAGATTAGTTAAAAATCAGCACATCAGTATTACAAATTAAATTATGAGAAAAAAAAAAAGAAAAAAAAGAAGAGAGGAGAATTAAAAATTAAAATTAAGTAAAATAAAAAATAATAATAATAAATAAAATTCAATCAACAGTAAAAATTTTAACACACTTATGTACATTTATGGGCAGATAAGTTTGGTTTCTGCCTTATGCTAATGCCTCCCCTGTAAAAACTCATTTGCCCATGAAACTCACCTCAAATGTGTTGGAAAATCATATTTTGCCGAACTTCAGGAGGAATATAGCTGTGGTATGATATTTTGTAACAAATCTTAGTAATTCTCATCATTCAATCTGTTGGGCAAACTATGATTTTTCAACACTATTTGACCAGCAATACAAAGATGAATAAACTAACGATACCAATCATGGGAAGGTAGAAATGCCTTTCCCTGTAAGAACCGTTATATATCCATAAATTCACCCCAAACAGTAGTATTTTTCAGTATCATCTGCATTCAGAAGCTAACGGCAAAATTCAGGTCTATGTTCATAATCATTGGGTTTTTTTAATCATAAATCCTAAATAATAATAATAAATAAATAAATGTAATAACATAAGATTCTCTGATCTGGTGTCGCTTTATTGACAGTTTTCCTTTCTTTTCTATTAAACAATATTTTTTTTTTTTTTGCTTTTTATTCCAATGAAGAGTTTATCAAGTTTAAAATGCATATTTCCATTAAGGGATAGTCATAATGTTTTATTTATACAAGTAACTGATTTATATGCCAAATGAGTACACCATGTTTTTTCGGTTTTAAAAATAAATTTCTCCATAAAATCGAAACAGAAAGGCTACTTTTAACATATCATTCGAAAGATGATTAAATTTGCAAGTTTTTGTGATATTTGAAGTTTTGTGGATAGTTTTTTCGAAAAGCAGAATGAGATTTGAAGTAATATAAGACATTGTAACTTCCCTAAATAAGGTGAAGATCAAGCTGTTTTTAGTTCCCAAGTTTGTAAAATTCAAGGTTGTATGTACTCTGATCTTATAGGAAATTTAATGCTAAATTTGAAAATGTGGTAAAAGTTTGAAAAATACTTTTAAAAATGGAGATATTACAGCTTTTACGGTAAAAAACGTGCTTTCCTTAAAAGTGTCTTTAATTTATCGTATATCTGCAACGGGTTGGAATAGAAAGATGAGGTATGCGGCATTTTCCTACATTTGTGATCTGGTTTCACCCAATTTTTTTTT
Source organism: Euschistus heros (assembly GCA_003667255.2). Taxonomy (NCBI): domain Eukaryota; kingdom Metazoa; phylum Arthropoda; class Insecta; order Hemiptera; family Pentatomidae; genus Euschistus; species Euschistus heros. The sequence goes on from RCWM02000393.1 coordinate 171,746, forward strand.
TTACACTAAGAGGTACTCACCCTGTATAATCGCTTTGCCTATAAGAATTTTACCATACAATTGAGGAATGATCTTTTAAAACTTAAAGTATCCACTTTCTGATAAAGCCTTGCTAGCTGCACACACTACTATTCTTTGTTTTCGTTAGTAGACATCTATAAACGATTTAAATATTATAATTGTTTTGAATTTAACAGCAGGGGGAGGACTGGTGTAGTTCTTTTGCTCTTTTTTAAAAAACGTTTCTGAAGTGGGCTTGTTTAGTTTTGAAAGATAACTTTTCTTTTGGAGCGTAGAATTCCAAAACGAGCCAAGTCCATTTTTGCAAATATTTAAAGGCTGGTCTATAAAGGTAAAGGTCGGCCTGGATTAGGAAGAAGCCCTATTTTTCGTTTACAATGTTACCGTAACTAGTTTTGGATATAAACCTTTAATAATCTAGTAGAAAAACTATTAAAAAAAAAAAAAGGTTTAATTTCTTTTCCAACTAATAAAAATGTAAATCCTTTGCAATTTCCTTGAAGTATTATCGGGATTGCAAATAAGAAGACCTCCGGACAAGATCAAACTATTACTTCTGTAGGAAATAAATTTAAAATGGGACAATTGGAAATATTTATTTGGTCATTAAAACAAAAATCTGGATTGGTTTTGAACGATTTTATTATTACAAATTATTTATAAATATTAATTTTAGAATATTTTCTACTAAATATAGTTTCATTCCCGTGGCTTGGTTGAATTTATCTTTATATTCATTTAAGAGGATAACAAAGTTGAAATTTTGCATCTTACTGATGTATGCCCTTATATATTCTTTTAATGTTTGATTTATCGCTTGTCCAGTTTTTCCTAAGTATTGAACTTAAAAGTCATTACATTTTAGCTCATATACTTTTTGGAATTTGTCTATTTTACCTTTAGTTGAAGGGAAATAAGAAGACAATGGTTTTTCTATTTTAGAAGTGGTATTTATTCCTACTTCACTTCCGACTTGACTTTGATGGATACTGGGCTGTAATCTACACATACATGCGTTCCTCACGTGATTTAAAATATAATAAAACACGCGATGACATGATCATTTTGCTCACACGTGCAAGGATTTCACCACCTCAAATGGTTAATCTCTAAATAACCTGGACATTCTCCATTAAAAAAACAAAAAAATACACGAGAAACAGCAATAAATAATATATAACAGTTTCTACACACTGGAGTGGCTGCTGCTATAAAACTGCAAAGTTTAATCTCCGTATTATATGGTATATTTAGGCAAGGTCCATAAATAATGTAGCCCTCGTAAAAGAATCAGTATTCAACCAAGCCACTGCCATATCGAAGCTTCCACTTCCGTTCGCTTCGCTTCCCTACAAAGACTACGATATTGTGGATTTAGGCAGCGTTTTATGCCGGACCTCCTTATCTGATCTGTGGTCAGGCCGCCCACAACCATGGGTACCTTCTTCGAAATCCGCGTGACCTGGGTACCAAAGGCGGACTGTTGAAAAGAACATTACGGTAAGCTCGACTTTACAATATCTGCCGGATCTAAATGAATTCATTCCTCCTCGGCTAAGTTTGGCATGGATATCTCGTCCGGGAAAGATGAGTATATAATAAATTCAGGTCTTGCTGTGGGGGACGGGCGTCACGTCCATCTGATGGGAGCCGCTGGGGGTGTGAGAGGGTCACCCTTGTTAGACTAATTGGAGCGGAGGGGGAGATAGGGGAGGGGGGTACGTGCTCTAGTGGCGCTTCCCACACTGCTGTAGTGTCATTAGCACTTGTCTGCAGACTGCCTTCACTCATGGAACCTAGTCAGAAGTCGATCATAGGGGGCCGATAGTATTTCAGTACCTACTTCATAAGACTAGTTGGTTCTTTAAAGTATGGAACATAAGAACCCATGAAAATAATACGTAAAGAAGAAAAATAATAGAATCCATTTTTAAAACAAAAAATATTAATAAAGCAATATTAATTTTAAATATTTACCTCAGCTGATCGAGTCATAACAAATCGACGTCTCGGACAACCGAGAATTTTTTTTTATTTTTAGAAAACATTCGATCGCTGAACTAAAGACATTAGGCAATCTTTGTACGAGCATTACTGAGGAAAGTCTGGAGGATATAGAGGACTGTATATTATGAAACCAATCGTTATTAACAATATTTCATGAAGAGAAGGGTTTCCTGGGTAGGAGAAGGCACAATACTCGAAGGCAGAACTGATGTATCAACATTCGATTTGATGGTGGACCATAAAGGGATCGTGCGGCAGAAAATGGAATCTCGGTACTGAATGTACTTCTGTTTTATCCCGATGTAAATTCGAATTCATTTTACTCCTTATTCACATAGTCAATTTACATCTTCAACCAATCATCGTTTAGGTTAGCTCATATTTATCGGACTAATCGTATTATTGTGGCATTACGTTCTTATGTACTCCAACTAGGGCAGGAAAGAATGTTTATCCTACAAGGTACCAACCTAGTCAAGAGTGGTAAGGCCAAGATTCATCCGCGGGTCCACAAAATGGGATTCGAATCCGCGATATGCTTTAAGAACCTCGCCAATGAAAAAGAAATAATGCAATAAAAACAGATCTTTCTAGCACGAGCTCACATGCTAGTTCGATCGCCGCACTGAATGAAACCTACAAAACTCCCGAAGAAGAAAGAGTTTTTGTGTGCGGGGATGAAGATCTCAGGATGGGAGCCGAAGGAGGGAGACAATAAAAGACCGATAAAGGCGGACAGAACAGAGCCTAGCCGGGACTCTAAAACCTGGAATGTGCTGGCCAATTAACGACCCTCCGGCTCACTGATTAGAAGAGATTAATCTGCCCCAGCCACCGAATCTATATCGCCGGCAGTAAATCCTCCACCGCCCGATTTTTATCCAGGACCTCTGGAAAAACTTTTTAGTCTCCCGGACCCATCGCAGCGTATATCTTTCTCAGCCTTTCAAGTCCAATTAACTTCAATTTTACATTGAAATGTTTCCTCATATCCGATAAATATCTGGGCTCATTAAAATTAAATATTTGGTTCTTATCGAGACCTATTGGTATGGGTTCTGGGAATATTCAGGTATTCCGATAGTTTAATTCAAAATTTCTTTTAGTGTCTTATTTCTCCCAAGTTAGATCAAAGATAGAAGGAATCTCGAAGACCTCAATCTTGAATTCGATCTGGCCTATTGAACTCGTTTCGAATACTCACAGTACCAAGAATGTTCTGAAATATGCTATATATGGTGAATTTGCGTATAGTTCAGTAAAATAAGGGTTTTAAGGAAAAAACTGACGAACTTTTATTCTCAAGGTTAGTAGGTATTCCACGGGATTAAATATAAATTTTATATATATGATCTATTAGTAAATTTAACCATTTTTGAAATATAAAAAATGAAACTTTAGATCGAACAAATAGATTTGGAGTTATTGGAAAAACCGTGCCAAAAAAAAAACACGTGGATTTCATAAAAGTACGTGATGTTTAGCGTTCTAGCATGAGTATTTCAAGAGACCCGATTAAATCTTCATATATATTGAGTCAAATAGTAAATTTGACCAGCTTTTAGATAAAAAGATGAAAGTTTGATTCGGATGAATAGTTTCATATTTAATAGACTAATAGTAAATTTAATTAGCTTTAAGATGAAAAAAAGTAATTATGAATCGGACAACTAGGTTCGGATTTATAGACAAAAATGTACGACAAACGTTTTCGGGGAGAAGTGGGACTGACCGCCAGTTGTCCAATATCTACATCTTTTCCCAAGATCATAGCTTCGCGCTAAATGGTCCGATTTCGTTTTTTTTTTCATTTCGGAGGTAATAATTCTAGCTATAATTAATATTTAAAGACTTTCTTCAAAAAAAGCTTAGTTTTAGTGTTATAGGTAAAATACCGAAAATAACCGATATTTTGGGCGGTCTATTGCGATTTTGAATATGTAGCCGACGTCTGCCGTGGTAGCGAACTTCAGATTCGGATTCAGCACCCCAAAAAACATAAAGATCCGTTGAGAAAACGGACTTTTGGAGCCTTATTTTATTGGACTAGTAAATAACAGTTAGATGACTATCAATCTGATGATTGAATCATAGATTGCCACGTTAAATATGTTATATTAATTAGAATTAATCAGCAGTGTTTTATTCGGCTTCTTTCGTTTATTTTAATTTAATGTTGTATTTGGTATAGCAACAGATATATTGGCTTGCTCCTGCTTCTGCGTGGAATACACCATATAATATAATAACCTTGCAGCGATGATTTTCAGATTTCCTGTACTTTCAATCCACTCATCTTCGCTAACGTTCATGTCTTAAATAAAAGCAATCACATAACGCTCATTTATAACACTTTATCACTTTTAAACATAAAATAAATATATATATTTTTTTTCTTGTTTTCCCTCTTACAGTAACCCTGTAAGAGGGGCGTGTATTTAAATATCTGTACATGCTCCATGCAATGAGCATATTACATGTATCTAACATGTTCAGTATTTTATAAAATATGTGAAATTTAGAATTTAAGTTTTTATGATGAATTTTGAGTAGGTACAATAAACAATGTTAAAAAAAAAGAAAAAAAATTAAGTGAAAATTTCATAACTGACTAACACAAAAGATAAGTGAATAAACACAAAACAAAACTAAAAACATTAATGAGATCGGCTCCACGTCGTTGGTCGTCTTCTTCACTTCTTTGAGGAGTTCTAAATCACATGCAGTGATAAATTTTTTCATTTCCTTGAGATATTTTTTGAAAAAAACCTTCTCTGGAAGCGGCCAATCGTCTCCTTTTAATAGTATGTATTTTATAAGATGTACTCTCTTGTTGTCAAAAAGAGGGCAGTTGTATTGAATGTGATGAAAAGTCTGTTGAGTTTGTCTGTCGCAGTGGCATGTAGGTGAGTTAATTAAATGAAATCGGTTCAAGTAGGCATTACTTTGTCCGTGTTCGGTCAAGAATTGGGTAACTTTGTAATGTGTACTTTTAATTTTGTCGTAATTGGTAAGTGTATTTATAAAATAAATATCTTGTACTCATGTATTATTTATCCAGCCACCATTATTGACAACACATTGTAGTTTTTACTACTATTAACAACATTATATTATTCTAATATTAATAACATAATATTATTACTTTTCAATTATTTCATTCTCTCACCTTGCCACTTATTTCTGACTTCTCAGGCTTTTTATTATTGTCATTTTATTGTAAATTGCTATTTGTTTCATTTAGAGACTGTTTATAAAAAAAAATAAATTTTAATACTTTTTTAAGATGTGATATAAAATGTAACACCATCGTTTCTCTTCTGGGTATTTTTTACTCAACTTTTAAAATACCATGTGCATCAAATATTATAACAACAATTTCATATTTACTGAATAAAATAAAGCTTTAAATAAATTGAAGTACAATTTAGTAAAGCATGAAGTGTGACTCACCTTTGCATCATGAATATCACCAAAAATGAGATCGCAATTTTAAAAGTAGTTTTTCGATACCATGTAAAACATATTTTATCAAAATAAAAGATAAAATATAAACTAACATTAAAAAAAAAAGTGTTATGCTCTTTCTTGAATAATGAGTATCTCACGATTAAATGAGGCAATGTGCGAGCTTCTTCTTAACAGGCAAGCCAACCTTTCAGCAGAAATGCCGAAGTAAATTCACGATTTTAATTTTACTATCACTAAAATCTGATTAAATAAACTAGCCATGTCAAATATTAGAACTTAAATTGATTGATAAGAAATTGAAATCCACCAATTCCAAATACTTACTCTAACTACCTTTGAAGATTTGAGTTCACGGAAATTACTTATAGAATAATAAAAACATATACATATTGCAGATTTTTAATCTGATTAATCACTAAAATTGAAATAGTTATTACAAAAAAAAAAAAAAAAAAAAAAAAATCTTTAGGCTCGTCATTTCAACGGATTTTTAAATAAAAAGATGGCTAAATAGTTATGTGGGTAGAACACCCGCTTCTTAAGCTTAGCGATCAAGGTCAAATAATATAGTGAAGAACACAGCGCTCAAAAGAGCGCTTCTATATCATCTTTCTTAGAGGGCTTCTATATCATTTGTAACCCCCCGAAAATACTTACATAAGTACCAATATCATTACTTTACATAAATTATTTATTAAAAAAAAACATTTCTCGATTTCGTTCCACTTAATTATTTCCTTAAAATAAACGATAAATATATGAACTTTTATATTTATAAATAAATAGAACTTATTATTAGTTTAAAAAAATAATAATGTTCGAAGGTATATTAACGGATATAAGTCAAAGTTAGAGGGAAAGGGAATCGTTGAAACGTTTTCCACATCCATCGCTATTTTTCTAGACTTTATGAGCGTTTGCGTGTTTGCTTGTTATCGTTGTCTGATAAAAGCAACATTAAATTCAAACTGAAACTATTAGAGGAAGTAAATGCGTTTGTATATTTACTTGAACCCGTATCAACATGCGCCTTTATGGATACATGGTTCAGTAAACAATAAACCTCAAAAATTTCATATATTTCAATTTATAATACGAGCTCCTATAAGGTACCTGAATATCAAAAACCAACAAACCGACTTTCATCAACTAAGAATTGACCAGCACATAAGAATACTTTGTCACAGTTTTTATCAAATACTGTAAATATAACAACAAAATAATAAAAAAACAAGCAAATTAAGAATAAGAATCAGTGTTAGCGAACCCGGAAGTTTGGCACCTACTATATTTGTCTTCTCCCTACCTACCTACTTCTCGGCCTACCTATCAGAGATTTTCCTCTCGGGTCAGCGGAGATTATCTTATTAGAGATCAGCTTGTTATTCATTTCAAGTCTACGCGCCCATTTCAATTGTCAGGATGTTCTTACAGCGACTTAAACGTTGATAAATCTTGCAATTTCATGATGAGTTACAAGAAATGGCTCCGGTCTCTCTTATATATATATGGGTGATTTCAAAATTTTGGTACAATTTAAGTCACGAAGGTATTTTGAAAATTGTACTTAACATAAAATTTTGATTTTAGTTTACATAGTCAAGTACTCATAGTACCATTATGTACTCCCAACAATAATGATATATCTACATATATAACTGGAGTAATTGATGTTCATGTATAAAATTTACTCACTACATAGGTTGTCACGACTTATTATTTAAAATATATTTAAATATTTAAGAACCATCCACTTCATCTGGTATCCAATCCTTACAATCCAAAATCCTCAATGCACCTTACTTTGTCACCAATAAACTTATCCATAAAGATCTTAATGTTCCATATGTTGCAGATTTAGCCCAAACCAGATATCAATCCTTTCATAGTAAGCTCCATAACCATTCAAATCTCCTAATTTCTCAAATTGCTTCCCACACCATTCCTGATAATCCTCCGAGGCGTCTGAAAAGAAGATGGCCCTGAGACCTTCTAGAGTAGAATTTTTATTAAAGTGTTACTGATGAGTAGTACTTTTCAAGTTTTGTCACGTTATTGTAATAGTTAACAGCACATTTACTTGATGTATAAATATTGTACAGTTGCAAATTTCAATAAATTGTAATTAAAAAATATATATATAAAATATATATATATATATATATATATATATATATATTTAAGAAAATATTTAAGCCTTCTCTTACACTTTTTTCTAGTTTGAAAATATGAAGGGTATGGGGGGATGTGTTTTTTTCTATTTTTATCCAAAAATAATTTTATGATTGATATTTAGCCTTCTTATCGCTATATACATCAACATAAAGAAGAGTCACAACCCTCTAGTTCACTTCCTAGATTATATTTGAAAATCCTCCAACGCTCTCTAAAAGGAAAATTTAAGGGGTGTTTTGTATTGGGCAGGGCTATTTCTGGTAGACCTGTCTACTGCCATCTGTTTCAAGACGCTGAGTTCGTTGGTAGACAAGTAAAGGTGTATTGACTCCGCAGGGTAATTACCGTATTTTAATTCATCTTCACACCCTAAGGTGTATCAACCCATTGAAAATATGATATTTTTTTTTAGATTGAAGATAAATTCAAAGCTCTATTGAAAACCAATAGATACCATCTTTTATTTTTCAAATAGGCTACGTGTATAACGTGATACCAACGTTGTTTTGATTAGAACTCACTCCCTAGGCATTTAAATGTAAAATGTGAATACTAGGGAGTGAGGATATCGTGTTATATTTGAACTTAAATTGCTATAGCGTTTATCTGCTTTTATAAAAATAAATTTCTGGATTTCTCCCTCTCATACCATGAAATGTGGGAAATTTCTAGGCATTCAGCACAGCCGAACCATCAACATCAGCCCAAGAGGAACCAACGAATTCAATTATTGCTGCTCTTAAATTTTTTTTTTTTTTAAACGTACAGCCTACATTTTTTTATTTCATTTTTAAACGTTATACCCACCTACTTAGTTATAATGAAAGTTCAAGGAACATTATTTTTATCAAAACAATGTCGTTAATATACTCGTATTTTGTTTAATACCTATTGCGACAGTCTTTATTTCGTAGCTAATTTATCATTTACAATCTTTTTAGGTTTTATTGTTTAAAAGTTAATAAAACTGTTGTTAATAAGTGCAATTTTATATTATTTTGCTATTTTTAAAGTTTAGTTTGAAGGTTTTAAAGTAGATGTGGTAGTCCGTACCTATAAGGCTGAAAATGTAATACATGTATACACTCCAAGTTTATAATATACCTCTTTAATTTCGCTTTTCATTTCTTTAATGTAATAAATATGATATTTTTTTCACTCCCTATTTTAATAGTTATTATCCATTTAATATATCTAGAAATATTGCAGATTATGGATGTCTACTTCACACACCTTAGAGAAACAATTTGTGGAAAAAAAAAATCAATTTATATGTTTTATATAGTGAACATTTTTTTTTTATTGGCATTGTTCTGAAATATTGAAATCACCCATATACATTTCAATCTTTCCCTAACTTTAGGAGCGATTTAGATAAGTAAAAATCAGTTGGAAAAACATTTTTTTTTTCAGGTCTTTAGGCAGATGGCCTGAGCTTAGCTATATATAAAAAAATAAAATAATAATAATAATAAAATATAAATAAATATTCCCAGACTTTATTAAGTTAATTTTTAGTTATTTCATTCATAGAGATAAATCTCAGAGAGTTTAATTAATATCAGAGTGAATATTTTTGTTATTTCGGTAATCGCCTCTTGTAGTCAGGAATAATTTGACATGAAGATTAAATTTCATATATAAGCTTAAATATTTTGGATAAACGTTTTTTGGATAAAGCAGAATACACTGTTACCCTGTATAATGTCAATGATGTCACTAATGAAAAGAATATTTTTTGTACACGAAATATTCACGAAGAAGTATCACTGAATGCGCGTTGATCCTTAATAGGCTAAAATACGCTGTACGCTGTGCTACGTACGCAAGGGGAGGACGCAGGCATACACACGCGGATAATGGCCTCAATCAATGCTCGTGCTCGCAGGGTGCCAATGAGCATCGTTAGACTCCAGCACGCGTTTCTGTTTTTTATTTTATTTTTTTCCAAGTCTAGGAACAATGATAATGCTCTCATTTTGTGGGTTGTGAGAATTTTTATCTTTACCGTGTGGCTTGTACTGTATGGGAGGTAATATTAAATAGGAATTTTTTTTTTCTGTTTTATGATATATTTACAACAATTAAAACAAAAAAATACATTCTTTATCCTTTTAGCCATATCTAAATATATATTAAAAAAAATAGATTAGATTTGTGCTTATTTTATTGGGTTTTTTTCTTCTTTTAAATTAAAAAAAATAAGTTATTAGCAAAAAAACCCAAAAAAAAAAAAAAAAAAAAAAAAAAAAAAACAAAAAATAACAAACAGAATTTTTACTGGAGATAAAGCTTACTTTCTTCACCTCTTGAGCGAACGTAGTCAACGGAAGTCAATAGCTGCCTAACGTAGTAATATTTTCAATAATGATATGAAATGAAAAATTAATGAGAGAATATAGTTGAATCTAGTGGTTGCTGGAGAAAATGCTCAGAGATTCAGAGGTTGAAAATAAAATAGATCCTGCTCTCTCTTCTCTGCAAGAACCTGGCGGTTTGCGTGGGTGCTGACCACACCACTTCCTTGTATAATTGTTTGTCTTTTTTACCATGTACTAAGCCGAAGATTCTTCATGGGTTTCCTAGGACACCCAAGGACGGAGGACACTAAGTGCATCGTATAATTTTATGATATAATTTGCTTGTGAAAATATTTCAATATTTATATACACCACTGAATGAACAAAATTATAATAAAGACAACAACGGATACAGTAAAACCACGATGAAAATATTAAAAAAAAAAAGTCAGAAAAGAATTGAGAAAATTAGGTTTAAATCCCCCATTTAAAATAGATAAAGCACTGTAATCTTATTTCCTACCACCAAAAGATAAAAAAAAACCTTTCCAAAAAAGCGGTGTATATGACTAAAATATAATGTCTACGAAGCTAAATACTGAGGAAAAACCAGACAATCAGAAAATTAAAGATTAAAAGAACATATAAGGACATGCAATAATAAGACGCAGAATTTAACTTACCCATTTAATCCATTTAAACGAAAATAACCATAAATTCAACAAGAAAATAGTCTAAAAGTAAATATTTTAATAGGTGTGTTAAAATTAATAAAATCGTTCTTAACCAATCCAGAATTTTGTTTAAATTTGCGTGGGTGCTGGGTGATTCCATTTTAAATTTGTTTCCAGCAAAAACAGAAAAACCGACCAGTCATTGGGAAAATCTAAAGGACTGCTCATCCACCTGAATAAATGTAGACTCGGTCTGAGCTAAGTCCTGATATATTTTAGAACCTCTTGCATTCGGCCTTGTAAGGTGAGAATGAACATGTTTAATATCCTGTCTTACATTTTTTAAACTTTAGTATGTATCTGTCATCCCGGTGAATAATTGGTTAAGTCGAATTTGGATCAAAATAAGTCAAGTGACTAAAAAGATCATGGAGGTGTTTTCTTCATGTTGAATTAATGTTTAAGTAAGATGTTAATTTTAAATAACTATTAAATATTAAATGTTGTATGTTTTAAAACGTACATCTTTTTCTTTAACACTTATTCGCCATGAAGAAATCATCTCGTGTTTCTTTTTGGTCACTTAACTCAGTTTGGTCAAAATTCGACTAGATCACTTATTCACTGGGATGACAGATATAATCTATAAAACAAACTATTGAGGTTTTGATTTTTTTTTGTTTTAAGTATTGATGAATATCAACTCTTCTCGTATCCAATCCTTAAAATACAAAATCCTTCGTAAAATCTCCAATGTTCCTTATTATGTCACAAATAAACTTATCCATAAAGATCTTAACGATCCATATATTCCTCATTTGGCCCAAACTAGATATCTCTCCTTTTATACTAAACTCCATACACATTCGAATCCACTAGTCTCACAACTTGCTTCACACTCAATTTCGAGTCGCCTGAAAACAAGATGGCCCGGCGACCTTCTATTGTAGAATTTTTATTGAAGTCCTACTAGTGAGTTCTTTACATGTTATTGACAACTCATTGAAATAATTTCCTCAAATTCACTTATTGTATAAAAAAAAAGAAAAAAAACTGAAAAGAGTTTTTAATGTTCGAAACTTGTCTTCAAATAAATAAGATCGAATAGAAGTGGGAAATAAATTATCAATCCTAATTGTATATAAACATATGGTATAATCATCAAATATTCATTTTATTTAAGTTTCACGCAAATGCTGATCCAGAATAAATTTAAAATAAACGTTAGAATTTTTTATATTGTTCAGATTAGCAACATTCCTATACTCCAATTAACTAAAGTAAAACTCTCCCCATCCCTTCAATGCTCTACGACAGCCGAAGAAAGGGGCACATGTTTTTAGGCTGTACCGTAGTTGAGTGTCTCATTAAAGCGGTTTTCCAGTCCCCTCTTGTGTTTTTTCCCGACTGGGGGAAGATGGAGGGGGAATATCGGGGAAATAGAAAAAGTATATAACTCGTTTTGAAGGGATTCGGTCAACTAATTAGAAGGAATGGCTCGTTAGTGTAGCCATAAAGAGCGAGGCCCGAGATTGGGAGCCAGTGTTTAGTCTGTGCCGGGGCACTAGCCAGGTCTCTTCGCCCCAGTGCACTGCATCTTGTGTCGTTGGATAGGATCGTGTATCAGTTGCCTCCTGTGTACGGTGTGTTCTGTAGTGTCTGGGCATGTTGTGGTCTGTGTCGCTTCACGGTAATAAAAGCTTTCATAACCGCCCCCACTCTCTTCCAGCCCCCCACCACGGATATTGGACTTTCCATTACAGTGGACGAATACCTTCTGTGGGAACTTATTAATAACTATAAAGCATCTACATTTTGCTGTTCTCAAATATTTAAATATATAAAGAGTAACTTTTAAAACATTTCGGAAATGAATCAATAACATATCATTAAGCCAGTAAGTACTATAAATAAATGAGTGATTTAAGGGTAAGTATTTGGATTTAGTGATTTGTTTCATTAAACATTATTTATAATGATTATAAGTTCTTAAGTAAGTTCAATCAACAGTAAAATATTTGTTTAATTTCGAACTTTCTTAATTGCTAATTTTCAGAACTACTAAATGTGTAGCACTTCTAACATAATTTAGATGTTTTAGAATCTATTGGATCAAAAAATGTGACGTTAACAAAAGGTTTATTTTATTTAACTAATAGTCAGTTATCTTAATCCATCTCCTAACTTGAGCACTCTTCCAATGAATATTGACTGAATAAGGAATTATTATTATTATTAATATTAATAATTATGTACTAATTTAATTTGTTTTGAATATCGAAAAAAATGTCATATATTTCTCAATCCTTATCAAGCGAATTTTTGATTGAGGAATCAAGTTAATTAATTGCTCTTAAGTAATGTTTAAATATTAAATTTAACAAACAATGCAATGTCTTATTGATATACATAAATTATTTACTATAGAAATAGTAACAAGGAAATAACAAAAATAAATAAATTCAGTCGTTATTCCTGAAAAATTAATAATAGTGATTTATTTGATAGTAACATTTAGCCATCTAACACATATAGTATATATGGATGTGCGATATATGTGTGTGTGTATCGGTACAGAACTCGGAGGTACAGAACACTATGTCACATTTCCGTAACTTTACAGGAGAGCAGTTTAATGAAAAAAATAATTCTTTTCCTAAACTGTTTATTATACATTGTACTTATGTGTACGAAATAAATCTTGACTTTCCCATCCAGGCTAGAATAGGTTGGTAACCCGTCCTTCCTTTCCTAATTGGAGTGCATCAGGACGTTATACCCTCCACCAAAAAAAAAAATAAAAAAATAAGAAAAAACATTTTTATGTAACTTACCATACAATTAATTTGTCTTGGACATAGAATTCTATACCTCTCTACAAAGGGAAAAAAGGTGAATAAGAATACGTAATAATGTATTTTTGGCAAAAAAAGGACATAGTGTTCTGTACCTCCGAAGTTCAGATATATTTCTTGTCAATATACAGGGTGTCCCGAATTTAAATGGCAAAACTTCATGAACTTATAGGGGACCGAAAAACTAAGACAAAAAGTCCTTTAGAGATTTGCTCATTTTTGCTTAGTTTTAGAGAAAATCGCAAAAAAAGAAACAAAACAAAAATGTTTCAGGTAGCGATCATCACCTTTCAAAGTTCGTCAGGATAGGCAGTGAGATATGTAAACACTTAATGTTATCCTTAACATTCTTTTATTTGTTTACATTTTGGCTTCCTTCTAGGATTATAATTCCTAAATCATTCTTTAGTCAGTTACTCAGATATTTTTGTGTGAATAGCATCAGCCACAATGCCGCCTACAGATTTAAGAGGAGGAATTGTTAATCAAAGAAATTATCATGTATGGGCTCTTGAAAATCTCAGAGCTATTAGAGAGAATAGGTTTCAGCATGAATTTGCTATTAACGTTTGGCTTGGAATTTGGAACGGATTACTGGTGGGACCATATTTTTTACCTGGAAGATTGAATGGTATCACATTTACACATTTTTTGGAGAACGACTTTTCTAATTATTTAGATGAGATTCCCTTACAGCAGCGGATTGAAATGTGGTTCCAACTCGATGGATGTCCAGCTCATTATAGCAGAGTTGCTCGAGCTTGGCTGGATATAAATTATCCACAATGATGGATTGGACTCGTGGATTTCTTCGTATAGGAAACCTTGAAGCAGAAAGTTTATTCGGTGTCAATCAACTCAAGAGAGCAATTAAGAGACCGAATCATAGATACAGTGCACCAAATATCATCAGAACAATGTTTAGCTGCAATTTATCAAATGAGTGCTAGATGTAATGCTTGCATTGGTGCAAGAGGACAACATTTTGAGCAATATTTACTTTAAAAAGAACATAACATATATATAAATGTAAATAAATAAGTATAAAAATGAAAACTTGTTTTATTTCTTTTTTTGCGATTTTCTCTAAAACTAAGGAAAAACGAGCAAATCTCTAAAGGACTTTTTGTCTTAGTTTCTCGGCCCCCTATAAGTTCCTGAAGTTTTGCCATTTAAATTCGGGACATCCTGTATATATATATATATATATATATATATATATATATATATATATATATATATATATCTCTCTCTCATCCTCTCTCTCTCTCTCTCTCTCTCTATATATATATATATATATATATATATATATATATATATATATATAGAGAGAGAGAGAGAGAGAGAGGGAGAGGGAGAGAAATTAGAATAGACTGGAATGGAAGAAATAAAAAGTAGACACTGTATTTTTAATCGAAATTCAATTATTCTCTGTGGTCTTTTCTTAAAATATTAATCAATAATTATAACCAATAATTATTATAATCAACAAGAGCGCTTTTGGGCACTACAGGCACTATGATTAACATAATGTTTTTATGATTAATGAAAGTTCATGAATTGGTAATTTTCTTTCGCACTCCCCACCTCTATAATCGACCTTTTAACCCAATTTAAAATATTTTTTTATATATCTTTTAATCCATTCCTTCTTTTTTAATATTCCACATTACAATTGTTGCATTTTATATTATATCAGCAGAAAATACCGAGGAAACATAATAACACTATTACACTAGCCTTCTTTTAAAAAGTTTTTTTTTGTATCCACTTTTTCTCATTTCCGGACGGATTTGGGTGAGGGGAGAAGGGATGAAGGAAGAGGGAGATGAGTTAAATTTCACCTCACTTTTCGAGGTAACTTCTTCGGAAACAGTAATTTACTTTAGCTACCAAAATTACTGTGGAAGGTGTGTACAATACAAGTGGTATTGTACCCTGGAAGGTGGGTTGAAATATTAAAAAATTGGTCCCACCCGAGAAAAAACAGAAGAAGAAGGTACCCGTAATAATATTTCAGGATAGGCGTTAAATAACTACAAAGCCTAATGAATTCATATGATCAGTAAGTTTTGAGTATAGAACATATAGGGATAGTAACTGAGTGGAAATAACAGACTAAACTAAAGAATATTTTCTCTAAAAAATATGTGGATTCCATTCATTAATTACCATTTTCAATATTTTTTTTATTCTGAAAGTTAAACCGATTAATTCTCTAAAAACGGGATAGATTAAGCAACGAAAAAAGTGTTGATTAGAAAAGAAAATATAAAATAACGGAAAACATCATTGAATCAATGTTATTTAATTTGTATATTTCGAATTATGAATTCAGATATTAATATTAAAATGTTCTGATCAGGAAGAATTAAGATGACATCTTATCTTCTAGCTATTATTATTCTCGTGATCTTGACGTGTGGTAAGTAATTGGAGAGTATCTACCCATAGTGATTGGCCATTCTTAAATAAGACCATCTTGTCTGGGATTCTCTGGCAACTATCAAAACTTCTAGGGTGAGTCCTTTCTAGGTTCTGGGGGTAACTCAAACGGACCGGACTATACTCTGGTTTTCTATAAAACAGCTTCTCAGAGATTCGCTCTACGGGAGGTCTGTTCCGATGAATAATATATAGGCCCAAGTCAGGTTGCTGAACGTGAACAACCAACATCTGTAGATCTGCCATTACCATATAACCCGAGTGTTTTAACTTGCATCGCACACTGGAACCCTTTCCTCAGTAATTCTGTACAAAACCCTATTTTTGATTGATTGTAATTTGGCAATTGTTTGTGACTTAAAGAAAGTAAATAATATGGTAAAAAATACGTGCTTCACTCTGTTTACTTTCAAAATTTAAATATGTTTCATGTCGTGGGTTATGAGACAGGGGAAACGCCGTTATTATATTTTTTTCTTATAAACTTTTCGATTTCCAGTCACACTACGTAGTGTTCAAGTTATATTAAATACTAATAAATAAAATCTTAAGGATGAAATTCAAAATAAATAAACATACATTTTTGATTAATTTTCAATTTTGAGCAAGGGAATTGAAAAACTGCCATTTTAATATAATAATAGAAGCTCTTGTAAAAAAAAAAAAAAAAAAAAAAAAAAACAATGCAAAATTGGGATTCCTTTGTGGAAAATTAAGATATTGAAAATTCAGAATTTGGGGTAATGGGTAATGGGGTAAGAAGACTTATAGAATTCATAATATTACGCACCTTTTTAATATGCTGTTAATATCTTGCTGTAACTAACCTTAGAAAAATGTCAACATAAAAAAAAGTAATCATTCGACCCTGATGTTTGTGATTTTAACTATATGTCCCAAATGGACATCCCGAGTTTTGAGAGCGCCGCCCTATTTATGACCCGAGTGCGCTTCGGTAGCAGGAGCTCTTTCGGATTGGTCTCAAAGAGACCTGCAATGGAGCTATAGTTGTATGTGCCAAGGATGTACCATACGATGTACCATGGAAGCCATGGTTTACAGAAAAGTTCGGATGGTTACCCCCTCCATGTTGTCAAAGCTTAGGGGAAAAATAAATGTTCGAAAAACTATATGGCGCTTTGACAAAACAATGTTGCTGCTTCTTTCACCTTATTCTCAATTATTCTCCGACGTCATTCGATTCATTATTTCTCACAATTACTATAACTAGTTTATTTGAGATCATTCATAAAAGTGCTTCCGATGGGTAGTATAAAAATCATTAATAATTCTATAAACTATAAACCAATGGATACAGGCATAAATAAATAACTACCATTTATTACTTATACGTAATAATGTTGAGTTAATGCAGGTAGGGAAAAAAAGGTGAACTTTTCAACTAATTTTTACTTCAGAAGTTTTTAAACCTTCATGGTATAATCTACTCCTTACCAACTGAATCGTAAAGATAACGAAGTTATCGTCTGCCTCCATAATTATCGCACGTTCTGGAAACTCTGAACTCAACATCAGATAAGGTATTGATTGATACTTAGGAATCGACTTAAGGTTAATTTTTTTTTTTGCAAACAGTTGAAACAGTTATGCAGTTAATGCGATTCAAAATTTTAAGTAGTCTTAATATTATCCAATGAATTTCTGCTTATAATTATATGTTTTACCGGTTTAATTTTAAGTTTATTTTTTTTGATCGGAACTTCATAAATACTCCTGTTTCCAAGTTTTATATTAATTAAAAGAATTTTCCAAAATATATGGCTATGTTACTTGTTTTTTTTTTATTCATAGTAGTGTTCATGCATATTTTTCGATTTAAACAATTTTTTATAAACAAGTGGTAAATTTAAAAACAAACGAACCATTTAAATAAACTAGGCTTTGAAAACTATGTGGTTACATATAAAAACCAGGCATTAAATTCTACATACAGTAGAACCTTGATAAATTGTACGAATTGATGAGAGAGGGTCGTCCGAACTAGCGTCCGGATTACTTAGTGATTTAGGTGTACATAAAATAAAATGAAAAGAGAAAAGAAAGATACGTACTCATCTATGTCCAGTTATAACGGTTATCTGAAAAAAATATAATAACCTAATATGAAGATAAATAAACAAACCAGTTTCGTTGATGTTGTAACTTTGTTCAGGAACAAAATGATTTTCGTCCATCATCGTATCAAAGGGTTTTTGGAATGGTTTAATTACATTGCATCTGTATACCTTGAAAGTTTTTCCCCCGGCAATTTTAAAACACCTGATGCCATGACGTATTTTGAATTTTGTAAACAACCAAGGCTGGCATTGATACCAATACAACTGTTTATTTTTTGGTGAAGCTGCCGAGCTTTTTTACAAATCATTTCACCGCTTATAGAACCATGCAGTCATTTCTACTGATCGAATAAAATAAAAACAGCATTATCTACCGACAGTGAAATTATCAATCGGGAAAGGTTGAAGGAGAAACCGAATAATATGATCGGGATAAGCCAAATAGAAGGGCTCCTCTGGACTACCACGTCCTCCGGATAGGAACGTATCCAGATCATAGAGGACTTACTGTGTATGTTTTTACCAATATAGTGAAACAATTTTTTCCTTAGGTACTTGTAACATAGTGCTGATGTCTACATCAGTAGTTTTGCTAATTGAACCTATTTTGTTTTTTTAAGAAATTGATATATATGTATCCGAATAGGCTGAAAATAGTTTTTTAAAAACATTCCTGAAGTATGGCAAATATAAAAAAAAAATTTCGGTTTTAGCGAGTGACCAAACAATAGTGAAGTAAGCAATTTTTTAAACTTTTTCCCGTTAGCTTTCAATATTTTTGACATGGATTTTATCAAATATGAGGAAGATATGCTGAAAGTGAACTATCACCTAAAACTGAAAATGGCACGAAGGAACAGTCTACGCTGGTTTGTTTAACTAACCAGGGACCTTCTGCAATTGGGATTTTGATCCAAATTTGTCTTGTGATTCTACGTCGACAAAAATCTATACATTTTTTTTGTTAATTATCATTAAAAAAATAAAAAAATAAAATAATCCTTTTTTTTAGATGTGAGGTGGGTAATAATTTTGAGAAAATCATTTTTTTTTTCTCTCCGTGTAAATAATCAGTGATTAAATGAATTAATATTGCAATCTGCCTCTCTTACGACGATAAGAAACCTGGATAAAAAAAATCCTTGAATCTATTATAATAGATATATATAATATATTATATTAGCCCGAACCAAGAGATCCCATCGCTGCTCTCTCAGCTGCGTCACTAGTGTCCAAAGCTATTGGAGGCTGGGCGAGAGCTATAGCACATTTGATCAGGGCTTAAGCGGAGAAGCTAACCAGTGCCAGAACTTCAACAAAATAAATATTTTAAAAATGTCTCGTTGTCGATGTCGTTTTAATCTGCGAGGTGGTTTATTAGGATGTATGGAACTAGATAATGAATGAGCCAAAGGGTTGGGACGGTTGGAAAGGTTTTTAATGGAATTTCAAAAATTTGTTGGGTATGATATCGAGGTTAAAAGGTATAATGAGATCATTGTGTAGGATTTTGATAGAGACATAATAAGAAGCATTTACAATTGTTTGGAGGACTTTGGATTAGAAGACATTTGAATATTTTTGATATTCAATTATTTTGCTGTCCCTTATAGCTCATGTCCGTAGGTCCAGATAGTTAGACTTGAATTTACGTTTCATTTTGAGGCTCAGTATCTTTTTGCCAGTTTGTCTGTTTTCGATTTTTCTGGTTGGAAGGAAGAGATCTTATGTTAATTCATGTAAATAATCGTTATTTAAACTTAAAATTCTGTTTAAAAAGATGATTGAAAAGTAAAATAAAAATTGAGGTTTTTGCTGATTTCAACTGGAGTGGTCTTTAATGTTTTAGAACTTTAGTTATTTGAAAAAAAAATCGATTTTAATATTTTAATCAACAAAAAACATTGAACAAAAAGCGGCGTCGACAGAAAGGATGTCCTGGTAATTTTAATAAAGTTTAATACCCGTAAAATGGGGTCACATTAGTACAGTGGGGTGAAATTGGTACACAATTATTTCTGTGGTGATTTCCTTCTGGCAGGTTGTTGTTTCGACTTTTACCAAATGAGAGCCCAGGAAACGACTCATTCATGCGTTCTCATTTGGTAAAAGTCGACACAACAACCTGCCAGGTACAACAATTGTGTACCAATTTCACCCCACCGTACTAATGTGACCCCATTTTACGGTATTTTTATTAAATTCGTTAATTTTTTTATTTAAAATTATATTATATTGACTTAGACAAAGAATTATATTTAAAAAACTTTTTTCCTTGGATTTTTAAGACATTCAGGGAATGAAATCTATCTTGTCATATTTAGCAACAAGGACAATTTAAAATTTTTAAAAATAGCAACAACACAGTCCATTGCATTTATTTTATATATTTGCATTTCATTACAAGACAGTTTTCTTAACGTAGTCATACTGACACTGACACAGTTTTATGAGGATACTAAGTCAAGGTTGTGCATCTAATAAAAATTTATGAATAATTTTGCTGATAACCTCACTTTTAAATATCACCTATGTTTACTACTTACATGTGCAAAAATTTGTTTTTATCTTAAGATGTTTAAGTTCTTCTTTGAATATCTGTAATAACCATCTTTACCTTAGCCTTAAATAACAAGGTTCTGTGTAGCATAATGAATTAAACACCAAAGTCAGTTTATTGGTCTATCCATTTTGTTATAAAAATAGTAATTATTATTTTATTGCTATAAATATTTTTTTTAATAAACCTTTGTTTCGGTAAATAAATGTATATTAAATGTTAGCGTTCTCAAATTTATATGATTCAAGATAAAACATAAAAGTCATTAATATGATTTCTTCATGCTATTATAAAGTTGAAAGGTATTTGAATCTTAACTCATATTATTTTTAAAAGGTTTCAACATTTTTTTTTCTTCAAATATTTATATAAAACACTGATTAGCTTATAAAAACTCTCATTCAAAAGTTTTTATTTTTGTATAATAATTTAAAAAATTTTTTTGTACAAACAGACTAAATCATCACATCCTAAGATTTTATTATTTATTTATTTATTTTATTATTTTGACTTTAAATAACATTTTAAATTAAATTTACTGATTTTTAATTATTTTGATTGACAGGTGTGGTGTGTGTAAAAAAAAAAAAAAAAAAAAAAAAACAGAGATTAAATAATAAACAAATTTACTTCCTTCACACGATGCCTACTTTCTTGTCTACTCGAAAACTTATTTGTATTTTTTTTTAACTCATAGTATGATATAAGAACATTATGACTCCTAGGAGTTTATTGGTAATCATTTTTTAATTTTTTTATTACTATTATTGCTGACAAAGTTATATGTTTCCTCTTAAATGAACAGAGATTTAGATTGACATATGTAATATAAAAATATAAATATAAAATGCCCTGCAGACATTTATTTTTTTACAACAAAACATAATAGTCCTTTGTGTACACATAATGATTCTGCCTCCTGTCTCGAAGATGTGCATGTACAATTCAGTATGTAATTGTACATGTTATTTAAAGTGATTTAACTTTATTTCTCTATGTAAGAATTAATAGGAAATAATTATCTATACACAACAAACAAATTAAGTTTGAAACAATTCCATTATGTTCCTAACTTTTAAGAAATTAATTAATATTGAATAACAACAAGAATTTTTCAATATAATTCCTGCATTGAAAAATATACATAATTTCTTTAGTTCATAGAAATCCTAGAAATAAATGGATAAAATAATATGAAATATAGGTATGGATATTTTCTATAATTGATGAAAACAACATTTGTAAACATAACCTAATAAATAAATATCTAATAGACTTTTTGTTTTTATTACATTATAATATTTAAATAAATCCTTGCTATAATTATGAATTGCATTATAAATATGATGGTTTTTTCTACTGAATTTGATGATTTATTCAAGCAAAATCAGAATATTACAAACATTTTGATAAATACATTGCAAACAAATAATTATGTTGGCATGTGAATTGATTAAATGAAATGTTTTGAAATAAATAATTTGTCTGGTTGAAATATCAGTAAGAGAGTAC
Source organism: Euschistus heros (assembly GCA_003667255.2). Lineage (NCBI taxonomy): Eukaryota > Metazoa > Arthropoda > Insecta > Hemiptera > Pentatomidae > Euschistus > Euschistus heros. Next base: position 193,844 of record RCWM02000393.1, read on the forward strand.
ATCAAGAACACCACAGTGGCGCTGCTTACTGAATTAGTTCCCGGAGATACTGAAAGATAGCGCCACAATAAAGACCATGACGTTTACTTCTTGTAATTTCTTACGCATTTTTACAATTTTAAACTATAATTAAAATTTTTTTGTACAATTAAACTATAAAATATAATAATAATGATGTTAAGTTATTTTTTATCTTTTTCAAGCCATTCAAATGCTTGAGATCACTTTCAAGTGAAATATATAGATTTAAAATGGAGTATTCCCCCTTCCCTAACAATTAGTTATCTTAATTATTTGTTGTCTTGCAGGAAATAGTGACAAATATTTTTTTTTTCTATCGAGAATTTTGTATTCGAGATAAATTAAACATTTACTTGAGGCTCTACAGTGTTGCCGGGACAGTTAATTTTGAAAATTTCACTTTTTTAAACTATTGTAAAGGTTATATTCGCTCGGATCATTAAAATATTAATTTGATTGTTTCTTGAACATTAGTTAATACAACTATTTTTATCTGAAACAAATGTTTTATTCGAATATTTAAATAAATCTTAAATAATTGACAAGTATATTAAAACATATATATTCTAATTAAAGTTGTATCATTTTTTTTTCAACTTTCAAAAGCGAGATTCTAAATCCATGGTTTATCGTTATACAATTTATTTCTATGCCAGAAGAAATTAGAGAGCTGAATTCAATATTTCATCTCATAACGTTAACATGCTGTTTATCTTTGAAGCTTTCGATTTCAAAAATATAATTCCTTGATTGATACAACTAACAATAATTTTATTAATAAAAAGAGCTTTATTTAATGCAATTTAACAATTTACAATTCTGTAACATGATTGTATAAATACATGATTGATACAACTGATTACATTTTAAACACCAAGTAAAATCTTCAGATGTTTATGGAGATAAAAATTGAAAAATAATTTTTTATTTTTTTTTTATTATTATGGCACAGTAATCCTTTCGTTCGATGAACTAAGTAGAGGTATTTCCACTGCGGACATTTCTTTTTAATTTTTTTTTTTATCATAATCAAATCCATAAATAAATTAGGATTATCTCAATATTTTATTGGTGTTTTATAGTAAAATATAAATGCAGTTTGTTTTACATTCCAAGAAAAATTATAAAAACTTAAACTATTTCTTTGCGTTTCATTGTTTAGGTGTAGTGTTTTCTTTTTAATTAAGTCTGAAATATTTCGTCTTTTATAATGCATTTCATACGGCTTAACTGGTTTAGAGATCTATATAAATTAGAGATATTCGTTAGAAGGAAATTACCAGTTGAGGAAATACAACTTACGTACACTTCTATTGGAATGATTTTATTAGAAAACTAGTTTCGAATCCTTTAATATTTATCTTCAGTTCTAAAACTTACCAAATTTTCAAAACATCAGCACTTTATTACTTGGATTATATATACTAAAGTTTTCAAAAATGTATGATAAGAAATCAAATATATTAGTACTCACTTGAGGAGATTTAACAGATATCTGAAATATATGCACAGTGGAAGGGAAAGGGCCAGGTTAAATGTTTTGGGGTTTAACCATGGGATTATCCAAATGACTAACCGGATTTTTCCGTTCCTATTTGAAACAAATTTAAAATAGGACTATTAGATTCGTTTATCTAGTCATTTAAACAACAATCTGGGTATGGTTTTGTACGATTTTATTTATAAATATTTAATTTTAATCTATTTTATACTTCATGTATTAATTTTATTCCCGAGTCTTTATTGAATTTATGGTTATTTTCATTTTGATGGAAAGCGATGTTGGAATTTTGGTTCTTATTATTGTATGCTCTTATATGTTCTTTTACTCTTTGATTTACCCATCGTCCAGCTTTTCCCGTGCATTTAGCTTTATAGTCATTACAGTTTAGTTCGTACCGCTTTTTTGGAAAGAGTCTATTTTGTTTTTAGGCCTAATACTTAAGTTTATATAATACAAATAACAAAGTGCTGATGTTTTGAAAATTTTGTATGATTTAGAACTGATGATGAATCTTAAGCATTCGAAACTACAATAGTTTTCTAATAAAATAATTCCAATAGAAGTGGCAATTAATCCATAAATTCTAACGACTGTACATATTTAATTTTTTTTTCTATTTCCAGGGGCTAATACAAATCGTATCTTTACTTTCTGTATTTTAGTCAAAGCGTCTTAATCCGTAAACTTCAGTCAAGTATGTTTATATTCTATAAAGAAAAAAATATTTCTTGCGGAAGTTTCTCTGACGGTAACGTCTAACAAACGGACATCTCTCATAAGCGGACAGTTTTTAAAATTCCAGGCGTAATACTGGCTACATTCCCTTGTTTTCGACCTAATTAAAAACACGGATACAAATTCATTTTTTTTTTTCCCCCGAAAATGTCTTTCTTAAAGAACAGTAAAGAATAACATACACTTTTCTTGGAGGAGCATAAGCTTATTTGTAGATAATATGACTTATTTGAAATAATTTCAATTGGCTCTAAAATTGTAAATTTTCAGTTAAAGACGTATTTATCAACAGCAATGAATGCAGATGTAGATAGAGTATTTTTCGGAGTAGTTGGCAATTTTAGATTTTAAACTCCTTTTAATAAAAAAAAGGACTTACCCAATCTTCGCCAATTATGCTTTTCTTTAAAACCACTACTTCTACATTTGCATATGTGTTTTTAAATAGTATATGTACAGAAAATGAAGAATATTTTCTATTCTTAATCTCGCTTTCTCGAAAATCGGTATAGTCTCTAATTAACCTAAGGTGTTTGTCATTGTATATTGTCGAAAAAGTAATGTAAATCTATTCAGATTTGTTATTTTTGGTTCTTTTAAAAGTCAAATAGATGTTATATATGACTCATTTTGAATTAAACTTATACGAAATCTAGGAATAATTGTACTGTTTCCGCAGGCTGCAGGCTGTTTCCGTAATTTTTTTTTTTTTAAACCACACATACTGACTGTAGAATTAAAAGATAATTCCCAAAAGAGGTTGCTGATCCACTTCTTTTTCAATGAGGGAGAGGGTCTTTTTGAGAGAATTATGCTATACTCTCTTCCTCCTTTCGTTGGTTAACATTATATTAGGGATTGGTAAAACCGATCATTTGATAAGATCAAAATAAAAATCATACCATTATCCAAAACCTTTCAGTTCACCTTCATCTTTTTCATTAAATTCGATCTCTTTAATTATAATAAAATAAGATTATTGAATATAAAGATATTTCAAACCCTTCAGTTTATGGTCGGGGGAGGTGGGAGAGTTAGTTATTTCTCAATCCCAAAACTATTTAGTCCGTCCCTATTGTTGGGAAAAATAGAAATTAGGATTTACAGAACTGTTATTCTATCTAAAGTTTTCTACGGATGCAATAAGTGACCGCTTAAATTACGGAAATAATAATGCCTTTTTCGAAAATTAGGTATTACTTTGAATATTTGGACCGAAAATTGATGAGCTCAGTGGATAATTTAGAAGCTACGCAGAGCAGAACTGCGGGAACTTTATTCGTTTTATAGAGCTTAAGATCTAACAGATCAACGGTTAAAATGACATGTAAATTTGTAGGATGTAATATATCCTCGAGAAAATAATTAACTTGGAACCGTGAGGTAAACGTCAATCATACGCCTCTTCATACAAACGTTTACCCTCGATCATCAAGCATTTCTTTGTTTTTATCCTCATTTCACTGAAATTATTAAGCTTATCATAGTTTATTCAATTAAAAAAACAAACAAGTAAATTAATATGATTGGGATACGCATGATGAATTATTTTCCATATCTATTCTAATATTTTATTTGAAGACTATTTTCGGATATTAAACACTCATCTTCAGTTCTAAAAACATTCAAACGGTGGTAATTAAAAAAAAATTCAGTTAAAATTGGTACACAGATCATTATTTTTTTTCACGTGATTATCATTATGTAAAACCACGTCAATATCATTGGTTAGACTTCTTTGGGAATCTTGATTTTCATTCTTCCCATCGCTTTCATGATTTTCGACTCCATTTCTTTTCGGACTACTTTGTACCCCCATTTTTTGTCTCTTCTAACATTAGTGAGGTTTTTCAGTGTTTGCCTGTATGTGTACGTAGGTATCCATCCTGACAGTCGGCATCAGAAATTTTAAGGTTCTTTAATTCTTCTCTTATTTGCTTCGTGTATCCTCTCATGCTTTTGTAGCTAAAAAATTTGTAAAAGATCTTTTTTTCCAATAATTCCTTCTTCATTCTTTTCAAGTACCCATAGAACATCAGCTTATCTCTGTTTCCAGGTATTTTATTTGCCTGTAAATTTTCCTTAAGATCCTTCTTTCAGTTCTTAGCTACTTTTCCAAGTTTGGTAGGCATGTGGTCTCTATCCCATACAAAATCACAGGCTTTATCACAACGTTGACATGTAATGTCTTAATTTTGCATTGCAAGAGAAGTTCTTTTTATTGTAAATTTTGATTGTTTGGGAACTTAAATTTTCTAAGTACACAGATTATATATATTCAATTGAAAATGTAAGTGAAACCAATCCATATTTTTGTTTAAATGACCACATAAATATTTCCAGTAGCCCCATTTTAAAATTTTTTTTCTGTTGAAACAGAAAGATCGCTTTGTATTGGAAAACCTAATGGATTATTCAGTTGCCTGACACTCCTTTTTTTCTATTACACTGTATTATTTCTATTACTGTTTTCTTTCTATTACGATGCTGTGACCTGATATCTTTTAGAAGACCATCCATTTTGCTTCCTTAGGATGATATCAACATGTTTGATTTCTGGTATTATATTTTTAAAATTGAATTATATAATCTGTGTATCAAGAGGGTGTCTTGAATTTTAAGTGTGTTCTTAGAACTGAAAATGAATATTTAACTTCGAATAAAAAAAATTCCAATACAGTTGGCATCAAAATATTACTCACTGTGATTTCCTCATTTGTTTCTAATTTTCTAAATGTTTCGTGAAATGATATTTTTTTTTTTTAAATAATAAAGTTCTGAACAGCTAAAAAATCAAGACGGTAAGAATAGTGTTGATGGGTTGATTGAAAACTTAGATACTGCTCTGCATTGCCATGAACGAAAGTTGTGATCTGTCTGGAACCGTCAGGTGATGACCAAATATTTTTCTTCCAGTTGCATTGGCATCTTTCTCATCTAATATAAATCAGCCTCAAGTGATTTCCTGTCCTTGATCTAGGACTGTATTATTACACAAGTTCGTATGTTTCGTAATCAACCTGTCTATTTCGAAACTAATATCTAGATTCGTTAATATAATCTATTTTACTTATTAATTTATGAATATTAAAATTATGATAGAAGGAGAAAAAAAAATCGACAAATCTATTGTAAAAATATCCTTTAATTAGATGCAACTGAATTGAGGTTCAATTTAGTGAGGTACCTGAAGCATCGACCTGCATGTAGACCTCAGCATTGTTCTTGGATGAAAATGGTTGATTCTTGAATCTTACAGCTGTACAATCTGAAAATTATTAATTTAGAATATGACAACTCCACGCAGGTTAACAAAATTTGAACGTCGTAGACAGCTTTTCATTCTGCGTTTATTATTACCAAAAACATATTCTAGGCGATATAGTAATATATAATTAGGAGAGAGGAGTGCATTATAATACTTGTGGCCTTGCTCCTTTATGTTAAGTAAGATAATGAGGTAGTGTTAATGAGGTAACTCACTAGCTCATATAATTACTTCAGAAAAATAATTAGATAGGATCTAATATTTCATGAAAAGTGATAAGAAGGTGGTAAATAGAATTTATGTATAATTTGGAAGCCTCTTTCCCTGTTCTAGGGGGAGGGATAATAATAGGTTCTGTAATAGCCGTATATTAATGAAGCGGGTATACTTCACCATTAGTGTGGTTGGCAGATTGGACTGAAAATGGCTTCGATTACACTTGGTTGTAATCTAATTGCAATTTAGAGAATAGCAAAATAGTAAATATATATTACTTTTATTTAAATTAATTTATTGATATTTACATCCGTATATCCAGTAAATGTGTTGAAATATGACAAGCCAGTAAGTTGCAAAGAAACTAGTCATTAGTAAAACTACAATAAAAATTACATCGGAAGGTCCCTAAGCCATCTTAGTTTCTCTCACATGTGTATTGGGAATGAAACGGGAACCAAGTTGCTAGACTAGTGGATTTGAGTGGTTTTGGAGTTTACTATGAAGGGATAAGATTTGGCCTAAATCAGCAAAATATGGAACATTAAGATCTTTATGGATAAGTTTATTTTTGGAAAAGTAAGGATCATTGAGGATTTTTCGATGGATTTATGTCATTTAATGCTAAAAATGACTGGTCGATAGCTTGTAAAGCAACAACTCATTGGTAGCACTTAAAAAAGATCTATATAATTTAGTAGTGGATTAGAAGGTTCCGAGACCATCTACTTTTCAGGCCCCTCGGAGGGTTATCTGGAATAGAATGTGAAGCAAATCGTGATATTAATGGATTTGAATGGTTATGGAGTTTGCTATGAAAGGATAAATATCTGGTTTGGGCTAAATCAGCAACACATAGTACATTAAGAGCTTTATGGATAAGTTTATTTTTGGAAAATTAGGGAGCATTGAGGATTTTTCGAAGGATTTAGGATCGTAAGGAATGCATACGGGAAGTTTTGAAAGGTTTAGTTGAGCCCCAGATCTCAATGAGTGTCTTCTAATTAATCGGAAAATTGAGGCGCGGTAGTTCAGTGAGTAAGGAAACTAGTCTACTAAGCTTCCTTCTCGAGTTTGAGTACAACTAAAGGCAGAAAATTTATTGTCTGTTATTTCGGTCATAGTTCTTTTTTGAGGTCGGGAGACGGACCCTTCTGGGGTGCACTGAGCCTAGATAAAGTGGGTATCATTAATTTGGGGAAAACCTGGCATTTGCGCGTGATCTCGCCCGTATTTTCTTCTTTCACATCCGTTTGTCAAGTAACAATACATCCTTATCAAGTACTGAACCCAAAACCTTGATGTAGTGGTTCATATTTTTATTTATTTTTTTAATTTTATTATTATTTTTTTTTTAATTTTATAGAATAGGATTTCGTTTAGGCTGAATCAGGAACATATGGAACAATAAGATCATTGTGGATACGTTTACTTGTAACGAAGTAAAGGAACAGTGAGGATTTTTCTAAGGATTTAGGATTCTAAGGATTGGATATGAAAGGAATTGGATGGTTTAGTGGATTTCCTAAGCTCACATTGTCCTAATAGGTGTAATATCTGTCAACTGAAAATGTCTTCTGTAATTAATTGGAAGCTTTGAACGTTTGTCGAGTAAATACTGGAAAAGTAAAAAACGAATACATTTACGATTTTCGATGTGAAGCCGACCTGCAGTAAACTTGAAACGCGGATTCAGCACTTATGAAAACATATAAACGAGTAGATAGAAAAACTTCCGTTATCATGTACCAACAAATCGAGTGGTAAACAAGTTGGGAGACTAGCCGATTCTAGTGGGTATGAGTCTATAGAAGGTTAGGTATCTGTTTTGGACCTAATATATATTTAATTATTAAAAGTATACAGTTGGTATGATATATGTAATGTAATCTTCCTTTACTTTGATTTACTTTTACGTGAGAAGGTATCTAATCCAGTTTCTTTTAGCAGCCTCCTGGTTTTCTCCAGCGTGAGAGATGCAGCAATCCCATCGATGATTTTATCTGGTTGTGTATTTAATTTATCATATAGTGTGTCCATTTTTTTTTCATTAGGTGTTGGTAGGTCAGTGTGTATAGTTTTGTTGTTAACTGGTGTTAGTTGTATTAGTCATGATGTCTGATTTAAAAATTTAATAATATTTCAATGTGTATCTGTCCAGCCGATAACTTAATAGATAAACGATAATAGAGATACCTTAATCCATATTTTAATAAATAAAAGGGATCTTCAGACCGATATAATTTTTAATATTAATAAAAATTTGTTCCATAACGTCTTGACTAGGTGAGATAGTGGAATGTAATAACTAACACGGCAGATATATTCAATAATTAGTAATAAGTGAGTTGAATTAGAAAATAACGACCTCTTTTTACATTTTAATCATACTTTTCTGTTTACTAAAAACAATAATTTGTCTCATGTAGATCGAGTTTTCAGCTAGTTTTATTCAGATTTCGTTCCGTACTCCCTTAAGGATTCCGCTTCCATTTGAGATAAGGACAACTTAAAGTTGGTCCCCGAAGAGTCGGCACGAGGTAGAGAGTACAAGGGTGTGGGAAGGTGTAAGGACTAGGTAGCCACAACTAGGCTGGGAGCTGGTGTGTGGGCAGGATTCGGCCATGTTGCCTGCCTCAGCTTCTTTTTGGACCAGCCATTGTCCATTGTCCTCGAGGAGGTATTATTCAAGAGTTATATGCAAAACACGAGGACCTCCCCAAGATCTGATAACTCGGCTAGATATATATCACCAGTCACACCGATACCAACAGCCACTGATTTCCCCGAGCTTGTCTTTTAAACCTGTTCTGGTTTCGCTACTTTATAGTCCGGCCGACGAATTAATAATTAGGCGACGCTATATATGGATTTATAGGGCACTCTTAGGAATTTTGTCAGCTTTAATGGCCTCACTCAACAACGACTCAGGCAGCTTCCAATGTTTTACCAAATCTACTAAATTTATTAGTCCAGGAACCTCTTAGTTCGATACAATTCTAGAATAGTAATTTTTCGTGTAAGTTACATCTTCTGGTAGAGCTATAGCGGGCGATAAAACAGACGAATATTAATTAGATTAATATAAGGCGGTGACAAAAAGCTTTCATATATTCTTGGACAAAAAATAATATAGCGACCTACATTCGATAACTGAATAACAAGGAGTACTAAATCTAATGAAACTGAGTGTTTCTGTTTTTCTTTTATTTTCTAATAATAGAAATCATGCCAAGATGGATTCGGAAATAAAACAGCGCAAAAAAACAAACAAATAAAAACAATAAATATGCATTGACAGCCACATTACAAAGCCTTTCTACTCTTCTCGTATCCAACCCTTAAAATCCAAAATCTCATAAAAACCTCAATTCTCCTTAAAATGCCACAAACAAACTTGATTCCACTAGTCTCCCAACTTGCTTCCCATTCGATGCCCAGTGTGAAGCAACACTCGATTCCCGATAATCCTACGAGGCCTCTATTAAGAAGATGGTTGAGAGACCTCTTAATGTAGAACTTTTATTGAAGTGCTACTAGTGGGTGATTCTTGACAAATCATTGTAATAATACCCAAAAATTTACTTATTGCATATATGTATACGGTAAATACTTATAAATAGTTAAAAAAAACCAAATATGCAAAGTATTTTTTTTCACTTTTATGTCGAAAAGGTATTAAAATCTGCCAAAGTATAGGGCAATGTGTAATAGTGCTAAAACTTTACATTCATGCCTTATTTACAAGATCAAAGTCATGATAGAGTAGGATAAAGTTATGATACAAAAATGTAAATGAATGAATAGCGTGTGTGTATGGGAGGGATGGACGGAAGGAGAAGACTGCAACTGTCAGATAGATTGAAGGATTACTGGAGGAGAAGAAAGAATAAGCTTATGATAGGAAGTAGAACAAAATAGTATGGCAAATTGTTAACAGGTACGCAAAAAAAAACAAAACAAAAAAGTCAGGGATTAAGCAGGGCTCTAGGAGATCCTAGCGATTCTCTCCTGCTGCGTCACCAGGCCATTACCAGGTCTCCAATGTCGAATTTTACAATGGATTTCGAGTTGCCTTTTTTGACCTGTAATGAAGGAAAGTCTTTTTTTTCTTACTGGCTTTTGACTAGAAAACTCAATTGTAAATGTGCTTATTTTAATTTAATAAATGTATATAGAAGGTTAGTTTGTTAATAAAAGTAATTTTTACACAGTTTTTTATTAAATTAATTTTATAATACATCACATTAAGTCAATAAAATTTTGTAATTTAATTATCCGTGAGTTTCGATTACCCGTGAACACCCATGATTACTCCAGATAACCGGAGTTCTACTGTATAGAAATCTATAGCTGATATTACATTAAGATGATCTGAGAGGTATTAAGCGATGCCTCATTAAATGGCGTTAAGGTCAAGTGGAATCACGTGCCAAGGCTATCTCATACCTCCTTACTTTGAAGTACGAGAACCTTTCAGCCCACTTAAAAATTAAGAAATCAATCCTAAATTCCAGAATTGTTTGAAGGACTTGTAATGATAATAGAGTTAAACCTGTGTCTATTGTAAATATCTCTCTTTATTTTTCAGGTACCATGAATTTGTATTTGACAGAAATTAAACAAACATTTAATTTAATACCATAAAAGTTTTTACCATCACCAAAGACTATCCACAGAAACAAAATTTATTGGTCTTGATTTCTGTTGTGTAAAATTATTTTTAAATTCTTCGTAAAACCCTCAATGATCCTTTCTATGTCTCATATATACTTATCCACAATATGCTATTGGTACCCCATTGGTAGCACTTATAAAAGACCTATATAATATAAAACTGCATTAGAAGGTTCCGAGACCATCTACTTTTCAGGCGCCTCGGAGGGTTATCTGGAATAAAATGTGAAGCAAATCGTGATACTACTGGATTTGATTGGTTATGGAGTTTTGCTATAAAGGATAATTTTGGGCTAAATCAACTATATACGGTACATCAAGATTTTTATGGATAAGTTTGTTTGTGAAAAAGTAAGAAGCATTGAGAATTTTTCGAAGGATTTTGGATTGTAATGATTGAATACGAGGTGAATTGCATGGCTTAATAGAGCCCCAAACCTAAACTCCGTATATCATAATAGATCTAATTACTAATCATGTAAATGCATCTTGTAAATAATCGGAATATTTGTACGTTTGTCTAGTAAATGTTGAAGAAGTCGAAAACGACGAGCCGTTTCTTGTCGTTTTAGTCTTGTATGTGAGTTTCAAGTAAGTCGTTTTTCCAATGGGGGTCTTATGTAGATTATCTTCAATTGGGATTAATGTAATATCATTAAAGGATACTATAGGACAAGAAATAGTGGGCTTACGACGAAGATTATTAAATGATACAGTACAGTGATTTGTTGGTATTTATTCTAATTCACTAATTTCGACAAGATTCTTGAAGTTTTTTGATATGAGATTGAAGCGTTCAGGTGGCAATGCAGGGATCATTATTCACCGATAACACTGATGTGTCAGTAGCGTTAGTGGTGAGTACGGTGCTAGGATGAGTTATACACCGTTTACATGGGACCTAGGATACTTCCTTGAGGAACACCGAAAGATTGGATAAAGATAGAAGATATAGACAAGTTATGATTAACTTTAACGGTCCTATCACTGAGATAGGAGCGGATAATAAGGAAGTGAAATTAAAATAAATGTAATTTTTTTTTTTTACCGAAATAAACGACCTATCAGATTGTTTAATTATCAGAGAGATTGCTTTTCTGTACCAGTTTATTTGCCAATAAGGTGAAGAAATCAGAAGATGACTGTGCTTTTTAATTTTAATCATGCTCTAAATAAATTATGGTTTATTACAAATAACCATTAAATTCAGGCTCTACCTAATAACTCTTATCTGAAACTCTTCATAAAATCTTTAATGCCCATATTATGTGGGCTAACCCATAATGACTTTCATATCTATGACCAAGCAGAATGATACAGTAGCATCATAAATATAATCGTGTATAAATATAACCTTTTACTATAAACTTCAATATCATAAATCTTTTAACATGCACCCGCCTTAGCGTCAAGCACGAAATGGTCCTTTTCTGTGAATCAGTGAGTAGATTTTTTTCATAGAGGTATTTACAGCTCTCTAATAGAATGCTATATACAATTCTAAATGCCAATAAAATTAAATTAAGAAAAAAAAAATCCGAAGAGCTAGACATCTTAGACATCTTGAGATTAGCGTAACCTTTGCAATAACGTATTCAATCGCTAGTTGTTATCAAAACCTTCACTTTCGCTCTCTCATTAATGTAATCGGCTTGCTACTGTTAGATCGTTCGATTTCTTATTTCTAATGGTATTGACTTTTGTATTATCAAATGCCTTTTATTCAGGCTCATGAATTTTCTTGTATAGTAACATTAAATAAAACGAAAAGGTTATCCTCCAAACTTAGATATAAAATTGTTTAACTGGTGCTTAACGATCTCCTTCCAGGGCAGAAAAGACGGTTTTTCCAAAAGGTTATTAACCCATTCTAGCAAGAGTGGAAAGGTCAACATCCATTTCACCACAGATTTCAGCCTGCCCAGGCCGGATTCGAACCGGACCCTAAACTTCTCTTCTGTTACTGCGACCTGAGTTATAAACTTAAACTATTAGGTTTAAAAGTTAAATCCCATGATTCTGTTGATGAAACAATGATACGTTATTACAAAAATCATTCGTGAATATGCTGTTCACGGCAAACCCATCAAATTTGGGTACAAGCTATGTTCGTTAAATACGAAATCAGAATATCTAGTGACCTTCACACCATATGAGGGATCCAAAAACTCACCACTGCATTTACAAGGTTAATTGGGACTTGGAGCTGCAGTTGTCTTTGATCTTACTTCAAGGCTTACAGAAGATATTGGCCCATACAATGCACATTTTGACAGATTTTTCAGTAGTGTGAAATTAGTAGAAAAGCTGTCAAAAACTACATCGGCGGAACAGGAACAATACTGGAAAACAGAACATTCAAATGCCCACTTGGAGCATCAAAAGCTTTGTCTAAATAGGAACGTGGCACTACATCTTAAGGAAAAACTAAAAATGTCCTAATAATTAAATCGCATGATAATAATGTTGTCAATATGATATCTAATTGGCATGGGATAACGTCTGTTTCTAAAGTGAACAGAATAGGAAATGTTGACAACAGAAAAGGCAAAATTAGTATAAAATGTCCAAATATAACAAAGATGTACATGTTTACGTGCGGCGTAAGTCGTTTTCACCAGAATTTAGTTTCTCAACGAATATCCCTAAAAGGAAAAAAGTGGTGGTACAAGTTGTCCACATTCGACATCGATGCAGCCTGCCAATATGCTTGGTTATTGAAGAGGTAACAGAAAAAGACGTCAAACTCTCCTATTCTGATCTAAGGAGGGCAGTGGTTCATCAATGTTTGTTCCAGTGTGGAGTCCCAACAAAGTTAGGTCCTAGTGCAAGGGATGTACTCTCCTCGCTAATCAAAAACAAAGAATTTTCTTTTCAATTGGAAGATTGCGAGGAACACCGACGATAAAAGAACAAGAAAAATTTGCAAGATATGTAAAGTTGGGTTACACATCCATTGTTCTCATGAGCACCATACAATTATGTGACTTTTACTATTTATTTAATACCTCAATTTATTGTATTGTTTAATCTAACTATGTAGTAATAAAATCTGTGTTTAAATAATATTCATTTTCCATTATTCGTATCATTACAAATAGCAAACAATACCGTAGGCAACTCACGAAGCCTGGATGAACACCCGCTCTCAAAGGCACTTGCAGGTCCCGCCACAATTTCTTATAATCTTATTACGTTTTTAAACCAACTACTGTTCTAAAATTCATATTTTATTAAAAAAAAATATTTACTAAAATAAAACTGGAAATAAATAATTTAGATTGGCCATGGGAACTGGCGGGTTAAGGTAATATATATTTTCTTAAGACGGTCAGTTGCTATACGTTTCTCTAAGTGCTAACGGCGAAACCCTCCCCATTGATTTTTTTTTTTTCAAAATCTTTCATTATATTTTCTTATATTTTATTTATGATTGTCTTTTATTTACTTATAAGAGGGGTGTTGAAGGGTCGTAAGGTATTTTTGTATTTATTAGTGTAATAGTATGAGGATATAGTAATCTAATGACTTTAATAAGTTCATTAAAATCCCTTCCTGATTATTCTAATTCTATAGTAAAACTATTTTTTTAATGTCCCACTTTTCCACATAAAACAGGATCAGTTTTATATCTAAGTATAAAACATAAAAAAACGAAAAAAGAAACTCTTGAAAGAAAAAATATAATATGCTGAGTATTGCATATTTCTTTATATTTGGATGAACAGTGATTGGAAATCGATATTAGTTTGAAGGTTTATTGAACTTATACAGGAAAGAAAAACGACGTAAATTAATTTTAATTCGTCTAATATAGAGAGGAAACTAACCGTAAAACGAATTATTTTAAATGTGATGTAATATGGGACATTAAGGTTAAATTTAGAAAAAAAAACCTCGGAAACAGATTTTTTTACATGCAATATTTTCTATATCTAATCAACACAAAGACCTTTGCTTACCCACTGCATATTTAAGCTAATCGATTTTTTTACTGTTAGATTTATGCCAAGTATCGATACTGGAAATAGCTATCAAAGGGGTGAAGGGGGGTGTAGATAGGAGGCAACTTATGGAACCCGGCTGTCCTAAATTACAGCCCAATTAAAATAGACCACACTACCGGCTCCTGATACCTTCGGAATGGGTGGTCCTTTGGAAAAAAATATTCGGGCTGTTGAAATTCTAATTCATTCAAATGCTTAGTTCCATCAAGGAATATATAACGATTTTTTTTCGACCCTCTTCTGAGCTATCTGATAAGAGGATGAAAATTATTACATATTTATTTTAGGTGGACATAAAAAATATTACATGATGTTAGAATTGGCTAAAAGCTTTTTGATCTAGTTTGCGAATGAAATAATGGAATAAACTGTAGTATTACTGTTGCAATAAGTTCTAAGAAATAAATTTGGAATAAAGTCCCACTAAGATATATGGTTACTCTAAACATTTTGATCCTATTCTAGACAAGCTGGAACCCTGCTATTAATTGTGAGATGGAAAGAGTAATTTTTATTTTGTTGGGAGGATAATGTATCTTAGACTCTTCATATATATATATATATATATATATATATATATATATATATATATATATATATATATATATATATATGAATAAATATTAATATGCAAGATTTTTTTTTTGAAAGGAAAAAAAAACATAACAAAAACAATAACAAATGTTCCTCTTAAACTCCTGTTTTAATTATTTAGTTATTTTTGTTAGAGGTTCCAGTAAGTCTGACACCTGCTGTCGCCAGCTACATTTATCGTACTACGGCCTTTTCATTTCTTTCCAAGGCTGGGCTCAATCTCGTGTCACAATTTGACGGACTATAAACTAAAACTAAATGGACAATAAACTATAAACTTAATGGATTGAATTAACTTAAAGATATATGTATATGTATATGTATATGAAATAATCACTAGAACTAAATTGATCATCGTTGTTTTCCAATTTGAAAAAAGTTTTCAAACTGTCTTCTTTAGAATCGATTCCTAATGGAATGGTTTATTTTATAAACATCTCCCGATATATTATTTTTACTTTAATTTTTTTATTTCATTATGTCTCTGACCAAATGTAACTGCTTTTATTTCTGTACTTATTTGTTATTCTTAAGGGGCTTTGTCCCAGAATACAATTATTTTTCTATTCTATTCTACATACACATACATTTTTTTTAAATCGATAACAGTAGGATGATTATCAAGTTGTTTGAATTCTTGAACTATATTATCAAAATTTAATATTCATAATCTATGTACCAAAACGCTGTTGTTTTGAATTTTTGTGTGTTTTAGAACTAATGGTAAATGTTTAACATTTGAAACCTATCTTCAAATATTCCAATAGAAATGGCATATAATTCATCAGTGTTAATAAAAAATATTATCTGTTTTTATATTTGGATAACTTATATTAGTTAAATTTTCAAATCGTCTTGTGTTGATTGTTTTAGGCATGAAGATGTGATCAGGGTTTCACGGAATATTCATTGACTTATTTTTTTAATGGACCCTTTCTTTCAGTTTTAAGTGATTATCATCCAATGCTATGTGACACTACTATTTTTTCTGATATTGGTATGATATTTTCATTTCCACTTTATGTTACCGGTTGCTCCGTAACTATTTGAGTGCCGATATTGATCAGTTTTGAGTGCCCCTGCTGATTCCCGACAGCTGGGAACTGAAGCGATGCCGGGAACGAACTGGCTGGAGAGAGGACGTGATGGTGGTCGGTGGCGAAAGGCCATTGGCCGCAGCCTCCGCCAATAGGAGGCGCTCTCTCTTATCAAATCTCCTCTCTCCTCCCGTGTCTCTCCTCTATCTCTATCTAGTTCTTCGTAGTCCCCACTGTTCGCTTCATTGTCTTATCCATTTTCGAAAATTTGATTGATTTTGGAACATTCTGAATATTGAATCATAGAAAATATGAGGGACAGGCAGTATCATAATTCTCGAGATCATGGAAAATTTACTTTTGTCGACATTTGATGGACATCAGCGTTCTTAATAATGTCATTAATTGCATGTCAGACTTGTTTTTGTTAACAATTAAGCAATTCATTTTTAACAGTAACGCAGGCATTCAAGCTTTTGCAGAATTCTAATGTGTTATGGTTTTCAAGTTACAGTGTCTCAATTTTATAAGACAAAGTGCCTAACAGAACATGTCACATATTTTAATAACCGTATAATTTATAATTTATTATTCTTTGGAGATCTATCAATTACTTATTTCCAATATGACATATTGAGCAATTGTGAAAAAAAAAAAAAAAAAAAAAAAATGGTTATTCAAAAACTCCACGAGGGAGTTACAAATTCTTTACATAATATACATTCTTTGCTTCTTTTTATGCTAAAAAGTTAATAATTTACCTGTAAAGGCACATTCCTGGCTTACAAGTGGTTTTCTCGACATTTATGTAAAAAATAGAATTCTTTAGGTTGATCGTAAAGAATCTTTTTTTCTGTTTTTTATTTTCCCTCTGCGCTTCAATTATAAAAAATAAGGAAATATTCTTAGTGTTAATTTTGTCTTATTTATATTTAATGTAGTTTACACGCTTTTATTCAAATAAGGATAGATCCATTTCAACCCATATCTTCTATGTTTAGCGCTTAAACTCATAAATTTGTTTTCTTTACCTATTATTTTTACATCTTTTACAATTCCCTATGTTATTTATGAGTGAGGATATATTTCTGATTGCAACAGTAATTGTTTTCTGCTTTTAGCTAGTCTGTGACTCTAGTCATTGGGGATTACTCCCTACTTATTTGTTAATTTATATTACGCAATTGATACATATTAACAATGTTTCATTTATTTATTTGTAGAAATTAACCTTGAATTAGTAAGATCGTTTGAGTTCTGATTTTCCCCGCTTGATGGTTGAAAATAGTTTCTTTTTTTGAAATATTTTCTCCTAAAGCATCTAGAATCTCTCCAGATGTACAATTTTTTATTTTTTAAAATTTATTTATTTTTTTAATATAAAGAGAATACCTGTTACATGAAGTTCATCTCTTTTATTTGGGATTAAAGGCTACTTTGCTCATTCGTTTTTCTTATATCAAATAAAAAAAGCCGTTAAATCAGATTTAATACATTTCTTCCACATTCGTATGAATTAATAATTAGTTCAATTTTTATTTTTTTTGTTAAATTTAAATTTGGCCTTACTTTGGTTATAGTCCTAGACAAATTAAACTTTCAATATAAAATGCAGGGGAATGAATTTGAAAGACATTTATAATGATTTTTATGTAATATATATTTTTTCCTAGCTCCTCTAATATTAGATTTAATAAAAATTTAATTACTTACTTGTGTATTAAATAGTGTTTTCAAAAAGGTTTTGAATTAATACAAGCATTTCTGTGTAAACTAATTCTGAGATCGTCAAGAGTCTGATATTTCTTATAAAAACTAATATGATAGTTTTTCTACCTCCATTTTCTGTAGTGTCATAGCTTATTTCATCTTTTAACATTTCGGCAAGTCTTGTAGCTCCAACACCTGTTGTTTTATTTATATATTTTTTATGTGGCTTTTTAAATATATACCTAATGAAACTAATTTTTTTTTTGGGTAAATTCAGCGAAAATTACGTATTTCTGTCTTATCTTACAGTTGTCACAAATTACGTAAAAATATTTTTTTGTTGGAACGCCATTTATTACCAGTTAATAAAATGTGTCCAGGGTACTAAGTTTCATTTTATTTGAATTTTTATTTTCATGTGATCCATAACATTTCCGTGAGACCTTTTTAATTCTAGAAAGTTTTCAATTTGTACATACAAGCGCCGGAACATATCCGAGTGGACAGTCAAGGAAGCCTCGTCATCGAAAAAATTGATCGGAGACAAGAGAAAACAAGTCAACTCAGAACGAGTGGTAGTTTCTTTAAATGACGAAAGTGGTCTTAAACCAGTTTGTCATAAGAAAATTCACGTTCTCGACTAGAAAGACTAATGGCTGACTATCTATAGAATTTAGAAATAAATAAAATAAAAACTTAGAAATCAGTAAAATAGTTGAATTTATAAAATATTCAAATATATGCACTTTTTCAATTTTGCTTTTGCAATAAATTATTTATCATGAGTAGAACATTTAAATAAGGCATTTCAAAACTTTAGTGCATTTTTTTTTTCACGTTCGGCATATCGATGTCTGGCTATGGTGGCCAATGTAAGGTTTCTAGTTATGTTGCTGGTATGCCATTTTTTTCTAGTTTAATGTTTGTCTATTTAAGAAGTTTCAGAATATTTATGTATATTGTGGTACCTAAATATGTAATTACTATACATCGATTCTTCGTCATGAAGGTAAAAAAAAAAAAAAAAAAAAAAAAAAACATGTATCCTTGGCAAGAATGCAGTTTTTGAGTACGAAATCATCTCCCCATCGCACAAAGTTACCAACAAACCTCTTAAAACATTCTCACTACAAATTAAACGCCATATTGTTACACTTATGCATTCGTTTTTATAGACTAAAGCAGCAGTGCTAATATTTCCAGCTAATGAGAAAGTACTTAAAAAAGTAGCAGAAACTCTCAGCAAATGTATGAATCAGAATTTATAAGTATTGGAGTAAAAGTACATCCATATTGGTTATCTAGCCATTAAACACAATCAAAACAACTTCCTGTTAAACATTGTTCTGTGCCTCTCCCCTTCAAACCAAAAGTATTCACTGAAAGGCATAAGAAACCTTTACGAGTCCAAAACATTAATCGCAGGGCGTTCAAAAATGTGGATCTTCATGAATCAAGAATTTTTAAAACATTTTTCTTTTTGCGAAATCCCTGAATTTTAATTCACTACGTTATACAATGTGTTGTGTCACGAAAAATTGTTGTTTTTTAAAATTCTCTTTTTCGAGATATCGGTTTCAACAATAGAGATTCGATTTCCCGGCATCGTTATCAGGAACAGAAACACTTTAACCTCGATATCACAATGGTTGAGGGTATAAAAAAATGGAAACAATTACAATTTTGTTTTATTTTTTTATTCTTTTATTAACAGAAATTTACAACTGTATTAAAAAATACTTCCAGTAAATATGCGGTATACAATGGAAATAATGATATGATTAAAACGTGTAG
This sequence comes from Euschistus heros, assembly GCA_003667255.2. Classification (NCBI taxonomy): domain Eukaryota; kingdom Metazoa; phylum Arthropoda; class Insecta; order Hemiptera; family Pentatomidae; genus Euschistus; species Euschistus heros. Next base: position 213,407 of record RCWM02000393.1, read on the forward strand.
AGGAAATATCTACAATAGAAGATGATTCAGAGGCCATCTTCTTTTCAGACACCTCGGAGGATTGCCAGAAATGGATTGGGAAGAAAGCTGTGCAACATGTGGATTTGGGCGAGTATTAAGTTAATTATGGAATATGGGATATTAAGGTCATTGTGGATCAGTTCATTTGGAGTATTAAGTAAAAAAGTAAGGATCATTAAGGATTTTACGGAGGTTTTTAGATTGGCATGATTGGATGCGAGATGAATTTGATGGTTTGGCAATGACAATTAAGGTTTAGGAGTCAAAGAAATGTTTTAATGGATAAATTTTCAAATAAAAAATTGCCAGAAAATATATTTAAAATTGTTCAAACTCAATTGTTTATGCGTTTATTTTTGAGTGAATATCTTAAATAACAAAATACCTGTAAAGTTTGTTCGTAAATAATAAGCATCCATAAAAAAAAAAGTAAATATGTTTATATATCCCCTGTCGCGGCTTTGCCTGCCCTCATAACTTTGATAATTTTAACTAATAATTGAATATTTATTTTTATGTCGATAAAAATGCTGTATATCATGCAATAAATGAGCATTATTCCCTCAACGATATAATTAGATATCCAATTTTTAATTTTAACCTCTGAGCTGTTAATCCAGATAGACAGAGAATATTAGTAAGTTCTTGAGGATAATAGACTCCATTATCAAAGCTTACAACTAAAGGCCCATGAATAATATTTTTAGACACAATATCAAAAATCAATAATTTATTCATTTCATCTGGTTAGATTTCATTAAAGGATATGACAGTGGGGCAAACCTCATTTCTGCCACTCAGGATTTTAATTATTTCTAAACCTTCTAGAACTATGAAAATGATGTAGTTAAAAGGTTCAGAAGTTATACCATTGTAAATTCTATTACGGAAAGGTGCTAACCACATAAAGTTCGATTTTCAAACTTTACTGGGATTCACATGTCGCACCACATATTTATAGCTCTTTTAATAACAATTCAATTGAAAATAAGTAGATTTTATTACAACTTTCAAGGTCTATATAAAAACATACCTTTGTAACCTCTCATGTAGAATGGAGCTTGCCACATATTTGTGACTTTTCAAACTTAACTGTCATCCACATATTATGATTTTTAATAAAAAATTAAATTGTAAATTAATGTGGTTAAAATAATCAGTAATTTGGTAAAGATTGGCTCAGTAGTTTTCGTGGTTATTGATCACGAACGAAAAATGGCTTGTCCTTTTTATAATAGTATAGATTATACCATCTACTGTAAAAAGTATTTGGAGCTATATAATTTCAATACTTAATTAGAAATAAGCATGAATATGACTTAAATTGGGTTACACAAGTGAGATCAATCTTTGAATCACTAAGTTGCAAAGAGGATTTTTTACGTATTATTTGATAAGACGAAAAGATGATATTTTTCAAAAAATAACGACCCACCTTTTGTCCATAGATATCAGCAGGGCTTTAAATTCAGCCGCGAACCCAATCTACCAATCTACCCAGAAAAACCTACTTGCAGGTCTTTATAACTGACACCTGTGACATTGTCAATGTTGAATTTTTTTAAATATTACTGGTATTGATAAAATAACATTATTTATAATTAAGAAGACTAAAACGACAAGAAACTGCCCCTCGTTACAGACTATTTCAATATTTACATGACAAACGTTTAAACCTCCCAATTAATTACAAAAGCCTCATATACATGACTGTAATTAGACTCATTTGGACGTACGGAGCTGAGCTTTGGGGCTCCACTAAACCATCCAATTTATCTCGTATTCAATCCTTACAATCCAAAATCCTTCGAAAAATCCTCAATTCTCCTTACTTTGTTACCAATAAACTTATCCTAAGACTGCCAGACTCACATTTGTACAAAAATTTTCTTTTATGAATAAAATTATTACCTTAATTTCTATACTTATGGAGTAGCAGCTAATATGTTGAGACAGTGCACTATCAAAGTTAAGTTCTTGTTGATGTCGGTGGTTTAAGTTCGTTGAACTTCCTAATTGGTACGGTTTGTGTGCATAATAGTTCGAAAACATTTTTTTAATTGCTATTTTTAGTCACTCATAAGTAATATTAATGTTTATTGTGTGACAAGAAAGGATGTGTTTAAGATGGCAGAGCGAAGGGAGTAGGGAGCATGCGCGGCACACACAGAAGGAACTCGGACCGGTCTTTGTCCTGGCGGCCTGGAAACAGAGGATTCCTTTTACATCTGTCCCTTCTACATACAATGGACCACCCCCGCCACTGCCCTCAACTTCTTGTCGTCTCGGCTCCATTCCTCCTCTCCGGGGTCATCCTGCCTCAGGGAATGCGGTAGCTCTCTAGCAAGATGTCTCTGAGAATGGATTTGAATAAATATAAGTTGGAATCCCAAATCGAATAAAACATCATTGAAAAGCCAAAAAATATAATCTGAAAGAGACAGTGATTTTTAATGTTATGGTTTGAGATCGAATTTCCTATCACATCCATCAGGGTGGAGCAAAAACGGCCAAGAAGTTTGAGAATCAGTAAAACCTTAACCCGGAAATACTGGCGAAATCGAATAATTAATTATGTAAAAATTTTGAAATCGCTAAAATCGTTTGAAGTTTTACGTTTGAACAAAAATGCTAAAATAAAAAAAAATCCAAATTTTATCATTCATAAAGCAATATTTTTCAGCCCGAGGGATCGAAAAATAATTCGTACCGGAATATAGTCACTTGTGCGACTTCAAGTTGACATGATATCAGAATGAAATTTTTACACAATTATTTTTAGCCGATTCTGCCACTTTTTCCTAATAAGGAATTCTCTGAATCTATAACTTTTTTTTTGTTGGCGCCACCCTAATATACATATTGTTATAGTTTGCATCGAATTTGATGAAACCTTTACAGAAACTGTCCCTTCACTTATAGTCCAGTCAATAAACAAATTGTAGAGTACATGAAATATGCGATTATTTATGACTTCATAGCTTCGTTAGGAGTGCTTAGAAGGTGAACATACAAAAAGTCCCCGACCCTTGGGAGTACATTAACGGTGGGGGGAGGGGAGAAGTTCCAATTTTTGGTTATATCTCGAAAACGGTAGACTCTATAAAATTACGTTATAATTAAAAATTAAAGTTAATTAAATTTCCTATAAAACTAATTCTGTACATATTTGTCGAACTTTCAACGGTTTTCGAGATATAAAAACAAATTTTTTTGAATAGATCGTTTCTCAGAAAAAATGTCAGAATCAAAGTTGTAGAACATTAAATTTACTTTAATTTCATATATACGTTTCTGGCACTTGAAACAAACGTTTGACCAAAAGTGAGGTAATTTTTTTTTTCTAGAATATAATCGATTTTTAATAATGTATATCTCGAAAACCGTTAAAAGATCGACAAATATGTATAGAATCAATTTTACAGGAAATTTAATTTGAATCATATTATTTAGAGTCTACCTTCTTTGAAATATAATCTCAAAACCAAAAAATTGGAACTTCTCCCCTCCCCCCCACCGTTAGCTCTCTCCTCATTGTCGGGGACTTTTAGTATATTTACCTTCTAACTACTCCTAACGAAGATATGAAGTCAAAAATAATTGCATATTGCATGCACTCTTCATCCCCCATTTTAGCACTCATTGACTGAACCATTAAGGTTTTACCACACAATATTGTATTTTTGAGTGTTTTTAAAAAACGATATCGTTAGTTTATTTTTTACAATGTAAAGTATTCACGTAATATATATATATATATATATATATATATATATATATATTATATATATATATATATATATATATATATTGTAATATATACGTAATATATACATATATATAAAACTTCATGATAAAAACTATTTATTGATGAAATTCCTGATCAATCGCTGCTTCTAGATCGCGCGAGTTGTGGTCACGGAGTAATTACTTGGAATCCAAAACGACTGGAGAGGTATTATCAAGAGGATAAAACATATCGATTAATTATTAATTATATTAAATTATTAAATACAACAAAACAAGAAATAAGGGTTATTAATATATATATAAAACAAAATTAATTATCATAATAAATTAATAAATCAAATTGCATTAAACTCTCTATTTTCTTTTGATCTGTTCTAATAATTTATTTTCTAGTTTCTATTTCTTGTCTACAATGCGACTAAAACTTTTCAGAGAATAGATTTGTCTTCCGTTATCCACGCGATTTTTTATAAAATAAGCACATACAAACAAGGCTAAATTACGAATATAAGTGTAGAAAGATCCTTTTTATTTTATAACGTATAATATATGACAGGTTATAACTTGTCAGAAAACAAAATAGAATTTCATTTGACTGTAAATTTTAATTCCAATACTTTTTTTCATTATCACCTAACTGTTTATACGGTTTGAAATGTTTAGTTATGGTTACAAACTGTGTCTTCATTATTCTTTATTTTATAAATTAAAATATCACCATATAAACTTTTTAATATAAAATTACTAATAATATTCATTGTATAAATTGTGTTGCAAATGTGAATTCAACTTGTTGATTTATACCACCTTTTATGCGTGTTTTGAGTTTTATTTTTTGAGGTTTTACTAGCACGTTTCGTGGTTTTAACTGCACGAAAATTCGGCATTTAATTATAAGGGATTGCAATATTTATTCTTAAATAACTTTTAAAAAACCATTAATATTGATTCTATAATATGGTTGATTTGTTACCTTCCACTACCGGAACTAATTGCACTAAGTTATTGTTTACAATGGAGTCCGAATTTAGATGTACTTTTTATATAATTTAGAGTATTCGACTAATGAAATAGAAATTTAAGTACAATAACTTATATTCGTTGTTATTCTAAAATATTTTTTATTAGGATTTTTTATCTGCCACAGAGCGAACTAATTTTGTCGAGCAGGAGTTCCTCAAGGGTCAATACTCGCACCATTACTACACATCATACTGACAGAAGAATACTGACAGTCGTAACAACTTATGAAACATATTTAGTGACACTGCAATTATATCCATATCTAGGAAAGAAATTTTTGCACTGGACTCAATTATGTGATATCACCTATTAAAATTACACAATGGATGCATAAAATGGAAGACAAGATCAAACTATAAGAACTGCCAACCTAACACTTAGATGGACTTAATGGCCGAGGGCGTTGGGGCGAGTGTCTCAGCGTTCGTTACCGAAGGTCGTTGGTTCGAATCCCACTTAGGCTGGTTAAAATTTATTTCTTGGCGGGCCCTAGAATAGGTTGGTAAGCTGTAGGATAACCCGTTCATCCTGCCGTAGTTGGAGTACATAAGGACCTTAATCCTATATAAACAAACAAACACTTAGATATGACGCTTGTCCCGTTTAAAAATAATACACGTTACTACAAAGTGTAGAAAAAAATTAATTTTTTTGATCTAAGGTAAAAAAGAATAATCTGGGGCGCACATGAAAAGAAAACCCCATGTTTGAATCAAAAACCAAATGATTCCGTTTAAAAAAGAACTGGAACATGACTGGTTTCATCGTAAGTGAATAGTTGTAAAACTTTTGAAAACTATTCAGACCTTCTATCTAAGTTAATAAACAGTTAATAATTTGATGGGTCTCTGTTCATGTTGCTCCTTAAAATGTTAACATGGCACCTTAAAATGTAACAAATAAATTAATAAATATAATTATATAAAATAATTCTAATCCCAATAATTGAAGCTGACAAAATCATTTAACTTTCGTTTTGTAAAAGAAATAAGTCGAGAGATATCCAACATCAAATAAACGTTCACATTTTTTGGGGAAAACGTAATAAAAAAAAAAAAAAAAAAAATCTAATGATTCTCTAGTAACTGATTTTTTTTTTCAATACCTTTCCTTATATGGTATCCCAATATAAGTACTGTTTATTAATATATTTCCTTGTTCCATGCCTCATAGGCATACTACATGTACATATTTTTATGGAATGCACAAAATACTAAAAGCAAAGAAAAGATAATGGCCCGATGGATCAAGACATTTTATATAACTGCATAAACAAGACATATTCTTCAAATACATATGCTAGCAGGGGGGTATTGTTGGCATTTAAAAAGGGAATAAGTTACACAGCATTAAACCTATCCTCAAAATATAAGCAGCCGCAGCAATTGTTCACCTCCCCGTTCAGTTCACCGTATGTACTATTTACCTCCATCCTTTAGAAATAATTACATACGAAGATTTAAAAGAACTTCTGCTCGAATTACCGCACCCTTTCATTGTATTCGGAGAAACGAACGCCCATAGGCCCGACGTGGGGTTTAAATAATCGCACCGATTTCTAGGGGAAAATAATTGAATCTTTAATAGATGAATTATCTCTTATTTTGTGCAGTCCCCACAAACCATCTTTTTATAGTCGTGCCCACAAAACGTGGACCACAATTGATATTTGTTTTAGCTACAGCTGCATTTCCTGTAATCCCTCTATCTTATTTTCATTGCGATTTAGCAGGTAGTGATCACCTTCCGCTTTTTGTTGTCTTTCCAATCGAACCGTTTATTTCTGGAGAAATTAGAAAGTGGAAATTGGGTGCAGCTGATTGGAACAAATATAGACAATTATGTGAAGAACAGTTCCGAGATTTTGCCCTGTTGTCTTCCCATGAAGAAAATATCGAACATTTTACCTCAGCTATAATAGAAATAGCAACCCTATCGGTCCCAAGAACAAAGGCAAAACAGTCTTCCAGAAAAGTTCCTTGGTGGTCTCCAATATGCCGGGCCAAACGACACAGAGCTCTAAAATTGTTTGAAAACCCAAAACCCTCTTTGACCAATCACATAAATTATAATAAAGCGAAGGCGAAGGCCAAATGGATCATCAACCAGGCTAAGAGAACTTCTTGGTCTCAATTTCTAACATCCATTAATACTTGCACTCCATCCAAAGTAGTTTGGAACAAAATAAGGGCTATTAAAGGCAGGTCAGTTACCAAAATTCCGAGAACGATAAAATATAAAGCTACCATCTACACCGATCCAATTCAAATAGTTAATGCCTTTGGAGAATATTGGTTAGGTCTCTCAAAGAACTCTCTTGCAATGATCAATTCTGTACTTGCTTCGGAAGTTGTTTCAGATAACACAGAGCCATATAACTCGCGTCTCACGTTGGAAGAATTGCAGTTTAGTATAAATAGTACGCGATCCAAAGCTCCAGGTCTCGATCAACTTCATATTGAATTCATTAAACATGCACCTCCGTCTGTCCTATACTTACTCCTAACTCTTTTGAACACATCTGGACTAATAGGGTTTTTCCTAAATGTTTGGCTTTCTGCAACAGTATTACCGTTACTTAAATCTGATAAAGATCCGAAATTAATAGAAAATTATAGACCAATATCTCTGACCTCTGTATTTGTAAATTAATTGAAAAGATCATAAATAACCGCCTTATTGGGAATTAGAAAAACGAAAACTTTTAAATAATGAGCATTGTGGTTTCCGGAAATCAAGATCTACAATTCATCAAGACATTTTAACATTGCCTGAAAATAACTCATATTTCCACAAGCACATAATTCACTTTTTGAAACAAACAAATCTTTACAAAGACCTATAGTTCTCAACTATAAGTATGGTGCCTCTAACCGATTGTAGTGGTACACGGCACCATAAAATAAATAGATAATACATGCATGAATATAAAAGTACAAATATATTTTCTGATACACTTTATTTCAGCCAGTCAAAAATTAATTATTTTATTTTTTTTTATTTTATTTTTTTTTATTACATTCCTGCATCTACTCACATGAGTCATTAGCGGCTCAATATACATATTAGATTTTGTCGAACAGTTTTACAAAATTTTAGAAATTCAAAAATGTTTTTTGATTTTTTTCCTCTGTGTCTTCCAGTGCTTTATCTATATCTGAGGGTATATTGTACTTTGTTCTGGCGTCAGAGTATAGTGTACATGTTGTTACAATGTGTTTCAATGTCAGTGTTGTCATGCATGTTGTACAAATCGGTGGTTCTAGGCTTCTCATCAGGTAACCGTGGGTGAAAGCTGAGTGTCCTATTCTTAGTCTCGTCAAGATTATTTCCTCTATTCTTGATTTTCTACAAGATGTTGTCCAGGGTCGGGTGTCTTGTTTAATTTCTTGAAGTTTGCTGCGTATTTGGTTCCATTTTGTTTTCCAGTGATGGAGCAATTTTTTTCTACAGGATGTTTTTAAGTCAGAAGTTGTTGTAATGTCTGTAATAATGGTTCCTCTTTGGTTCAGTCTCGCGAGATTTGCTGCACTGTCTGCAGCCTCATTTCCGGAGATGCCACAATGTGAGGGTACCCACATTAGCACAGTCACTCCACCCATCGACTCGTGCATCTCCCACAGGCAGTTATTAATCTTCCGTACTAGGGCATTTTCAGAATTGTCTCAGCTATTGCCAATATTGAACTTAGAGAGTCTGTTACCAAAAGAGCATGTTTTGTATTTGTAGATTGTATTAATAGAAGACCTTGGTAGATTGCAAATAGTTCTCCTGTAAAAACACTATTTAGTGACGGTAGGTTAAATTTTAGTACGCTATTGTTAAAAACCACCGCACAACCGACTTCTCCATCAGTTTTCGATGCATCAGTGAAAATTGTTTCGTGGTTTGGATACTTTTGCCTTAATTATGCAAAAAGTCTCTTTTTAATGATGGGGTTGTCGTCTTCAATCTTTTCCTTAAGGGATGTGTCAACCTTTATGTAAGTATTGTCCCATCGAAAAAAACAATTTGATCATCTATGGTTAGTACTGTATTCGGTTTTATGTCTAAAAGTTGGAGGAGATTTTGGGTTCTACTTGCAATGCCCACCAGATTGTTTCCTTGGTTACTATTAAGGTTATGAAAAATGTTATGATTTGGATGATCTGGTTTGGAAATCAGAGTTGAGTAGTAAGATAGTGTAAGGTAGGATCTTCTTAAAGTTAGGCTCGGTTCTCCGCATTCTACATATAGGCTTTCAACTGGTGAAGATCTGAACGCACCAGTACATATTCTGATTGCTGTGTTATGGATTGTATCGATTATTTTGAGAGTTGTTTCTGAAGCGGAATTATATACTATACTACCATAGTCTATCTTGCTTCTAATTAGAGTTCGATAGAGAATTAGGAGTGTTTTTCTATCGGCTCCCAACTCATTCCTGATACAACTTTAAGAATGTTTAATAATTTTAGGCAATCCGTTCTTAGCCTTTGTAAATGGACAGTCCACCTCAATCGTTTGTCTACCCACATCCCGAGAAATCGTATATTTTCTACAAATGTTAAGTTTACAAATGTAGATTTTCCATTAAAAAAACCAGTGTTGGATTTTCAGAGCACATTCTTTTCCTGCAGAAATGGATACATTTAGTCTTGGAGGTAGAGAAAGTAAAGCCCGTGGTAGAAGCCCACAGTTCTAGTCTATTTAAGATATTTTGTGCTTTCCATTGTATAAATTTAGTGGATTTGCTTTTTATTAAAATTGTGAAATCGTCGGCAAATAGCATGCAAGTTGCTGGCTCTTCAACCGACTTTATAATATCATTGATTGCTATTAGAAACATAGTAACACTCAATACAGACCCCTGAGGAATTCCGTTTTCTTGATTAAACGTTCTGGATAGTGTATCTCCAATTTTAACTTGAAAAACTCTTTCATCTAAAAACTTATCAATGTATCTGACCATTCTTCCTTTCAATCCCCAATCCAAAGTCTTACTATTATAAGTCTTCTCCATACCCTGTCGTAGGCTTTTTCTATATCGAAGAATATAGCTATTAAATGTTCTTTTGCTTTAATAGAGGCATGGATGAGAGTGTCTATTTTTGATTAAATGATCTGCAGCCGAACGGTTTTTTACAAATCCACATTGTTCGTCAGCGATTACACGTTTTTTCTTTAGGGTGTCGGTCAATCTTTCATTAACCATCTTTTCCATAATTTTAGATGTACAACATGTCAGGGATATAGGACGAAACCTATCAGGGAGTGAGAGTATCTTTAGATTTAGGGATAGGTATAATTATCGATTTCCTCCATATGTCAGGTATACTTCCTTCCATCCAACATAGTTATAAAATTTTAATAAGTGAACTTTCGCTTCAATGGGAGTTTTTTAATAAATATATAAGGTATCTCATCGGGACCAGGGCTTGATTTGGATTTACAATTTTGTATAGCTTTATTAATTTCTTCAAAAGTAAAGTTTTCTTTATATTTTTCAAAATCATTGCAATATTTACCATATGATATTCAGTTATGCGTTTATGAGATATAAATTTTTCATCATAATTTTCTGTGGATGAAACCTTTTGAAAAAATTCACCGAACTCATTGGCGATATCTGTATTGTCCGTTTTGACTCCGTTTATTGTCTTCAGTCCTGATATTTTACAATATTTTTTATTTCCCTTAATAATTTTCATTTTAGACCATATTTCCTGAGATGTGCTTGAAGTATTCAGTGTAGACACAAACTCTCTCCAACATCGTTTTTCTTCCTATTTTTAAAACTATTCAGGCCTTCTATCTAAGTTAATAGACAGTTAATAATTTGATGGTGTCTCTGTTCATGTTGCACCTTAAAATGTTAACATGGCACCTTAAAATGTAACAAATAAATTAATAAATATATTAATATGGAATAATTCTAATCCCAATAAATGAAGTTGACAAAATCATTTAACTTTCGTTTAGTAAAAGAAATAAGTCGAGAGATATCCAACATCAAATACATGTTCACATTTTTTGGGGAAAACCTAATAAAAAAAAAAAAATCTAATGATTCTCTAGTATCTGATTTTTTTTTTCTCAATACTTTTCTTTATATGGTACCCAAATATAAGTACTGTTTATTAACATATTTCCTTGTTCCATGCCATATAGGCATACTACATGTGTGTACATGTACATATTCTTGTGGAATGCACAAAATACTAAAAGAAAAGAAAATGGTCCGATGAATCAAGACATTTTAACATTGCTTGAAAATAACTCATATTTTCACAACCACATAATTCACTTTTTGAAACAAACAAATCTTTACAAGGACTTATAGTTTTCAACCTGAGTATGGTGCCTGTAACCAAATGTAGTGGTACACGGCACCATAAAATAAATATATAATAATCGATGAATATAAAAGTACAAATATATTTTCTGATACACTTTATTTTAGCTAAACTCCTGATATATCAATTGAATGGATCCGCCGAAAAACGTTCATAGCAACAAACATAAAATTTTGAATAATCAGTGAAAGAAAATGATAATCTAAAGTTATTGTTATTTCTGTAGGTTAGGTTTTTTTTCCACCTTGTAATTTGTTATATTTACATGTATAATAACATAATGGATTACTATACCATACCAAGACGTACTATTTATTATCCATTTAAAATCGCCACTTCGGAAAGTTTGTCGCTTAGAACGTTTTTCGGCGGATCCATTCAATTTATCTTCACTGCAATGTTGCATGTTTCGGAATATGTTATCCCATCATCAGACACTTTTTTGACTATCCTTCTTCCCCCATTAACTTATTCACCATAATGTAACCTGTGGTAATTCATTTTGTTTTCCACTTATTTATTTTATTTCTTTAATAAAGGAGTAGATAATGTTAAATATATTTTCTTATACACTTTGTTTTAGCTAAACTCCTCAGATATCAATTTATCTTCACTACAATGTTACATGTTTCGGGATGTATTATCCCATCATCAGACACTTTTCTGCTATCCTTCTTTCCCCATTAACCTCTTTAACATGTAAGTGGAAGGAAAAATGAATTACCACAGGTTACATTAAAAATAGAATTGAATTTAAAAAATAGAAAAAACAAAACAATGTAAATCATCTAGCCAACAAAAAACTACCTCCGCTGCCCATCATTGGTCAGTTTGTCAAAGTCGATCTTTCGTATAAATGTGAGTAAGTCTTAAATTTATAGTATTTGGGTATTGTGGTTCAAGAAATGTTTTCAAGATTTCCGAAAATAGAAATAAAAATTAAAGTATGTTATTATTACAATTTTAGGTGCCTTGTACAACTCAGGCTAGAGGCACCATTACATGACATTTGTTATTAGAATTCTAAATTAGTCGATACAAGTTGATTTCTTTGAGAAGGGTAAACAGTTTTGTTTTTTTTCAGTTTAACCAAAAATAGCTTAGATTAATAACTTAAAACTTATGATTCTCAGATTTATGAAATCATTCTGGTTTAAAAATACTTAATTTGTATGTTTCTAAAATTTGACAGTTCCTCTAACTTGTGATGTTATATGCACCTAAAATAGAAAACGGCACCTAACTAAATGACATGTCTATTTTCTCATAAAAAATATTTGTGCTTCACCACACACAGAGTCATGCTAGGTTTGAATATAAACAATAATTTATTCTCTATTTTTATCCCCTCAAATTTTAACCATTGTACAAGGCTCTTTCTTGTTCCTTGAGCCAATCGCATTGAAATTATATCAGCTTATTAGATCTGTGTTTTTTCGACAACATGAAGGTGCTTATGATAAGAGCAGCTGGAGACGACTGCCCCAGCGGCCGGACTATAAAGCATCGCAACAAGAGCTAATTGGTCTTGGAATCACAGCCGCTGGACCAAACAGAGAAGCATGCCCTTCCTTTGCCGTCACTATCTTTCACCTGCTTCGCTAATTACAATCGCTTTTCTCCATCTCTGTCTTTATTCCCTTTTTTGTGTTTCCCTGACCGATTTCTCTTGTTTGTACCGCGCGTACTCGCTTTTATTCTCTCCAAGTTTAGATGTAAGCGTCTATTTTTGTACATGTTTGCTTGCTGAATTGTATTATTTATTTCTCGTCCGTTTTTTCTAATTTTATGTCATTGCATTTTTGACATAACAAACCTCCTAATCAAAATATACTTTTCATTACTCTTTACTACATTTTAGACAAAAAAAAAAAAAAAAAAAAAAAAAAATGTATTTTCAATTGAAACTACATATGATTTCAAATGAAAATATTTTTTTCAATTGATTCAGAAATCTCTTGAAAGAAAAGTCAACAAAAAATGACCGTAATTTACAACGTTTTGGCATCTGTCCCATCCAACTTCATCATTCTACAATTATAAAATATTTATTTTCAAAGTTTAGGGATCACAAATTTCTTTACTAAGGAATGTTTTTACAACATATGAAGAATTATCTTCCAAAACTGAACATGTCCACTTTCGGTCGAATTTTTATTTTTTATTTACATGATTATTCTAGCTGTAAAGTTATATAGTTATTGTTGCTTTACTTTATGTACATAGTTTTATATTTATTTTGTAAAGTTATATTCTATATAATTATCTATAAGATTGTATCTTTTTAATATTTAATTTTTTTTTTAACAATAATTTTATAATTAGCATGCTATCGATCATTTTAACATGCTGATTCTTATATTTTAAAAAATTACCATTACTTTTTTTTTTGTGGTCTATTTATTTAAAAAGAGAATAATATCAGATGTCTAACTTAGATGGATAAAGTATGCTGTGTATTTAGCCACCCATTTTGAAAATGGCAGCACCACTTAATAAAGTGTTTCTCTCTCTTTTCTGATAAACATTAATTCACTTGTTTTCATCAGTTGACATCAATCAAAGATTTTTCTATATTTCTATATATATCAATTTATTGAAATTTACAAGTGTAATAATATATACATTAAGTTAATGAGCTGATAACGATTATATAATGATATCAAAACTTGAAAAGAACTACTCAACAGTAACACTTTAATAAAAATTCTACACTAGAAGATCTCTAGGCCATCATCTTTTCAGACGCCTCGGAGGATTATCGGGAATGGAGTGGGAAGCAAGTTGAGAAACTAATGGATTTGAGTGGTTATGGAGCTTACGATGAAAGGATAGGTATCTGGTTTGGGCTAACTCAGCAACATATGGAACATTAAGGTCTTTATGGATAAGTTTATTGGTGACAAAGTAAGGGGCATTTAGGATTTTTCGAAGGATTTTGGATTGTAAGGATAGATCTAATCACGGTCATGTAAATAAGTCATTTGTAATGAATTGGGAGCTTTGATCGTTTGTCTAGTAAATGTTGAAGTAGTCTGTAACGACGAGCAGTTTCTTGTCTATCAAAGATTTAAATTATATAATTGTTTTCGATTTAACAGCACAGGGAGGACTGGTTTAGGTTTTTTAAATAATATTCTGACGTGGACATCATCATTTTTTAAATATAAATCCTATATTAAAGCAACGTAATTTTTTTTCTAGTCGTTGGATAATGAAACAGAATTTATTAAATATGGCAAATTAAATTTTCAAGAAATAAAACAAAAAATTAAGAATGAGTAAATGTTTGTATGCTATGGAAATTCTAGCTGAGTGTGTCTGACTTAATTTATGAATCCTACTCGGTTAGATTAAGATATTTACTAATGATCTACATTTCCTAAGTTTTTTTACTTGTGATTAAAAATTATAGAAAAATTATAGAATTAAAAAAAAAAGAGGAAAAAAAAATAAAGGAAAATTATAAAAATCCATGCAAATTTATACATTTAAGAATATACCTTATTTTTTTATTTTATAATATTTTTACTTTTATTTCATTTTATTTTATTTTATACAGTTAGAGGTTACTAATTTAATTTTATTGCATATATTGTACGTATAGATTCATTATAATTCATATAAATTATTCTTTCCTTCAGATATTTACAATAAATGCAGTTTAAATAATAAAATAAATAAAAAGAAACTAAAATAAAAAATATTGATTTATACTAAAAATAAACACACATAGAATACACTGTCTTAGGTTTTGTATTCGAACTAAAATCTAATTAAATCTATAATTGTGATGTATTATGTATTCTCTCTATGTTGGTAATTATTATACTAATTATAAAACTATGATCGTAAATATAAACAGATTTGTTTCGCTCCTTCAATTTCACCTAAGGAGTCAATATAAAACTATATTTAATTGATTTAATTTTAATGCTATGAACTATTTTTGCTATTTCTTCTTTTCCGAGGATCTAGTCATTTATGATAAAAAAAAGTCAGTGTTTAAACAAGATTCCTAGCACCTTATTTATTGCATCATTTAAAAAATAGCAAAGATGATAAAAACATAGGAAAAAGTAACTATTTATAAAGATAATTAATAGGAAAAAAGAAAAACTTAATTAAAATAATAATTAAAAAAAAAAATACAATCAATGATCAAAGATAAAGAGAAGTAAATAAGATGGTTATAAAGGAATATACTTTAATAATTACCAGCAGTACTTTAGCTGGCAGAGTACTTAAATGTAAATTACTAATTAGCTATTTGTTATTTTTAAACGTTAATTCTTTTCAGTAGTTGTTAACTGCTTTTCAGTAGTTGAAATACAACAGCTGTAAAGATCTTTCCTTTTACTACCAAATTAGGGACATTAAATTGTAAATAGTTGTACTCCCAGCGCTGTATTATTATATAAATCTTGTTTCTTCTAATTAAAATCGACAACTCTATCATACAAAAATACAGAAGGTAAATGGAAGGAATAATGAATCGCTTTAGAACTAGTCCCAATTAGATCAAATCTAGTCCCATTTTTTTCCATGTCTAATCAGGGATTGAATGAGAAACAAGATGAAAAATTATTGGATTTAAGCGAGTATACTTTGATTAGAAAGGATAAACATAGGTTCTTAAAGTTTATTCGTTACTTAATAAGGTTCTTTTAAATAAATTTATCTATTGGATCTCAGATCAGACTTAAAAGAAAAGAAAGTGCTCCGACTACTTCAACATTTAATAGAAAGACGATCAATACTCTCAATAAATTAAAAAAAAAAATATTTACATGACAGTAATTAGATCCATTTGGACATGCGGAATTCAGCTTTGGGGCTCCATTAAACCTTCCAATTCTTTTCGTAACCGATCCTCACAATCCCAAATCCTTCGTAAAATCATAACGCTCCTAATTATCACTCAATTTTATCCATAAAGATCCTAATGTTCCGTCCTGATTTGGTCCAAACAAGATACCTATCCTTTCTTAATAAACTCCATATCCTCTTGCCTACAAATGGATCTGAAAGGTCGCTTACGTTCAGGCCCTGCAATTTAATGTTTTTAGGAATAAATATTAAACTATAAACTATTATGCAGAATGCTTTGCTTGTAGAATTTAGGCAAATACCCATAGCGAAAAAGATGCCTAAAATATTTTACAAGAAAGTAAGAAAGTACTACTAGCGAGTAGTTCTTTACATATCTGTTATTTTAAGAATTCTCTTCAAATTTATTTGCTTTATATAACGCATAAAGTTGTAAATACCAATAAATAGTTTTAAAAAAATTTATTTGGTCGTGTCAGTGAAATGTGCCATTTTTTAAATGGAGGGTAGAAGTGTCTACTGTTGATTTCCAACAAAATATTACCTTATATGAATAAAACTTAATCTTTTATTTACTAATATTGGTTGTTTTTTACATAATAGTTTTTGTAGGCATACAAAATTTAGTTGCATTTCAAACGAACATGGAACACCCGATTTCCGAGTGATTTAATTTTATCAGTTTAAAACTAGCAATTCTGCTGACATGGATTATGAATGAAAAAAGACGATAAAATCAATTGGTTACAACTATTTTACGGAATTAATGAATACGAAGTCCTAACTAGTCAGCAGTAGTGATTTAAGGACTGTTAAAAAAATGCTTGTTAAATGTAATATGCTTTCACCATTAGGAAAATACTTAAAATGTTGCAAACACTGACGGATATCCTTCAGTATGATGAGTAATTTAGGTCCTTCCTTAATGGAGTTTTTTTTAAATCTACAGGGGTTTTTACAGGTCAGGGAGTAAAATTAGAATTAAGCTGCTAATTAAAAGCGGATCAACAATGTCCATGAACCAAAACACACTTTTTTGGTAGGAGAGTAATGTAACAATAATATCATCTAATGGAGCTATGGTCAGCTGCGTCATAGGTATCAAAACCTAATGGATGCTGAGTGAGAGCACTATATATTGATCCTTTAGCTATCCATTATTTTCCATCTGCCAAATAGTCTGACATTCTATAGTTAGGACTTATATTTTTCTTTCCTACATGTTAGTAGTAGTCTTTTATCATGAAATGTCATTGTTCAGGTCTCGCTCAAGTACTTAACAACTGGTTGTAGGATCGTACAACTCTCCTAAATAAACTCTTGCTTTGAGATTGCTGGATAATCTCTATTCGGAAGAAATTTCATCAGAGACCCATAGCACCTATTTTCTGCTATTATCCTTGTTTTAATCCCTTCTTTGATACTATCATAAGTGATAATAGTATCCAAATACTTTGCAACTCTCTTGAAGTCGTATACAACATAATGTAATAAAGATATGGAACAACAATCTTTAGGAACTCATAATGTTATTTTTGGACCTACAACTATAAATAAAAATAGAACAAAACATTTTTGCATTTTCTCATTTTTCGACCATGTTTATAATTCACGAGATTGTATTAGTCGTGTGGCAGCTTACATCGCGCGTCATCCGATTCAGCTTATAGTCAGAAGTTTACTGTATCGTTAACTCTTAGCGAAACAATAAAATAAATTATTACAAATGCAAACATGATAGCGGTATGATTTATTTAACTGGAGTAGTATACCAGTTCTGGCTTTCTCTATCATTTTCTAGAAAACGGCTTTCGAATGCGCAGCTCCGTATTGGCTAAGCGACATTCTTCGAGCTGCGAGCTTGTCTTCGGTATTTTAAAAGAATTTTCAAAAGGCATGCGCCCATCCCTGAACTTAACTAGATCCGATATCTTAACTTATTTGTCCAGAGAAATTTATGTCAGATAACCTGTTATGGTGTAACAAGACTGCCGTTACGGTCTTAGAATACGATTGATATGTTTTCATAAACCTTTCAAAAAATAGCCAAATGTTTTTGCCAGTGTATAGTGATTATCAAATGTCACGTCAACAAGTAAAGTAATTTAAATATTTAACATTGTTATGAAAGAGATAAATACAACAGATAGGGCTGCAATTGAAAGTTGAACTCAAAAGTTGGGCGAAATTATCTGAGAACCTGCTTCTTGACATGTAGACTGATTAGTAAAAAGAACTAAGCATCTATTAACTAGAAAGTACTACCTGTTCTCAAATCTGTAACTACACCAGTTAAGTCTGAGACTACCAATAACTTTCTGAATCCTACAAAATTCATGAAATACAATTATAATTTATTAATTCACAATAAAAATTAAAAATAAATCTAAATTTTAAACAGTTATAAGTATGTTATTTATTATGTTTAGATGAAATTGATTTTTTTTTTTTTATAACTAGGAATCCAACAGTTGATTTGCCAAAATGAGTTTAAAATGACAATGGATCATGACATATAAATCATATAAATCATTTTCAGTAAATAAAAAAAGAAAAAAGAAATCATTTCTTAAACTTTACAGTAAAAATATTTTCCAGACAGAAAAACAAAATGGCGGAAAGATATTGCAATCTGGAGTTATATAATTGTCTCTCATATTTTGATAATTATTCACATTTTTAAACCGATTATTAGAACATTTGGTATGTTGATTTTACCGCTCATTTACCGTGGCTGCATGAATATCCTTTCTTTTTTTTATTGTAGCAATTTCACGAATTTATTTTAATTACATATTTGAAATAAGAAAAGTTTAATTTACCAAATATAATGTTTCAAATAAGATAATAATCTTAAAATTTATTTCTAATGTTTTAATTAACATTGGATAAATAATTAAAAGGTTAATTAAAATATCAGAACTTTTTATGCTTGCATTCCAGCCGTATTACAATTTCATAATAATTTGTTTGTTTACGAGCTTAGACCTAATAAAAACTGCAGTCTTTGAATTATTTTACGATTGAATTATAAAATTTCAAGAGAAGGAATGGTCCTTACTACTTCAATAAAAATGTTTTCTTCAGGTTAGTAAATGTTGACTTCGGTGTACCAGCTTTTAAAGAATTTAATCTTAAAAACCTTATATTTACGGAACTTGATATCGTGTTCGAAACGACTGAAAGAAAATGTTTACATTATTAAGACAGTGATAACCAAGTAAACACTAAATAATCCATTGAGATCGCCGAAAATGAGATACATATAAGTGTGTACTAAGACCAGTTTTCTTTTATGGAGTTAGGATGCTAGTAAACATCCAACTTACAACAGTAAAATGACTCAAACAGATTCAAAACGGAGTACAGAGAAGGATGGTTTAGCGTAGAATACAGAGAAAAAAGCTGACCTACTGTACGTAACCTTAGACTTACTAAAATTGATAGACCATATTTCATGGAGAAAAGTGAAATATTTTGACAGCCATCTACATGCGACATACCCCTTATTCAACACCCTGACATCGACAGGAAAACCATAGAGGTAGCAAAATTATGTTGACCAACTTAGTTTTAACTAACGAGGGATAATCTGATGTCATTTTTGTGTAAAAATCTATTAAGGTAGTTTGCTTCATGAACTAATATTTTTTTTAGAATTCTATTAACCTAAACAAAAATCTATGAACAAGCTGCATTTTTCGTTAAATCTGCACTCAGAAATAACAATTTTCGCACAAGAATCGTGTCACTATCAAACTTGAGACATAAAATAAATTAGTTTAATGCTATTTATTTATTGTGTTCGCTTTCTAGGACCCATTAGCCGGAACGGTAAAATATGTTAAATATTTGTTGACTAGGAACCACCAAAAAAATTGCCAACAAGAGAGACTGAGTATGTCCGTGAGTATATGAGTACATATATATTTATACGAATCTCATAAATTCATTTTAATATTTGAAGATTATTTGATTCCTTTCATGAAAATATTTTTCGTTAGGAAATATGATAAGTGAAGTTTATTTCCCTGGCTTTCATGAAGAAGTTGGAAAGTAGAATTTGAACAATTTTCGGTTGTCTACTTAATAGTTACTTTAAGCCTTCATTGCGAAGCACAACTATTTTAGGAAGCATAGAAAACACTTTTAACTCGTTTTCAAGGTAATTTGGCTGATCGACTTCACGAAAAACACTAATTTACTATCGAATATTGTTAACTATGAATTAAATTCATTTCTATTGCCTCTTAATTGGAGTATAATCTTAGGGTGCATAGGTAGTCCTGAGCCATATCTCAATCCAAATAAAAAACGAATTACCAAATAAAAAAAGTTGAACAAAATATATTGGAAAACATTAGAATCGTTTTTTGTATCTCAACACAATACACACTGATAAATAGAGAATACATCGTGGAATCAGAGAATGAGATCTACTAGAGGTGAAGTTATGACCAACCGGGGGACGGAAGAGCAGGGAAGAGGAATGGAGGAGCGCCAAGACCGGATTCTGGAAGAAGTTGGATTAGTTTTATTTTGTTTCCGCCCTCCAGGTCCAGTGTCTCCAGCCCTGACAAAAAGGGGGTACCCGTTACTTTCCGCTACTTCGACATTTCTCCTTTTTATTTAACTTTCCGATCTCATTCTCTTGTTCCTTCGTGAGCTGTGTTCTGAGGAAGCAGACGCTAGTCTCTGGCTTTTGTTTTTGATATGCATAATTGATTTAACATCGCTCTTGCATTCTGCTTACGATTGGCGTTGGTATTCGTGCTTTGGGTATTGAATGAGAAAGATAAATGTTGTTCGATATGGATTCCACAGAAGAATGTGAAGATTCAATTTAGTTGATTAATAGACAGAGATTGTTAATATATAAGATAAATATTGTTCTCTTCGTTCTTGTGTAGAGAAATCGGATACTTTCAATTCTCTGTTTCTTTAATAAATATTCTGTCATGAATTCCGTCGAGGGCTTTACTATTCGTAAGGGTATATAATTGGGGGTGGGTTCAGCCAGGTATTTATATTTACATGTTTGAGGACTGATATCTCGTTAGTATTTTAGAAATTAGTATTTCTACTTCAGGGGATTCAAAGGATTGCTCATAAACTTATATTTTAAATTGAATTTCATGAGCATACCAATTACACGATCAGTCAAATACTAGGGGTAGCCGTTGACCATAAACTCCCATTCAATATGTCTTTAAAAAAATAAATAAATAGAATGCGACAGCAAGGTTACATACAGGGTCAGTCCCTCTTAGTCTAAAAAGAAAAAAAAATTGGGTGAAACTAGATCAAAAATGAAGAAAAATGCCGCAGACCTTTCTATTATTCCAATCCGTTGTAGATATTCGATAATTCAAAGACTTTTTTAGGAAACCACGTTTTTTGCCATAAAGGCTGTAATATCTTTACTTTAATTAAACATTTTTCAAAATTTAACCAAACTTAGCATTAAATTTCTTATAAGAGCATATTACATGTAACCGGAATGTATATGAGATTGAAGAATAGCACTTTTTTAGGTGAATTTTATGGACAGAGTTCGATTTTACCGGGGAAGGCATTTCTACCTATTCCTGTCGGGTATGGTTGGTTTATTTATTTTTGTAGTGCTGTAGAATAGTGTTGGAAAAACAGTTTGTTTAAAAGATTGAATGGTGAGAATTAATAGGATTTGTTACAAAATATCCTACCACAACTTCATCACGATATTCCACCTGAAGTTCTGCAGAATATGATTTTCCGACACCTTGCTGCTCCTCCACATTATTCGAAAGCAGTACAAAAACCAACGATAACCTATATGGAAAGGTAGAAATGCCTTCCCAGTAAAATCAGAATCATCTGTCCATAAAGTTCACCTCAAAAAGTATTAGTACTCTTCAATGTCATCTGCATTCAGAAGCCTACGGTAAAGATGAGGTCTATGTTTATTATCATTGGGTTTTAAACATTGCATTGAAAATCATATGAAATAAATCCTAAATAAAAATAATAATAAATAAATAAATGTAATAACATAAAATCCTTTGATCTGGTGCTACTTTATTGACAGTTTTTCTTTATTTTTTATTAAACAATAATTTTTTCTTTGCTTTTCAATCCAATGAAGAGTTTATTATGTTTTAAATACATATGTCCATTAAGCGATTATCATAGTGTCTTCTTTTACACAAGTAACTGATTTGTATGCCAAATGAAAACCGCATTTTTTTCCGGTTTTAAAAGTAAATTTCTTCTTGATATCGATACGTAATCATTAATTTATACGAATCATACCTGAAGAAACCTTGTTAAATTTATAATTTTTTGTGAGATTAGCGGTATTGTGAATAATATTTTTTTCAAAAAATGGTGAGCGTTGAAGTATTATAAGACATTGTAACTTCCCTAAAAGAATATCATGCCGCTCTTTAGGTTCCAAGTTTGTAAAATTCAAGGTTACCTGCACTCCGATCTTTTACAAAATTTAATGATGAATCCGAAAATGTGGTTAAAAGTTGAAAAATGTTTAATTAAAGTGGGAATATTTCAGCTTTTATGGCAAAAAACGTGGTTTCCTCAAAAAAGTCTTGGAATTATCGTATATCTGCAACGGATTGGAATAAAAAAGTAAAGTCTGCAGCATTTATCTTCATTTTTGATCTAGTTTCACCCATTTTTTTTTTTTTTTTACACTAAAAGGGACTCACCGTTTATAAAAATGTTTCCGTATTTTAATGGATCATCTAAATTATTTTTTCATAGCAAATTCGCTTTTTGCAAAAACACTACTTATAAATTACAAATCACCCGTTTGAATGTCAGAAATATGAATAGCTCCTCCCTTTTTTGTTTTTTTTAGACAGCTTAGCAGAGGCTCATACAAATTTCAGTAAAATTCTGATAATTAATTTATGAATAAAAATAAATTTACATTTAATTTAAAAAAAAAATAATTCCACAATTGCACTGAAATAGTTTAGAACGAAGATAGTTTTAAAAAGTTCCTGTATCTCACAATATTTTCAGTGATTTTTTCTATTGAAAATTTATTATCAAGATATTAATCAAAAGGGGTTCGTTAACCTTAGGAAGCCTTATTCCCCCTATCTAAATAAATAATTCATAAATGATATAACAAAAAGGATAAAATTTCTTGTACAGCTAATTTGTGATCATTTTTATGACTATTTAACGGCTTCTATAAGACTTTTTTTTTTTTTTTCAATTTTACAAACTTTTACTAGGCTCATAAAAAAATATTCAATAATTCAGTAACATGAGCCATGGAGATAGATAAGAAACGATTGCTAAGTAGGAACCTGCTGTTGCCGCCCTGGCAGGTGGTCGAAAATGATGATCCGAAGCAGATACGTAAAACCAAGGTTTTAGGAGATTAAATCAATAACATAGGATAAGAACCGAAGTGAACTAATTTTTTTAACAATACAATGTTCTATTAATACAATACACTTCGACTGGTTCCACACAAATTTTAATTTATGCTGGTATCAATTCATCTGAATAATATATCTCTATCAGATGGAATTTCAATAAAATACATTTGCCTATTATGTTTAATTATTATTTTAATCTAACTATAATCTAAACGCTATAAACATAAAAAATAATAAGGTTTGTAAAAAAACGATTGTAATTTAATATTTTTTTTTTGTATTGAAGATGAAAAATAATTGCTAATGAAAACGTATTTATTTTATTACATTCCTAAACAATGTTCATTAAAATAAATTACATTATTTCTTCCAATAAACAAGAAAGTTAGAAAACTTACTTTTTAAAATTTTGATTTTCTACAATTTTAACTTTTAAATTGTAAATTTATATTAATAAGACATATTGCCCAGTCTGGCTTGAATGACTGCTTCCACTAGTCTTGGCATACTTGTAAATAATGAAACGAATGATAAACATGGACTGGAGGAAATTTGAAAAAAAATAAAAAAAAAAAAATCTAAAATTCCATCGTTTGTTAACAGGGAAAAACATTTATGTGTCTAATCCTTAATGTCTCACGTTTAATAAATAATATTAATATGAATATAAAACTATGGGTTAAGGTAAAAACCTAGAAAATCCCGAGAATTATGGGTGTTTTGACGGGAAGTTTATATATATAAAATGTTACTAACACACGGACGTTACATTTAAAAGGTACTTTACGCATTAACACCTTTATCCGACCATGTCATAATATCAAAGGATCTTTAAATAGATCCTCATGAAGCAAAAAAATTGATAATTCTTCAGCTTATGCTGCGAAAGAATCCAACTTTTCAAAGTTATTGATCCAGTCACTTCTGCTAAAAATGGCAAACTATTATCACAGCTTATAAAAATTTAATTTGATTAGGAACAATATTATATTCATTTAATAGGTTAGTGAAGTGTAAAAACCTTGTAAATTGAACTTTCTGAGGCGCATCAATGTTTATTAATTTTTTTCGTTGGTGACGTTTATTCGTTGATGTCAGTGGTGAATAAATACTCATCAATGTCGAAGGTACACTTATTAGGCATTGTCAAATTAACTACGAATGGGCTCATATTTGAAGAACAAAGACCTGTTTGGCTAGTGTCTGAAAAAAATGTTGCTTTGCGCAATCTTTCAACTTGATATCTGAACTAATAATTAATTAATCAATTTAAAATATGCACTAATACAAATTATTGTTTTTCTCATTTTAGTTATATCAAAATAATTAGTAATCAGCTACACCCTTAGACTGTAAACAAGTAATACGACTGATTATGCCAAAGCCTAGTGCATTTCATTAATATAAAAAATATAAGTGCTCAGTTTTTTTTTTTTTTTTTTTGCTCTTGAGTTTATGTAAATGTGTTAATGTTGAAATCATTAGTTTTTCAAGAACTTGTCTCCGGGTTTATTTCCGAAGCAGATTTGCCAGTTTTCAAACGAACCTGATTATGCCCGACTTACTTCTCTGCTAATGGTGTGAGCCGGAAAAGTACAGTAGAAAACACTTTGTAAGCTGTTGGAATTAATATTCCACCACTCAATCTCAGACGTATACAGGTATAGGATTAAAGAGCAATTTTTTTAAAACTGCATTTATTTTAAATGAATTCCAAATGTTATCTCTTTAATTCGGACATTAGACTGGATTTCACGTCAAAATAGTTTTGCGTTGATGACTAATCATCCAAATTGAAAACAAACAGTATTGTCCTGTTGAATTTCTGGACGAAGCGCAACATTTCTACCGGGTTTGGCACCAAGGCTTCTTTAAGCTCAAGATCCATTCAGAGAAGATCCTTATGAGCTTGATGAGCTTGAGTTAAAATGTTTTTGTGATGGATTCAAAATCGCAGTCAATACCTATTCAAACATATATATATTTCGTTCTATGTACGAGTTCAGTAGAAAGTAAACTGCCCAATTGGTTAATCCTTCATTTAACCTTTTTCTCTAGGGAAAACTTCATAATGAAGAAGTCTAGTGAGCCTCGTCCAAATATTCGCACCCGCTAATCTTTTCCTTCTTTTTTCAATATTCCTAACTTTCAATCGTGTTAGACACCATTTTCTAAAATTAATTGATTCTTTTTTGTTCTATCATTGCAGATGACAAAACTCTAAATAATGAATATCATAAATATACATTTGTCCTGATTATTATTATTATTATTACCTGTGAATAAATAATTATTTATAAGCGTGTTCAAGAGAACATTTCAACACACTTTATTCCATGATTTGTTTCCTATAATTTTAACCGGACTCAATTCTCTCTCAAGTAATGCTAATAGGGTGGATATAGTTTTTGACTCCTATGTGGACAACAGCATCAAAGCAGGTGAGATACTATATGGAGACTATAAGCGGGATATGAACGCATTTTGGACATCTAACAACAAAACACAACTGCGATTATAATTTTCTAAAGAAACTGTCTGGAAAGGAAGAGCTGACAGATTATATGATTTAAAAAGCTGAGGAATATTTGACAAAAGTACTGAGCGAAGGCTGTAATAACACGAATGAGCTCGAGCAACTCGGTATCACCAAATGAAAAAGTAGATTCCACAAAGATTCCTTCAGCATCTTCCGAGTGTTTTTGAACATAAAAAGAGCATGTTTACAAATTGTTCTGTAGTACAACCTGTTGGAAGAGCAAAATTCGTTGACCATTCTTACTATATGTATGAAGAATGTGAATCATGGTGGATGCCAAATTTTATTGAACAGTCTATCAGAAAACTTTCCACACCTATACAAGCATGGTTTGCGGGTTTCAAAAGAAGTGTCCATGGACATTAAACTCTATCCCATGTTCTAAATTTTGCAAATGTGATTTATCGACCAGTTGTAAAAATCCTGTTCTAACCATTTGTTGTCCATTAGTAATATTTGCTGGAAGGAGGAGATGTTTCAGAGATAAAATTGTACTTCTCATGTTCTACATTTTTAAAATATGATAAATTGTACTGTTATCATGTTTAAATATGTATTATCTGACCAAAAAAAAAAAAAAAAAAAAAAAAAAAAAAAAAAAAAAAAAAAAAAAAAAAAAAAAAAAAAAAAAAAAAAAAAAAAAAAAAAAAAAAAAAAAAAAAAAAAATTCTAAAATACCTTTAGTCAATGTAAGAAAGTGTTCTGAGCAACTTTTATGCTTGAAATTATTTGATAGAGCGACTATTTTAAGAGATACATGGATTTTCCTGATGTCACTTTGGCGGATATTGGCGGCCATTTTGCGAAAAATCTCCCCATAGCAGAAACGCGTACCCTTGATGAAAATGATCTATATCGGTAAGGGAAGCACCCAGAACAAAAATTTGCTGTACACATCTCCATGCAACATTCACCTTCTCTGTAGCCACTGGACTAGATATCCTCTGAATTCTACAAAGTCCACCAAAACCTTTCCAATCATCCCTACCATCTGGCACATTCACAATCCAGTTTCACGGATCCTTATAAATAGAGACCGGATTTTTGTGGAGTAAAAAATCAAAAAACGTGCAGTAAAAAAACTCAAAACATGAAAAATCGTGCAGTACAAAAACTCAAAATATGCAAAAGCGTGCCGTAAAAAACTCAAAACGTGGATTTAAAAACTTAATACATGGAGTAATCCATTTATTTACACAAATATGCAAAACCTAACCAGCCTTGAATAAACTTAAGGACATTTCGACAGACGTTTCTCTTTAGAGTTAGTTCAATCTAAAATACTTTAAAATTTGGGAAAAAAGGAGATAAAAAAAATTGTTAATTAAAAGAAATATAAAATATCTTTATTAAAATTTCCTTTCACGTGGAATCAAAATATAATTAAATGAATTTGAAAAATAAATTAGTTTTTAAAAGTTTCGTGAAAATGTACGAAATATAAATTTCAAAATATTTCTTAGTAAAATTATGCCGCCTATCACTTAATAAAATGTTCTTTAGTAAAGAAAAGGAACGTTCTACATCTATGGAGGTAACAAGACAATTTTTGTAGCATGCGATTGTGGATGGATCCAGATTATCAGCTTCTATTTCCTTTCCGTTGAAACAATAATTTAATTTTTTTTTAACGAATGTAACCGTAGTTTTTCTGAAGGATTTACTCGAATTTTAAAAACAAACATCTCCCCTTTCCATTTTCAATTCGTTTTAAGCTTTCTTCGAGAGATTCAAACAAATATCAGCACTGGATATTCATTTGTCCATTGTTTCAATTTTGTAGTAACACTCGCGGACGTTTTTAGAATTTTCAAAGTTGATAGTTTAAAATCTTGTCAACAACTAGCCCTTTGTGCTAAATCAGAAGTGGGGAACGAAATGGGAAGCGGGGAGTAAAAGTTTCTGAGGAAACGTCTTAGTTCTAGGAAGTACGTCGATCTTCAATGTTTGCCTAAATCCTCAAAGCTCCTAATTCAATACGATCATTTAAAAGTAGTAGGTCACAAATACATTTGATTTAAGCGACTTTTTACTTTCAATTTAAATCTAATTAACCTATTTATTATAAATAATTATTATAAATGTTGCCTAATTATCGTAAGTATAATCTTCAAAAAATAAATGGTTAAATGAATAAAATTAGATGAATTTGGTTCTATTGTGCAATTTCGTGCAGTAAAACCCTAATTCGTGCAATTAAGCTCAAAAAGTCAAATTTTTGCAATTTCGTGCAAAATAAAATTTAAGAATAAGAATCCTTAGGTTATAAATGAGATAACTGCTTTGGTTGGAGAGCGCTAAATCAAAGCGAACTAAATGTGCAATAACACAAAAATCCGGTCTCTACTTATAATCAACCTCACTGATTAAAACGGTAGCGGCACCGAGACTTAATGTAAATAATTATTTATTGGAGTTCTGGAAATGACCAGCTTCTCTACTCAAGTGTGAGCTCTTCCTCATCCTCCACTGGATTCTGGTAGTGGCACAGCTGAGAGTACAGGGAGTTAAGAGCCCTGTTTACCCTCCCAAATTGGGGGGGACAAGCATGGTTCGGTGTTTCGCCGTGATTATATTTATTATTTTATTAATTATATTTAAGATTTTTTTTTTTATTATTCCTCAATTTATTATTTTTAGTTATTAAATTCAACAATTATTACATATTATATAATATCATTTATTACATTTTATTTTATTTCTTCTGTGGTTATAGGATGTTTATTTTATTTTTCTTAGTTTGTTTTCCTATTTTATTTATTTTATATCATAGTATATCTTGTATGGAATGAGTTATTATCATCCATATCGCTTATTGCCTTTCAGTGAGGCAGCTTGTGAAATTTCAAAATATAAATTAAAAAAAATATATCTTTTGAGGTGACATGTTTTGTGATGAACGAAGAGAAATGTTTTGTAATTGTTGTGAATCAATAAAAGATACGTCCCTTTTTTTTCTTGTATAATGCTTGATTTGAAATGCAACTGCAAATGGTGCGTTGATATTTATTCAAACAATTAAAGCCTCAAGGATTTATATTTTCTTTACATTATGTGTTTTGCTGAATCCCAAAATTACACTCCGTGTATACAAACAGGTTTCAGTGTTGCGTTATTAATTAAATGTTGTTTTGAAGTTGAGTGAAAATCTGGTCCCTTGGACCAGGAAAAGAGCGCCGTCTTGCAATGAATATATATATATATATATATATATATATATATATATATATATATATATATATATATATATATATATATATATTATTTATTTTTTTTTTTTTTTTTTTTATTGCATTGGAGGAGGAAACTCACTTCATCAAAAGCTTCAGCAATACGAATACAAAATAAATATTCATTTCTTTTTTAACTATATAAGTATGAAACACTCATTAACAATGCGTAAATATAATCCAGGTCTAACAAGATGATAAAGGAAAACATTTCGAATAATAATATGCTGGTAAACACATCTTCTAATCATATTAATTGTATATTTTATATTTCTATTTATACGTTTTCCTAATTTTTG
Organism: Euschistus heros; assembly: GCA_003667255.2. Lineage (NCBI taxonomy): Eukaryota > Metazoa > Arthropoda > Insecta > Hemiptera > Pentatomidae > Euschistus > Euschistus heros. The sequence goes on from RCWM02000393.1 coordinate 242,825, forward strand.
ATTAAAGAAAACATTTATCATATTGTATAATAAACTTATTGTATAAAAGTCACTGGAATGACTTCGAAAAATACATTGACTGATGTTGCCCCTTACAGTATCAACTCCGCAAACCTACGCACGAAGTGTAGGCCGCCGCTATCGATTATGCGCTTATCTCGTGCGATGGTCCTGATGCTGGATGTGGGCTTATCATCTATCTCTCACAGCAGACAAATGTCCCCTCCACATGCGAGTTTCTGATATCGATTGTTGTAGAATAGTCGATATTTTCCCCTGCTAATTAAAGGTCATTAAAGAAGCGGCGCTAATATTTATGTTACACTATCCACCTTTTTATGTGAACTGTAAGAGAGCATTTAGCTATTGGTATTAGGATTTTTAAGTCAGGTTTTTTAAAATTAAAAATTCATATCTTAATTTTGAGGATTTTTTAATATCTATGTATATTAAAATCCTCATACAAGGCTGAAATGACAAGAAACAACACGTCAATTGGAACTACTTCTACTTCTATCGAAGGGAAAAATATCAACTATTCTACAAAAATCGATACCAGAAATGTGGAGCGGACATTTGTCTGCTGTGAGAGATAGATGATAAGCCCATATCCAGCATCAGGACCATCGCACAAAACCCTTAAGAGAAGTACTATATAATCTCAATAGCCTGTCTATAATGTAAATTGTATGTTGACTATTAAGTATCGTAATTGTGAAATCATCCAATGTGACTTTAACTTTATAATATACAGAAGATGGACAAGACCATGATGGAGTAAGCATTTGAGAAAAATCCCAGCACACAGCATTGCCTTCCGACATAAGGACAGGATGTTAAGCTTATATATATGTTTTTTATTAATATTATTTAATATTTGGCTATAGCCTAAATATATAGAACTGCATTTAAAAATCCGTCTCTCATCCACTCTCTTGTGATCCAAAATCCTTGGATGTTGGACATGTACACTACTTGGAATTCCATTTCAGTTTGGAATCGTTGTTTCAACAACAACTGATTGATTCGCGTAAACACATTTATGTATAATTTTTTTTTTGAACATTTAACCTATGAGTACATTTCAGGAAAACCCAATACTTTTATTACAGATTTTCAACACTCCTCCAAGAAGTTTTCTATTTATTACATGCCTTTTAAAACAAGTAGTAGGATAAAGAAGTTGCGACAACCTTCTGGATTGCGGAGTAAATGAAGATACTGACTACAATAGGTATTATATTTATAGGAACGACTGGAAGGTAGAGAGACTTGGCTATTATCCTACAATAGGGGAGGGGTTCCGCTCTGACAGGGCGGTGTACTAACTCATTCCGCCGGCTATTGTATGCAGCCAACCCCCCCCCCCCCCCCACCTTTACGTCAATCTCCGGACTTGTCCTAGCTAAATCCTTCCTTTCCTTTCTCCTAGCCTCCATCCAATCCTCCACGCTCTTCTATATATAGAGCTTCCCTATACCATTCAGTTACTTTTTCATGAGTTCTTTTTTCTAGAGGAATAATTGGAACTCTCAGCACCCTTATAAGTCTTGAATGATCAAATCTGCTTGAGTTCGTCACTGCCTATTATTACAATCTACTTGGTAGTGCGAAAAAATCAACAATAGATCAAAACCTATTGACATTCATCGCATTATAATATGTATTATGTATGATATATTCAATCAGCCAAAAAGCTTTTTGCACTATTTTACGTTTACTAATGTTTTTCGATTTGTTGAAGCCAAAAGTGACCGTCGTTTTTTTCTAGAACGTACCATTTTTTTCACTATATGCTTCCAAGCTTCTTCGTATTTTAACAAGAGTTTATGATTAAGAAACAACGTTTTCCGTTACTGACTTCTGGTACCTGTATTGAGGGATAAAAGTCCTATTAAAAATCGTATGTACGCAATAAATATGGAAGATATTATGTATGCTCTTAGGCCAGCAAGGTGGGTACACATAATTTGTAACATAATGTTGAAGGATCATCATTTGAAGAAAGACCAATGGAAGAAATCCTGAATACGAAAATGTTCTTCGAGAGAGTCTAGTAGAGCCATACAGCTTTTCCTTTGCATATCTAGGACTGATGAAACAGTCTGTAAAGGTCTGTAATTATTACCCAAAGAGGTTGAGTGCTTCAAGTACATATGCTCCACATTTTCAACCATATCTGATGCTAAACTTAGGAAGGTGGTTTTGATGGTCCTGGTATAAAAAAGCTTATTTTGAATGACCATTTGTTATGCTCTATGAAAGATGTTGAACTTGATACTTGGTTGGCTTCCAAAAAATGTAGTCACCAAGTTCTTGGGCAGTACAAAAGATGAAAAGATAAAAAATACTGTGGGAAATATGCTTGACAAGTATAAGCAATTGGTTTCTCCATGTGCTTGAAGGTTCATTCTTATAATGCTAAAAAAATTATATAAAATTTTTATTAAAAATTTAGTATTTATTTTACAAAATCGGCGGCTTAGTTGGATGTTAATTGAATATCCAAATTGTAATTGCCCTCACCACTTATGTGTGTATTATGTTTTGATAAAAATGTATAAGTGGGTATATTCATTAGGCTAAGTTTAAATACTGGTTTGTGATTGCGTTATCTTAATTTATTTACTCTGTGTAATGCTAACTTCTTTGTTTTACTATATTTTATATATTTTATTATGAATTACTTCCTTGTATTATGTACTGATACAATTTAATTGTTAGAAACGATTTCATCTTCACCAATCTGTTCAGTCGTGAAACGTATTCGAGGTTGGCAGTAGGGTTGGGCGATAGCCGATAGTTACTATCGATATATCGATAGTTCATGCCTATCGATGGTCACCATCGATAGTGCCGACTATCGATAGATCTTTTTTACTAATTTCAAGTTTTGAAACTTTCGGAATTATGCTGATCTGTCTCTGTCCTGTGTCGAGTTCTTTTGAAGTTGAATTCGGAATTCCTAGAGCTCAAGGGTTCTCTCAAAGATTAAGCCAAAGGAAAGCAGAAATGCTAGTTTTTCATTCGAGAAATATGTGGCTCAAGGATCACATTTGACTCTTGAAATTGACTATTTCGTTATTTTTCTTTTCTGAAGATTTGATTTGTTCATTATTATTGTAACCATGTAAATTGTAAATACCTTTTTTAAAATTCAAATAAATTGGTTTTTTCTCTCATCTTTATGATATAATCTTATAATTTATAACCCTGCAAATTTTAAATAGTAAGTAGATAATTGAATTTAATTAAATTAGTTGAAATTCTTTATTGAATAGCTTTGGAAAAGAAAAGAAGAAACTATCGAAAAACTTTCGATAGCAATCGATAGTTCTCAACCGATAGTATCGGCCTATCAATAGTGCTAAATACCGACTATCGCCCTACCCTAGTTGGCAGACCCCAGCCTCAATATAAAGTGGGTACCCTTGATGGAAAATAAAACCTGGTGGCTGAGCTTGATTTCGGTCATATCTCCTTATTTCGCAATATCCTTTTTAGTTTTTTTTAATTATTGTAATTGATCGATTATGATTACAATTTTAAATTATATTAATTATAAATTTTATAATCTGTCTCCACAAGTTCATCTTTGAACTACTAATGTGTTTACAATCAAAATTATGTAAACTAAAACAAAATTATTTCTGAAGATTTTTAAATTTTTCTATTGCTGTTGTGATGTGTTATTTTATGGTTGCTATATGTTGGCAATAAATTTATTTCGAAGTTCGAAATGATTTTTTCCATTTCTTCTTATTGTCATCATTCAGATTTTTTCAGAGCTGTTTTTCCTAATATAGACTGCAAACTCTTTCCTAAGCCAGTAGAATCAAAGTAATCAATATCCTAAGCTTAATTATTTGCAGTGGTTCATGTTTAATAATTAGAAAAATAAAATTGGAATTTCTTTATGATTACCTATCATTATGATTATACATGTCGATCTTTAGAAATAATATAATATTTATTAGTATATTATCGGTGGTCACAAGAAATAAGTTTATAAGTATAAAAACGCTCGCTACGTTTGAGGGCAGAATTTTTTATCTTTGAACTTCTCCTGTAAATCCAGTTTTAGAAATAATATATTTTTATTGACATCAATGTCACCAATATAGAAAAGCAATTCAAACATTTTTCCTTAGTTATCTAATTATTTACTTCCTCCTCCCCCCCCCCCCCCCGCACATTCGTACATAAATTTGTTCATAAATAAATAAAGTAAACTTATAATTTCGTAAATGAAGTAAACATCATATTTGCTAATTGTAATTTGATAAAAATATTGACAATATTAGAAACTCCCTTGCTGTGGTAAACTTATATAAATAAAATGCATTTTGTTTTATTTTACTTATTTATTTTATACGTTCACCTTTTTAAATAGGAGTAGCAAGTGCTATTATTGGCATTTACGTGGAAATGAGTATCTCAGCTATTTTTTGCAGCACTTTTTGAAAACAACATCTCGACACACTTGGAAGGAAAGATTCACAAATTCGTCAAAAGGTTGACATACTTATGATTCTATTAAAAAAAAAACTAACCCAATTTTTGACAGGACATGTCGGAGAAAAAAGTTACTTACACAAATTTACATTTACTGACAACAGAATTTGTGACTGCGACGAAAACAGTGAACACACTTACAACCATCTTTTTTATGACTGCAGAAAATTGGAAAGATACAGTCACAAACTGATATCGAAAGCCCTACTGAACGGAGAAAAACGGCCGCCTTCAAAGAAGGATCATAGACAAATACTTAGATGAATTTGATGCATTTGTGGATCATGTTGATTATATAGAGGTCAACAATTCGACAGTTTGTCTATAATTCTACTTCTATGTGTTTATACTTTTTGTTTTATCTTTATTTTTTGTCTCTCTTTTTTTTTTTTTTTTTTTTTCTTTATTTTTTGTCTCTCTTTTTTTTCTTTTCAATTTTTTTATATTTAATAATTAACTTTAATTATTAACCATTGATTAATATCGTTCATATTTCATATTCATTCAATGTTAATGCCTATATTATTTTAAAATATTTCACAATATGTATAACTAAATATGTTTGTATAAATATTTATGATTATAGGCGTTGTGTCGAGAGATGGGACGCGTAGAAATATATGCACCGATTGCAGTGTTACTGCAATGTAGAACATTAGCTTGTTTCATGATATTAACAATGATAAAATCGAAGGTGTTATCTGCAACATTAAGAAAATTATTTGGTTTACAATAGTCTAGGAGCCGACGACACTAGACCTGTCATGATTGGTCTCCCAAAAAAATCAATGTTTATCTAAAATATCAATTTTGAAAAATCACCGCTGCCGTATCCAAACGCGGTCAAGATGGCGACAGCAAGCAATGTTCCGGAAGGCCATATTCAGGAAAAAAAACTGCTGAATTGTTTTTCTCTTAATGTTTTTTGAAGGTACTACATCCGAGTCTGAAGTTTGCTACCACGGCACACAGTGGAACGAACGTTAGGGCGGAATGGACATTCGTTAATATCTCCGCTTCTGCTTCTCCTAGAATAATGCTATTGGTACCGTTTTAAAGCTTTTTGAATGGACTATTAAATGATATGCTAATCATGATCAGATCGTAAGAGGAAACATGTAAGAATTCCTGATTTGATATTTCGATGTTGGATAATTTATCATCATTTACTTACCATTTATTGTACCTATATACTACGAGAATATATGCAATAAAATATTCTATGGAATGATAAATACATATGTATTAAATAAAATTACAAAATAAAACGTAACAAACTAAAATATTTAATTATTAAAAAAAAATAATATAACAATTGATAATTACTTTTGTCAGTTAATGTCCTAGGACTAATTGATACATCAAAATTATAATATATGTAAGTGCCTATATACAATTGTTTATTTAAATAACGATCAGAATTAAACTCATAACAACATTATTTTAATTAAGATTCTTTTTTCTATATTCTAAGTAATAATAAGTGATTGTGCTTCTGGTAATAAATCACGTTTAATGTTTATTATTCTCGGTCTAAGAGTCGAAATTAAGGGATCCTAATTTATTAATAAATTATTTAAAACATCTCGATTGTTTGATTGCCTCGATGATTTTCTGGCATGAAACAGTCTGAAATTTCGGAATAACTTGTGATTCGCTTCTTGAGCATCTTCTGACAATTGTCCTATAGGTATTATAGCATTTTTGGCTATCAGTGTTCCGTGCACGAGCAGTTTGTGCACGGTGACTGGCATATAATACCAGCCATACAGAGAAACATATAACCGTGCTGTCTCTTTCGTGTAGGCTTCAAAGTTATCAAGTTTTATAATTGACCCAGAAGAAATAGCTTGTAATATTATTGCAAAGCGTCTAATTAGATTTTCGTCAACCCCTGTTATAGCTGATAAAGTTTCTGGGGAGGCAAAAAATTTCCTTGCAGTATTTCCATCATTGCTTGTACCAAAACCTTGTCTTACGTGGTCTACACAAAGTCCTAACTGAATTTTAAAATCATGTTGAACTTGATTTTTTTTCCCTTGCAAGTAACTCCTTTTGCTCTGTTGTTTTTGCACTCCAGGACTTGAAATCTAATCGGTAAGAGATGTGAATTAATCACTCAAAACACCTGATCAAACAATGCAAAGGGGACAAGCCAAATGAGTAATACTCATCATTAACTATTTCCTTGTTTGTAATAATTTTTAAATTGTTCATTTCTTTAGGTGTTGCATTGCACAAAAAACACCTCATAGCTGAAGAAGTTTCAGTTAAAATATTACATATTTTGCCATCAACCATAGTTAATAACATTCTATAATTGATAGAGATTTTGTCATTTATATAGGGAAGTATATTATCAATTTGTTTCTGAATGTCTCGAACTAAAGACGTTACAGTTTCATCTGTTTCTTTCGTATAATTAAATGAGACAGGCCTACAAAATCTGGTCGATGACGGACATTCATTTTGCCAGACTATTTGACAATTCTCTGAATTTATTAAATTAATCGGTACTAAACAGGCAATCAAAATGACCGAATCTTCGCTGAAAGTTTCATATGAAGAATAACGTTGTTTATATTGTGATTGGTAACCCGCCCCATCACATCCCCACTTAATGTTTAACGTTAAACTTCGAAAGTTATCATTCTCTATTTCACCACCCACGACTTGTAAAATCCGAGAATAAGTATGGTCAAGTAAATTTTGCAATACGATATTTGCTCCAGTGTCACTAACCGATATGGATTCTTCTGGGGGATAACAATCTTTTTTTAATTTTTGGATCTGATAGTAGCTGGGGTAAAGTGATGTATATCCTAATGCTTTTGCATTATTTCTGACGGCATTGTACTGAAACTTAGTAAAATCAGCGGCTGTATATAATGCTAATGCCTTTTCGTTCTCTTGGTCCTTTGGATTTAAAAGATTTTCACAAAATTTTTTGACACTTAGTACATGTTCTGGATGCTCCCTAATAAAATTAACAATGTAATCTACGTCATCAGATTTGAACCTTTTTTTCATGACAAAAGTGAACATATCCTCTGAACATTATCTAAAACTTTCCGTTTTTCTCCGTCTTTGTCTATCAGATAATTGCTCGAATGATTGAGAACAAGATGGTATACTTGCGCTTGTTGATGATGATGATGAAGGTAGGTTCTGGATAACATCTTCAGGAACAATGAAATCCAAATTCAACCAGTTTTCATGCTTCTCCAAAAACTATTGATCTTCCTATGGGACGAAATCCAGCGAGAGTTCAAACTACTACTGAATTTTCTTAATTTTTCCCGTAAGCAGAACTTTGCGGTATTTGAAATTTGTTCCAGTCCAAACGAATTAATCAATGTTTCCAATGCCAGGTCATAATCTTTAAAACTTATATGATTAAATTGGAAAAACTGAAAAACTTGAAAATTTGTTTTAGGAACCATTGCACCTATGTCGTTAAAATAACACACACAAACTGAGCATTTTATATGAGGACAAATGAATGTAAACAGACAAACAAAAGACAAAAGTAGGTAACAAAAGAAAACTTGCGAAAAGTAGCGCCAATATCAACAGAAATTATTTAAAATCAATTCTCAAGACCTAGAAAAGAAAAGAAAAAAAATCATTTTCTCGGAAAAGAGCACCTAAGAGCAAAATCCAACTAATGGAAAAAAAACTTCAAGCATTCTAGTTATTTACTGTGAAGGTAGTTTTTTGGGCGATTTTCGCAATTTACATTTGAGTTTTTTCTCCTAATTTTCATCGAAAAATCCCAGACGTTTGAAATAATCCCGAGTTTTATTTGCCTAAAATATCTTATTATGGATAAGTTGTTTTCCAGTAGTTGCACGGTTAATTTAAAGCATTATCTCAAACAATGGATTTTTTTTTTAAAATATGAGTTTAAAAAAATATATATATTTCAATGCAGAATTTTTCCTATAAGATTTGATTTTAACATTAATTTATCTATGGATTTTGTTGAAAAGAAGTATAAAGTATAATTTAAGATCCAAATAAAAGACAAATTTAGTTATTAGAGAATTGGTCCAATGTCCAACAAATTCGTTGATTCGTTCCACTGTGCGGCAGCCGTCGGCTTCATACCCACAATTGCAAACAAAAGCCTAAAATATCGGTTATTGTTGGCTTGTTTAACTATAACAAGACAACGAAGGATTTTTCGAAAAATGTCATTATATAGTAAATTGTAGTAGGATTTAGAATGTACGAAATAAAAAAAAAAACAATACCGAAACCGGGTCATTTTTCTTGGAACATTTTAGAGATTGGTTAATTGGCAGAGTTGGTCAAAATTTAATCATAGCTCAAACATAATCAAAATTTAATCAGAGTTATTTTACTACTAATATCCCGGAATCAATCACCTAATTTAATCATTATTATATTAGGTGATTGATTCTGGGAAATTAGTTGTCAAATAGCTATGATTAAATTTGGATTATTTTTGAGCTATGGTTAAATTTTTGCCCAACTCTGCTAAGTGGCAGTCAGAACTCCGAATCTATTTATCCGATACAAACTTTCCTTTTTTCATCTTAAAGCTGGTTGAATTTACTACTAGACTCGGTACATGAAGTTTTGATCAAGTTCCTTAAAATAAATATGCTAGCACGCTAAAGCCCGGTACTGTTGTGATATCCAAGTTTTTTAAAAACTTTATTCGCTTTGACTCCGCATATATTTGTCCTATCCCAAATTTTATTTTTCCATCCTAAAGGTTGGTTTAGTATCGTCGGCTCCTGTACCAAAAGGTTAAGAATGATTTCTATATAAAAATTGATATTTATTCATAACAATTCGTCCTTCAAGAATTTCGCTTCTGAGAGGGAGGGTGGAGGACGACAGTGACCCAGATGAGACAGGTAAGGACGATAGGAGGAATGACATCGATAAGGGGGTCGTGCTGAAGAACACTTAACGAACCGTGGGACGCCCTGGTACTCCAGGCTCCCGCTCCAGGTTCTCAGAACAATCATCCATGTCTCCAGGCTGTCTCAGCCCTCAGACCTTCCTTCTACTGCTTAGCTAAGCAAATTGTCTTTTGTGCTTGGGCCTTAAATAATTATGAAGGAAAGGTGAACAATGCTTTACACATATAGTTCATTTCTGGACGTCTTTTGGCATTTAAGCTCCAAATATGAATGCAAGTGTATGGAAAGAGATCAATATCTTTTATACTACTACAAAGAGATATCATTTGAAAATATAATAATAATAAGGTCTAAAAAAACCTAAGATATTCCTTGTTATTAATTCTAAAAATATCAGGTTACATACTTCCAGCCAGAATTATCCCATTTGCATCTCAATTGACCCCTCGGCCCTTTGACCTTCTGATGATCCGTTCCAATCTTTAAGATAGAGTATTTTAAATTAATTATAATTATGCATACTCGTTCTACTTTCTTTAGACTGCTGGCATTCCTCAAGGTAGTATCCTGGGTTCCATTTCTTATACCGTGTATACAGCTGATATTCCACCTGATACCATTTTCACAGCCAATCGCTGCATCCCAGACACTCCAGTCTCAGTTCTCTTCAAGAATGGTATCAAAACCGGAGAGTTAAGATAATAACTCAGCAAATAACTTTTACCTAGCGTCGAAAACCTACCTCATCCTGTCCTCCTGTATCCTTTAATTGAATACCGTTAAATAATGTCGAAAAAAATTATTAACCTTGGATTTTATCTGGACAAGAGACTCACCTGAAACTTTCATACAAGACTAAAAAGACAAGAAGCTGCACGTCGATTTTGACTGCAACACTTACTTGATTCTACCAAATCACAAAAAAAAAAATTCCAGAATTCTTCTCATATCCAACCACTGCAGTTCAGATTTCTTTGAAAATCCTCAATGTTCCTTACATTATCACTAACGATTTGATCCACAATGGCCTGAATATCCCATTTTTTGTCTGAAAAAAAGAAGGCCTTAAGATTGTAGATATTTTATTAGAGTACTACCAATGGGTATTTCCTCTACAAGTTTTAATCATTTCATTATTTTGCATTGTACCTCTCATATTTACTATATTTATTTTGGTAATACAGTTGTAAATTTGGGATGGGAAAAAAAAAACCAACAATATTTTTGGGGGAGGCTAAAGCTACAAATTTCCCAACTTAGAAGTTAGTTTTTTCAAAAACTTTAAATTATCAAATCAACAAACATTTAAATTAAAGCTGTTCAGTGCAGGTACATCGTCTAATGCTTTATGCTTTTTATAAAGCAACAACCCTCAGACATTGACACTTATTGTTATTTATATAAATTTTCGTCATAAAAAACAAGTTTCAAGTATTAAAGGCATAGGAAAAACGACAAATAGAAGGCTTCTGCCATACCCTACGGCTCTCCATGAATGACCAATTTTATCGAATTGGGAAATGTTCTATTTGACTTTAACAAGTAGAGAAATTCAATTCGTATTTAATTGTTCTTAATTTTTTGATTTCTTGGCATTTTATATACACCCATAATTTTCCCAAAAGGCGTATTTTTTTACCCACAAATACCTAACTTTTAGTCATTTGTCGAATATTGGGGGGGGGGGGGGGGATCAGTAACGTGAATTGAGAATACATTTTTTGATACTGACACTGGAATCGAGAATCGAAAAATTCTGGTACTGACACATCAATAAGATTAATATTAATTTGAAAACAAAATATAGATTTTTTTTTAACTAATTAGATAATAATTTAGACTAACAAGGGGAGGACACACTCAGTCTCTCACAGATCTTGTTGGCAATTTTTTTGGAGGTTCCTGGTCAAAAAATATTAGACATGTATTTTGCCGTTCCGACCAATGGGCCCTAGGAGCCAAGAAAAAAAATAAAATAGCATGAAACTAGTTTATTTTTTATATCGAGTTTAAAAATGATATCGACATGACTCTTGCACCAAGATTTTTAGTTTTAATTGCGGATTTAAGGAAAAATACAATCGCTCCATTGATTTTGGTTTAGGTTAATAAAAGTCTAAAAAAATGATTAGTTTTTCAAGCAAACTACCTCTTAAAAATTTTTTAGACAAAAATTAACATCAGATTCTAATTCAGCACCCTCAAAAACATTTAAAAACGCTTATTTAACAAAATCAAAAAATATCATTTTTTTCACCCTCTTCGAGGAAAATGAAATTTCAAATTCGATTATTGGTTACATACCTTTAAATCGCCATTACTTTGTCACGCAATTCACTGGTTGGTATCGCTGGAAAGAGGAGATTCTCAGCTTTCTTTTAATGTACATAAATGTAAAATTCGATGAACAAAAACCTATTAAAAAAATTGGAAAATCCGAAAAACATTTTGATTTTTAACTTGAGTTTGAAACCAGATACGATGATGAAATCAAATACATTTCATGCGTATTACCACCCTATGTTTTGTGTAAAAAATAAAGTTGATCCGTTAAACCGTCTAAGCGTAATTAATGTTTTTATCAATTTAAATAATAATGGTCAGACAAATTTTGAAGCTTACAAATTTTTATTTTTCTATTTGGATGAAATTTCATATTTAAGGCTTCTTTTGTTTGCTGAATTCGAATCCGATGTTGGTTCTTGTAAAAAAAATATATTGAACGTACTTTACTTGAAAAATTTTAGGTTTTACACTGTGACTAGACATTGTGACTTCCCCAAATAAGGTGAAGATCAAGCTGTTCTTTAGATACCAAGTTTGTAAAATTCAAGGTTACGTGTACTCTGTTCTTATAGGAAATTTAATGCTAAATTTAAAAATGTGGCCAAAATTTGAAAAATATTTAGACAAAATGGAGATATTACAGTTTTTATGGGAAAAAAAACATGATTTCCTCAAAAAAGTCTTTGATTTATCGTATATCTGCAACGGATTGGAATAGAAAGGTGAGATTTGCGGCATTTAGCTACATTTTTGATCTAGTTTAACCCAATTTTTTTTTTTTACACTAAGAGATACTCACCCTGTATATATATATATATATATATATATATATATATATATATATATATATATATATATATATATATATATATATATATATATATATATACATATGTTTCTTGAGTTTTGAGGGTGCTGAAATGGAATTCTAGGACTAAAAAAATTTTCTGTCACATTTTACAGTGTAAAACCTAAAATTTTTCTAGTTGAGTACGCTCAATATATTTTTTTCACAAGAACCGATATCGGATTCGAATTCAGCATTCAAAAGAACCCTTAAATATGAAATTTCATCGAAATAGAAAAATAAAAATTTGTAAGCTTCAAAATTTGCCTGACCAAATAGTTGGCAACTTTTATTTAAATTGATAAAAACATTAATTACGCTTAGGCGGTTTAACGTATCAACTTTACACAAAATATAGGGTGGTAATATGCATGAAATGTATTTGGTTTCATCATCCTATCTGGTTTCAAACTCAAGTTAAAAATCAAAATGTTTTTCGGATTTTCCAATTTTTTTAATAGGTTTTTGTTCATCGAATTTTACATTTATGTACACAAAAGAAAGCTGAGAATCTCCTCTTTCCAGCGATACCAACCAGTGCATTGCGTAACAAAGTAATGGCGATTTAAAGGTATGTAACCAATAATCGTATTTCAAATTTCATTTTCCTCGAAGAGGGTGAAAAAAATTATATTTTTTGATTTCGTTGAATAATCGTTTTTTAATGTTTTTTAGGGTGCTGAATTAGAATCTGATGTTAATTTTTGTCTAAAAAAATTTTAAGAGGTAGTTTGCTTGAAAAACTAATCATTTTTTTAGAATTTTATTAACCTAAACCAAAATCAATGGAGCGATTGTATTTTTCCTTAAATCCGCAATCAAAACTAAAAATCTTGGTGCAAGAATCATTTCGATATCATTTTTTAAACTCGATATAAAAAATAAACTAGTTTAATGCTATTTTATTTTTTTTCTCGGCTCCAAGGGCCCATTGGTCGGAACGGCAAAATACGTGTCTAATATTTTTTGACCAGGAACCTCCAAAAAAATTGCCAACAAGATCCGTGAGAGACTGAGTGTGTCCTCCCCTTTTAAGTAGACACATGATAATTTATTTATTACTATTTAAATTGCTTTAATTACAAATTATTAATTCAGCATGCTTTAAACAATTTTATAAAACATAAACTTTATAATGTTCAGGAATATTATAACATTTTTTTTTTGCGAGTCAGTTTATCAAAACCAAATTTTCTAATACTTTTGTGTGAGCATGCTTTAAATTTATTAGATGAATTTAATTTTTTCACAAGCTTCAAGTAGATACTATTACAGTAATTATATAATTATATCATTTATGTTTATATGATTGTGAATATAAATATGTAAATGAATCAACCCAAGAATATTGTACTTGTCAGATAGAATTAAGTCACATTAGAGAATTTAAAATGTGGTAGCGATAATTCCTACATTTTTTTTCGTTATAACATTAGGTCGAAATCATCTATCCTTTTTACTTATAACAATAAATGACGTCAGTAAAAGTAATATATCTATTTACACAAAAAAACTATTTGTGATTTGGACAACTCTAGGTTGTGGATGTGGCGTGGGGTCCCGGATAGGGAACATCGCATGCTCGCTAACAATTATCTCACTGTGGGTAGCCAGTCTTATCTCAGAACTAATAGTTCTCCCTCTTGAAAATGTATGTTTTCATTTGCCTTCTACAATCTATTGTAAACAATAAACTTTATCTAGACACTGATGAATTTATTTCTTATTCGGCCGAAACTTTTACGAGTCCCGAAACCTACACTGAAGGTGCATTCCAACGGAAGGAATGGGTTTTAAGAAGGTGTATTATGTATGCATACCGAAGGTCCATCTAAGAGAGCGCCATTTCAACGATACGATAAAAATGTATAATTAGCTGTTTATGCTTAATTATTTAATAAGGGAAATAAACAAAGAATTAACTTCCATAAATGTAAATGAGTTTTTTTTTAAAAGTATACAGCCACTAATACTATCTTAGAAACGAAATCCGAAGTATGAAGTCCAACTTACTAAAGATTTATGAGTTAATTAATAATTACAATTAAAAATATCAGTTAAAATTAATTGATAAAAAAATCAACATTTCTCGAGTAACTGATATACATATCTAAGATGTTAGTTATCAAGAGATCTTTTATTATAATTATGTGTATTATCTAGAATAGTATGCTATCCCAAAAGGAATGAAGGTAGGATCTGACGATTTTTGAGGACGAAGGAAACTCTTAGCTACTCATTCATAACAAAATAATTTTCGTCCTTTTGAAGATTGATTAAATTGATCCGGTTTTTAAAAGGATACTCTTTCTTTTTGTTTAATCTCTTTCGCAGGACACTTAAGGATACTATTTTCAGAACTGCTAGAATCTAACAACTTTAGTCGATGAAAGGATATTCGGCTATTAATGTCCTTATTGAATACTGATATTTTCGTTTTTTTCTGCCTGTTTAATCCTTTGAATTTTGGTCCTTTTGGCCATTATCTGACCATGAAACTAGTATCCTTCGATGGATTTTGGGCCCAATGTAGATCTGTCAGGATCTTACGATGTTTTATGGCCGAAGGACATCTTTGGCCACTCCTTCCCGATAAAATAAAGCTTCTGTAAACATAACAGGATTTAAAGAATGAGTTTATGTGTTGAAAGTTTTCAATTGTAGAAAAAGATAGCTGAGTAGAAATCAAATTTATTTTTAACTAGCTGAAAGTACCCTGCTCCGCTACGGTTTAATATCATTAGAATTAAGGACAACTTAAATAAGTAAAAGTTAGGGTTGACGTTGATAATTATTATTTCTTAAACAAACCTAAAGAATTCCATTCTTAGAATAATTTCAATAAGTAAATTTGACAATTTTCAAAAGGTAATTTTATATTATTTTGATAGTCCTCCAGTGAAGCTTCGAGGCAGCACTACCATCTTACCCAGCTCTGATACCAGACCATCAGCTTTTCTTATGGCATACTTGAAGTGAATATAGTCTCAACTTCTCAACTTTTTTGATTTTTTCGAATAAGGTTTAAACACCTGGCCAACAATCAAGACAGCAACTTCGTTAGCGGTAGGAGTATTGTAACGTACTCAGTGAAAATTTGAAGACTTCTTGTCAGCACTGACAACCACCTGGAAATCTTGTAGATCTTTCTGTTTGTTTACAACTATAAGGAACTTAATTTGTGGTCAAAGTGTGCGGCTTAAACATATAACCTATTTTTTAACTTAGCTTATCTCCAAATAACATATGACAATTAATCTATTATTATTCACCCAATAAAAATTGTAATCGCATTTTTTGCGAATTAGCCGCGATCCAGGCCATTTTTTAAAAATTCCTTTCTTAGCGAGCACCTACGGCCCTAGAGGAAGCTACATATCGAATTTCATTCCAATCCCTTCGGTGCTTTGTGAGATTTCGTGTTAAATGAGTGAGTGGTATTTGACAAATATATAGTAGATGATAATTTTTAATTATTAAAGATTTATAACTTTACTGATTACTGACATTATAAAGATACAAGGGTACAAGAATGATCGCATATTAAAATGTTTTGGACCCCTCTAGCAATTTCTGAGATTACTGTTAAGGTGCACAATGTAGGTATACAAGTTTTTCATTAACCACATTTTTTTTTTTTTTAGTACTTGATAGATCTTCATAGAATAATAAATAATGAAGTATAATATTTGACTTGTACTTTTAAGGACGTTTTCTTATACCATTGAGACATGTAACTTGAAAATCGTAAGTAGATTTACAAGCATAGAAACTAATACATTGGACATATTTCACTATCGGGTGATTAGATTACGCCATAGAAAAAATATATTAAAAAAACAAACAGGACCTCATGTCTGAGTTTGAGTAGCGTGGCTCTTAGCGTACCTATTACAGTAGGTAGTGAGTTCGAATCCCACTTATGCAGGTTGAAATTTATATCAGCTTTCAACTTAGCTACAATAAGTTGATTACCTTTAGGATAACTCATCTTTTCTATTCTAGTTGAAATATATAAGAACCTTAAGCCCCAACAAACAAGCAAAAGAAAAATAGTTGTGAAACAAGGCTATATCAATTGTTTGAACTGCTAATTATTCAGTAACAAGTATTTTGCTGATTATTAATTAATAAACAAACAGAATCTTTACTAATGTTTAAATAATTTTTAAATAATGGATTTAGCATTAAATTTCCTATAAGAATAGAGTGCATGTAACCTTGAATTTTACAAACTTATGACCTAAAGAACAGCCTTCATCTTCACCTTATTTAGAGAAGTTAGTCTTATATATTATTTCAACGCTCACCGTTTTTGGAAAAAACTATCCACAAAACTGCAAATATTACAAAACTTGCAAATTTAATCAGCTTTCGAATGATATGTAAGAATTAATGATTTTGTTTCGATTTCATGGAGAAATTTACTTTTAAAACCGAAAAAACAAGGAGGTCTCATTTGGCAAACAAATCAGTTACTTGTGTAAATAAAACACTGTGACAGTCTCTTAATGGAAATGTACATTTTAAACATAATAAACTCTTCATTGGAATTAAAAACAAATAAAACAATTATTGTTTAACAGAAAATAAAGGAAAACTATCAATAAAGTGACACCAGATCAAAGGATCTTATGTTATTGCATTTATTCATTTATTATTATTATTTAGGATTTATTTTATTAGATTTTCAATGTAAGGGTTAAAACCCAATTATAATAAGCATAGACCTCAATTTTGCCGTTAGCTTCTGAATGCAGAGGATTTTGAAAAATACCTCAAACATATATAAAACTGTTAATTAATATATAAACCTTTTACAAGTGTACTCGGATTCTGAACTAATTTCAATTTATTTCAAGTACGTGAGGGTGTCAGTGTCAATAAACAGCTTCGTGAAATCTATCTCTAGATTTTTTCTAGTTGGTTATACTAGCGCCATATCAGTGGAATATAAATTTATAAGCTGTTCGGGTCTTTTTCACTTCGCTACCGCAAATCACTTACTCACAAAAACATATGGATCCTTTTTCACTCTTGACATAATTATTAATAACTATCCTTACTTAGTTATAACCTTAGTTTAAAATATTTAATTCATATATATTTCCTGAGTTATGCAATATCCCTGTTTCTTGTAATAATTTAAGTACGCTCTCTTCTCTCGGGAATGTATAGGATAATTGCAAAAGAATCATTTTGTTTTAACCTTCTAAACACGCCAGAAGAAAACAATAAACAACTAAACGGCAACAGTTACTTCAATTATCTCTCTCAAAACCATATTTTTGTTAATAAGTGATTAGTGGTAGCGAAGTAAAATGGCCCCAACTGCTCTAATACATTAAATTAGGTAATCAAGTGGGAAAAAAAAAAACACTGTTTGCAATATAACAATTGTATAATTATGTGAAATAGTTGACATGTTAGGAATGTTTTCAAGGGTCGGTCCACAACTGCTATGTTTCACTTAATTTCCAGGAAATGCAAAAAGTATATTTAAAAATAAAAAAATTATATATTTAATTTTTTTCTAAAGTTGATTATGATTTAATGTTTCAGTAGTTCATAGCTCATTATTCTTGGTAATGGATGATATTGCTGTGAAATTAGTGAAGAAAATTATATTTAATTTTCACTGTAATAACAACGGTGGTGCTAGAAAATAGGTCAATTATGAACTGTTAACAACCACGCTTGCGGACCGCAGCTGCCTCCAAGATCGTGAGCCACTTGCTGTAATCATGGAATATGGAAGTGATTACTTCTTAGTTAGTTTTAGTAATTGGACTAGTTATAATATCTCCTGAATACCATTGTCGTGTCCATTTATTCACGACAGGTGTTCCGGTAAAAAATAGCATTAAGTGAATATAATTAGCATTTTAGCATGCTAGTTAACACACCATTGCTCGATTGGAGATTAAATAAACAAGCCATTTCCACTGATGAAAGTCATATATATGCCAAATTTGTAGGATGTTGATTTGAGAAAAATTGAGTATGGTTATATTGAAGATAGGTAGAGAGGGATTATTTGGGAGGGAGATTCTATTGCTAATCAGATATTGATTCTAATAGCACAATATATTATTAGAAAAGAACGTTATTCTATTTATATTTGTAGAAACAGAGCTGCCCTATTGCATCACCATACAGTCATATTATGATTTCTCATAAAACATACACAACGTGAATAGTAATTTTATCGTAGAGAAAATCCGAAACTAAATGAAATGGTATCACGAACACTCATAAAATTTCTACCATTTTTTGTAATTTTTTTTATTCTCTATTTATTGTAATGAAATTAATCATTTACAAAGCAACAAACCCAAAGAGCCCATCAGTTAATGTTCTGTATTAGAAGGTCCCAAGGCCATCTTCTTTTCAGTTACCTCAAAGGTTATCGGGGGTTGAATGGACAGCAAAAAAAAAAGCATAGGTATTCTATCTAGTTTTAGATAAATCAGCAACATCTGGATGGCAATAACGACATTGGTATTATAGTTAAAACCTAACAATAACTAAACAGTATAGATCTAACAGGGAGATCCTGAGAGGGAGGGTGTTGGGGTATCGGTGTCCTGGAGACCCTGGGGCTGAGGTGTAGAGGCTACCTTATCCAATGGGCGTTTTAGCTCCGAGTATTTGGACCTTTCCATGTATAATATATTATCAATGATTTGTAAAGCAAAGTATATTGGTCTAGTTTTGTTATTATTTAGTCCTGAAGCCCTGAAGAAGACCTGCAAAGCAGGAAAAAACGTCAGTACTCCATTATAAATTTTCTTTTGGACTTGTTTTTTTTTTACTCTAAACTGCATCTCAGACAACCTTCTTCTAATAGAAGATATTTTCCCCAGATAGAGGTAATATTTTGAAGATGAACTGAATTTGCCATGAAGGAAAAAAATAACTTTACTGAATTAGTTATAACTAATTTGCATAAGAAGTTGATTAATAGCAAACTCCAATATTACAGTTGATTTTAACAATTTTCGGTAGCGATGTGAATGAAGTCTTTTTCACTTACTATGACTTTTATTGTACAAAATTAATTTTAAACAGAACCTGTTGAGCTTTTCAGATAGTCAAGGTTTTATGGTATCAACTAATAAATGCTTTGTTTTTATTTACTGGCGAAACATCAATTTATTTTTCGCGTCCATTTGTCAATTTTTTTTTTTTTTTTTTTTTTTACACTTAGGTATGTTTTCATATACCTAAACGCATATCTCTTCAATTTATTTATTATTTTATTTGAACATTTATTTTAGTTATTGTAATTATTCTATGTCCAAATCATTTGATTTTAAAAGTTTGAACACTGATTCTATAGATGCACAGTTATCTCCGATGGATGTTGGATGATTAGAATTTAATCTAATGCTATAGAGACGTTAGGACAAAAATATTGATTCCTGTAAAATGTGGATCATGGTCATGACGTTACACTAATATCGATGGCGGAGTTACTACTAGCTTTTTGATGTGTGTGTCGTGAAAAGGTAAGAGTGGGCTAATTTTGTGTGGCCTAATCTTAGACTAGTGAGTATAACCTCCTCACTTTCAGGGATTCAGATGTTTCTTTTCGATTCATTCAAGTTACCACTTGAGGTTATTAGTAAATGGTTATTTGAACGACTTAATCCTGGTAATCTTCCTCGACCTGATTCTGAAAATTGGAGTAGAGGGAAAATGAGGGACTTAACTTCTATATTCGAAACTTCGAACAGACTATGCCTTAAAGGATAAAAGTAGTTTGCTGTATGTCATTTGTCCTTTATTTTGAAATATACGACTTGAATATACACTGATTTATTGATTCATAAAACCAAAATCACTACCGTCAACTAGGGCGACTGTCATCCCGGGGTGAATTCGCTCACTTTTCAAGTGTTAATTGGAACCATTTCTGAAACTGAAATCTTCACCAAATAACATCGCTAGTTACATTGGATTCAATACAACCAGTGACGTATTGTAGTGAAGATTTTCAGATTCAGAAAGGATACAAATTAACATTTGAAAAGTGGGCAAAGTCATCACGGTTGACGGTATCTGTATGGCACATAATTGTACTGATAGTCATGATTTGTCAGTTTCACATCTGACAGGATTCACATCTAGATCTGGGATGATTAAAGACTTCCTTTTAAAATACAGGAACTTGAGGTTGTAATGTCCTAGAGTCCAAAGCCATCGAGTTCAAAGATGCCTGGAGGAGACGGAAACGCCTCGGCGGCCGGCAGTTGATGGCACTCACCGGTGTCACCTGAGGGTGCGTATAAATGATGACAGAGGCAAAGTAGGTTTCCGCCCTGAAGATGTCGTGAAGGATCCTTATCAGCCTTCCTTGTTGTCGAGAGCGGCACGCAGCCACAGCCTCCTCTATAATTACATATCATTATCCTCTGTACCTCTTGTCATTTCCTATCACACGAAACAAAGGCCTCCTTAATAGCGTCGCTCCTTTTTATCAATTCATCCGTTTGTCTCTTTTCGGGATAACAGTCTGTGGTGGCAGAGGTGTGTTATGCGGTCGCACGTGCCCAGCAGTTGGCTAAAATAATCGCCTATTTATGACAATTAAAAGTCCTAACAGGGCTCCTAGGTTATATGTCATTAAATTGCATATAAATCTAATGATACTGTAATGACATGTTTTAGCTGTTAAGCTGTTCGTTAGTGCCATCTTTACCATAAATTTGCACCCGCTATCGCTGGAGGCTCAACCACCGATAAAACAGGCTGCTTTTTGCGAAATTTTCATTAAGGCAAG
The DNA here is from genome assembly GCA_003667255.2 of Euschistus heros. Taxonomy (NCBI): domain Eukaryota; kingdom Metazoa; phylum Arthropoda; class Insecta; order Hemiptera; family Pentatomidae; genus Euschistus; species Euschistus heros. The sequence goes on from RCWM02000393.1 coordinate 264,156, forward strand.
TATTTATTTATTTTATTAGTATTTATTGATATTTATATCTATACATACATATATACATTATATACAAGAAGTAAATTTGAGGAAAATAATTACAATTACATGTTAATAACATGTAAAGAACTAATCACTAGTAGCACTTCAACAAAAGTTAATGAAGAACTTACCACGTAGAAGGTCTCTTGGTCACCTTCTTATCAGACGCCTAGGAGGATTATAGGGAATTGAGTGTAAGGCAAGTAGGGAGACTAGTGGATTCGAGTGGGTATGGAATTTACTGTAGAGGATTGCAATATATGGACATTAAGATCATTATGGATACATTCGTTTGTAACATCCTAAGGGGCATTAAGGATTTTACGAAGTATTTTGAATTATGGAGCCCCAAAGCTCAACTCCATATATCCAAATGGGTCTAGTTACTGTCATCTAAATGTTTTGTAATCTATTAGTTCTATTTTTAGTTAAAGTGACCCCGTTTACTCATATTCCACAACTTGACCCTAACCCAGTGGTAAATATCCTCATTTAATTAATACCATTAATTATTAAAATAAAAGTTCCAAATAATTATTATGTTAATTAATTTTGGTTGATTTTTTACCGAAAATAATACCTTTGCTGCTGCATGTAAATTTTACATAAATAATTGGCATAAATAATTTATGCCAAGAAATGGTGCATTGAAATTTTTTTTATAAAGGTATGACTACATACAAGACTTAAAAGACAATATAAAACTGCTCCTCGTTTCTGATAACTCTAACATTTACTGGACAACCATTCAAAGCTCTCAATAACATATAAACGACTTATTCACATGGCAGTAATTAGACCCATTTGGACATAAGAAGTTGAGCTTTGGGACTCACCTAAATCTTCTAATTCTTCTTTTATCCAACTCTTACAATTCAAAATCCTTAAGGCTCCTTATTAGCTCACAAACAAACTTATCCATAAAGATCTTAATGTTCCATATACTGCAATCCCTATCCTTTCATAGTGAACTCCATACCCAGTCGAACCCACTAGTCTCCCAACTACTACTAGGACTCCATTCCCTATAATCCTCTGAGGCGTCTGAAAAGAAGGTGGCTAAGAGACCTTTGCGTAGTAAGTTCTTCATTAACTTTTTTTGAAGTGCTACTGGTGAATAGTTTTTTACAAGTTATATACATGTAATTGTAACCATTTTCCTCAAATTAATAGTTTAAAAAAATTGAACGGTACCCTTTGACCCAACACCCTTGAATAAAATAGTTGAATAAACTAGTCTCATATGACAAAACATTTTATGGAGTGTTTCAGCTCAAACCTTAAACTTAAAAAACCGTTAAAACAGCATCCTTAAGGACGAAAAAGCTAATTCTGATTGTGGAAGGAGAGAGTGGCCAAGGATGTCCTTCGGTCTAAAAAAATTGTCAGATCCTGGCAGATCTTTAAAACAGTGTTTTTTTAAGGACCGCCATCTTAAAACCGTTAAATATTTTAAAACAGTATCCTGGAGGACAGCAATGGTGGAAGTTATCCTTCGGATAACTTAAAAACCATTAAATTAACAATCCTTAAGGACGAAAAAGCTAATTCTAATTGTGGAAGGAGAGAGTGGCCAATGATGTCCTTCGGCCTCAAAAAATCGTCAGATCCTGGCAGATCTGTAAAACAGTGTCCTTATAGCTCTTATATATTTATCTCTTATAAGAAATATAGTATATATATATATATATATATATATATATATATATATATATATATATATATATATATAATATATAAAAAGAGCTTTATTTTACGAAATTTAACAATTTACAATTTTGTAACATATTTGTATAATACATGTTTTAGAAATAAAACAGTTCACACTGCGGATTTGATTCAATAATGATAAATTACAATTTAGAATACATTTGTTTTTTATACTGTAGGAAAAATTGGCAAAAAAAACCTACTAAAAAAAAATAATAATAAAATAAAATAAAGTAAGAAATATAGTATGTATATACTAAATGAGCCCTTCTTGAGATAGAATTTAAAACAATCCTCTTACATACTGAAGGATTGTTTCTGGAATTCAATTGTTAGTCAGATAATCATTCAATATTGGAAAACGTAAACAATAAAAGTACTAACATACTCAATGCATCCAGACCATAGCACTATTTAATTATACGTTCTTACTCTTAGGGGATTTTGGTCATACCAGAATAAAGATTATTTTCATTTCATTACATGTTGAAACTAGTTTTTAGATCATAATACACTATTGAAATAACATCCAAAGAAATATCAGTTCATCCTCCAATCTACAGTTTTCAGCGGAAAGTTGAAATTTTTTGAATTTGGAATGTTTTTCCTGTTAAATACGTATTTTTAAAACGGATTCTTTATACTTAGATTAGCAGCTTTATAATTGACTTACATAATATATACTATAGGTAATAACTGCTATTTGCGGTTTCTGATTTCTTTCTTCGATAGCTATTGTTTTTTTAACAGATCTCGATGATTTTTTTTTTAAGTTGTTAATTTTTAGTCCTAGATATCGCTATTGGGAATCGAGTTTTTGAAAACACTGTACTGAAACATCACTAATTGTAAATTACAAAAAGGAAATATTTTTCACAGAAAACATTCGAATATGACTCTAGTAGAAGCAACAGATTGGCAAGGCTTCGATGATTGATTGCTCTATTTAAGAAGGTTACGAAGACATTTTCTTTTTACCTTGCGTGCTAACGGGTTTCCAATGATATTGAATTTTATTGTGAAAGAACAGTTACATATTTTATATTTGCAACATATGGAATAAATTAGCATAGCTTTGAGTTAGTATGTCAACAACATGATTAGGAATGTTTGAAGGTATGCTGGAGAGATTGGATAAGGAACGTTTAATATTCTTACTATACAACGTTTCGACCAATTCAAGAATTTTTTTTTCACTATATTTCTTTTATCCACACCTGTCGCACAAACCACGACTATAAGTGGATGTGATATAAAAAATTATGTAAAATTGGCATGACAGGTATGAGGGAGTTCAGCACCCATCGGTACCAACTCCAGCCTTGCATTTGTTTAGATTTATCTTACGAGATCTCTTAACCAGCCCTTCTTCAGTCTTCTTCGGGTTGAATCAGGCATATCCAAAGCGCGAAGTTTTGAATTAGTTTGTTGTAGTGTCCTTGAAGTTTGTCATAAAATCTTTTGTATAAAGCGTGAATATGGTCCGATACAGTGCGTTTCAAGACTACCGTGAATATGTTAGTTGACTATGTTGCCCAATAGAAAATAGGTTTGGCATTATTGTTTTTGATGTCATTATGAAGTTTTCTTGATCTATATCTAGTATCACCGATTCGTGTTTTATTTATGCAAACTATATTTTCTGACCTAACAAGCGATCCTAATTCTTAGTAGGTAGTAGCGACCTAACTTCTTAATATTATTTAATAAACGATATTTAGCTTTGCCATTTATACAAAGCAGTGCCCCGAATCCATCAATAATAACATGGATTTCTGCTGAACCCATGTTACTTGCTTAGTAATTTGATTCTAATGTCGGTTCCGAATTAGCTTTGAAGGGATTTAATATTTAATATTTGGTAACGTAACTATTACGCCATCAAAAAATTCAAACATTGAACTCCAACAACTAGAGCAGTTTTGTACTAGTTCAAAACAATTGGGTATTGAGATATTTCATTACCGTAACTCATTTGTTTCTCTTTGCGCATGTTTTCGGTAAAAAAGAGAATAAAAAATAAACTTTTCATCAAATTTCAATTATGTCGAAAGAGGTTTGATTATAACCACATAGATCAGCATATATTCCTCATAATTTTATTACTTTTCGGGAAAATTTCCTGTCCACAGGTGACATTTTTAAACTGTGACAATATGATAGCAAAACAAAGATTACCTGAGGGGAGAATATTTCCGGAAATATGTTTTCAAAAGTAATAAAATTATAAGGACTATATGCTGATCTATGTGGTTAAAAAATATACCTTCATATTGAAATAAAAATTATACCTTCTTATTTAACCCTTACTATTTTAAAAAGTGGGCCTAACGGTGGTCACCTCTCTGAAAGTGGGGATTCAGAGAGGTAGCGGTTTGAATCCGCTTTGGATTGGGTTAAAGTATTTCAGCGATGGGCTCGTTAATTTTGAAAAATGCAATTACATCGATATTCAAACGAGAAATGAATTCAATTACTCTTTTGAACCAACTGTTGATACCTTGTGGATTCGATGAAGCTAAGGTATTTTAAAGTAAGAATAAAAGGGATAATGCAAAACATGAAATTAAATTTATATATTTATTAAAAGCACATTGATGTAGGACAAAAATCATGATATGTATTCTACTTATTTATGTACCCTTGAAGCATGCTGAGATGTTTCATAACAATGACATGTTTGTTTTTGTAACATATTTCATATTTAATATTTTGCAATGGAAACAGTTATTCGACTTCAAATATAGTAAATATAATCACAATAGAATGAAAACATTATATACCTCGTGAATAGTGCTAAATTATTGAAAAAAAAATGAAACAAGTTAAAACTGAAGTATAACATAATCAATAATTTTTTAACATTAAGGAGTACTGAATGGGGAATAAGGAACACTTGGTTCTTCAACTCCTATCAGATAATGGAATGAGTGCGAAATTATTTGTTTCTCTATTATCATTGCTCCTCAACGGACCAGTTCCTAGCCTACTGTTACACTAATAGATGTCGCCGAACTGGAGGGCCTGGTGGTGGCGAAGGTCTTCCAGCGAGGTGACGGTTTCCGTGACGATGAGGGGCGGCGCAGAGCTAGCCGCGCCGCCCCCCTCCTGCCTCATCAGGTTTCGCCGCCACTTGGCTCGTGCGTTCTGGAACCAGACCTGTAAGCAGTAGCATCACATTATAATAACTAATGGAGTAAATATAGTAAAATGTACATGGATAATGCAATAAAAAAAAAATCTTTTAATTTTTTTGAGTTTAATTTTATAATATAATAAGGTGTATACAGGGTGTCCCGAATTTAAATGGCAAAACTTCAGGAACTTATAGGGGACCAAAAAACTAAGACAAAAAATCCTATAGAGATTTGCTCGTTTTTGCTAGTTTTAGAGAAAATCGCAAAAAAAGAAACAAAAAAAGTTTCCATTTTTATACTGATTTATTTACATTTATATTTATGTTATGTTCTTTTTAAAGTAAATATTCCTCAAAATGTTGTCCTCTTGCACCAATGCAAGCATTACATCTAGCACTCACTTGATAAATTGCAGCTAAACATTGTTCTGATGATATTTGGTGCACTGCAACTATGATTCGGTCTCTTAATTGCTCTCTTGAGTTGATAGACACCGAATAAACGTTCTGCTTCAAGGTTCCCTATACGAAGAAATCCATGGGTGTCATATCAGGTGATCTGGGTGGCCAAGGTACTACTCCTCCACTTCCAATCCATCGTTGTGGATAATTTATATCCAGCCAAGCTCGAGCAACTCTGCTATAATGAGCTGGACATTCATCGAGTTGGAACCACATTTCAATCCGCTGCTGTAAGGGAATGTCATCTAAATAATTAGAAAAGTCGTTCTCCAAAAAATGTGTAAATGTGATACCATTCAATACTCCAGGTAAAAAAAATGGTCCCACCAGTAATCCGTTCCAAATTCCAAGCCAAACGTTAATAGCAAATTCAAGCTGAAACCTATTCTCTCTAATAGCTCTGGGATTTTCAAGAGCCCATACATGATAATTTCTTTGATTAACAATTCCTCCTCTTGTAAAGGTTGCTTCATCGGTCCATATAATTTTTAATGGAAATAAATTATCATCGCGAATTTTGTCAAGAAACCAGTTACTACGAGTAAAATTCAATTTCTTGATATAATCTTGAAGTAATAAATTCTGAACTTTTTGAAGATGGTATGGGCAGCGATTATCACCTTTCAAAGTTCGCCATATTGCTTGCCGCGATATTGCTAATGCAGCAGATGCTCTTCGGATGCTAGTCTCCGGATTGTTATCGAAGTGGCGTTGGACACAATTTCTTCTCCGATAATCTGCTCTTATTGCTGCCTGGAATTGGTCGCCTTCATTACATATTAAGAATGACCCAGTCTCTCGTAATCTATTAAAAGTTAACGAAACGACTTGTCGATTAGGCACTCTTCTATTTGGAAATCGGCGCGCATACTCCCGCACCGCTCCTAAAACATTACCATTACAGAAACATGCACAAAAATCATATCAGCGTATTCAACATTAGAATATGTATGCGGCATTGTGGCTGATGCTATTCCCACAAAAATATCAGAGTAACTGACTGAAGACTGATTTAGGAATTATAATCCTAGGAGGAAGCCAAAATGTAAACAAATAAAAGAATGTAAAGGATAACATTAAGTGTTTACACATCTCACTGCCTAGCCTGACGAACTTAGAAAGGTGATTATCGCTGCCTGTAACATTTTTGTTTTGTTTCTTTTTTTTGCGATTTTCTCTAAAACTAAGCAAAAACCAGCAAATCTCTAAAGGACTTTTTGTCTTAGTTTTTCGGTCCCCGGGACATCCTGTATATGGTAAAATAATTTTTCAAAAAATCAGACTAAATAATTTTTTATCAAAATATTAATATATTTTTTCTTTAATGTGACATAAAATAATAATATTATTTTTCTTTAAAATAATAATAATAAAACATAATAATGTAGATATATCCCCCATTGTGGTGCACTAACATTTGAAGAGTCCACGGGAGAAAGGGGGAATGTCATTGGGAATGCATTTCAAGAAAATTAAGTTTTATGGTCTGGATCTTAAATAACTTCAGTATGTTTTTATAATTTTAATTGTAATTTTTTAAGTCATTTTCTTATTTCTTTTGCGAATTAAGATCTTTAATAATCTATGAAATAAAGTTTTAGTAGAAAAGCTCCAATATAAACTCGGAAGGAAGGAGGAGAGACCTGGATGTTCCCCTTTTCTTCTGTGTATGGATATCTTTCAACCTCTTGTAACTAACTTAAAAACCCCTTTTCTGGATGATACCTTTAACCATCTTATTCTACTCAACAATGTGAATATTTTGAAGTGTAAAACTCCATTTCAGGAAAAAATTTACTCTCCCCCTTTCTCCCGTGGACTCTTCATTTCCTTTATCTCTGCCTCTTGGTAGATCCCATCCTCTTTAGCCATCCAATTTTCATTTTTTTTCCCTTCTAGAAGTGGCCCATGGAACGTTGAAAAGCATTTCCCAGCATCATGGGTATTATATGGAGACACAAAATCATAGAAAACGACATTAAACAAAAAAAAAAAAAAAAAAAAAAAAAAAAAAAAAAATACCGAACTATAAAATTTTTGAGAATGAGTTAACAGGAGAGATAAAAAAAAAAAAAAAAAAAAAAAAAAAAAAAAAAAAAAAAAAAAAAAAAAAAAATGGAACAATTATATGAACGGACTATAATTGCTATAATAAATTTCAATTAACTATTATTACTATTGATTTCAAAAAAGTAGATAATTAATAATAATGAGTCAAGCCTGTATGTTTAAAAGTGAACTAGGATTGAAGGTTAGTGCAATAAGTTGGATCCGAATTCAAATCATGTAAGCATCATTGAAGCCAAATGTTGTCATATAACTTTTACCCTTCACCGCAAATCCTGCCCACAGTATGTTACCTAGGCTTTCATCCTGAGAAAAGACTGTTCTGGAACCCTCATACTAGATTCAAAAGGCAGGAACTCAAAAGGAGATTCAGCCAACTTTAACGTTTTAAGGCATTAATTCACATCTGTCAGTTGATAATAAGCTTATATCAAAAGTATTCAATCTTTCCAATCCAAAGTCCTCCTAACCATAGTATGTCAATAATAAAACCCTGCGTAATGACCTAAAAATACCTTTTGTCCTTGATCTCATTACTTTGAAATTCTCGAAGTTTCATCTCTATATTTCCAACCATCCTAATCCTATCCAGTTTTAACCACTCGATCTTTTATTGTTTGTGTATAGTATGAATAAATACATCATTATCTCTGTTACCTGTTGCCCTTAAATGAGGTACATTGTAACGTCTATTCCAAGTAAAAAAAAAAAAAAAAAAAAAAAAAAAAAAAAAAAAATTAAGATAATTTACTTAACGTGCTGAACAACACAAACATATCATATTATTCTAATTCCGGCTAAACCAGTTTCTTGAACTAAGTGTCAAAATCGATTTAATAAAAACGAAATAAATTAATTTAATCTAATTAGTAACACCTTGTATTCACTTCCTCCCAGGCTACTGAATATTGTATGTCATAAAGAGCCCGACGAGCTGAAGGGAACAGACAAGACAAGGCAGAATAAAAATTAATTAGGGCCAGTGCGTGAGCCAGGTGGCGGGGAGTGGCTAATCGAGTGGTCATCGCCTACCTCAGCGCATGCGCAGTCTAATTGCCCCTCCACCTGCTTGGGTGTCCTACTGTTGAGTCTTATCATTATCACGCTCAGTGTTAATTATGTATCCAACGATAAATGTTCAAGATCTTTCCTCTAATGAGCGAAATTCCTGACAGCTTTGGCCCGCATTGCTCATAAGTCAATGAATCAATCTGTGAATTCGAGAATTCGGTATTTCTTCCAATCAAGCAGGAGACTTGTGGGCCACTTTCTACAAAATTAGTACACTTACTCAGTTTCTCCCAAAATAATGATTTTCTTTTGCCTAACTGTTATTTATGCCTAGAATTGTCGAATATCGTAGGATATAACACACTTAGTCTCTCACAGTTCTTGGCAATTTTTCGGAGGTTCCTTGTCAAAAAATATTAGACTTGTACTTTGCCGTTCCGAACAATGATCCGTAGAAGCCGATAAAAAAAGAAAACAAATTAAATATCATTAGACTAATTTATTTTATATCACAATTTTAAAAAATGATATCGACATTATTCTTGCACAAAAATTTATATTTTTATATTTATCAAATTCTAAAAAAATGATTAGAATTTCAAGCAAACCACCTTTATAGATTTCTTACACAAAAACCGAAATTGGATTCAAATTCAAAAGAACCCTTAAATACAAAATTTCATCCACATGGAAAAATGTGAAATCGTAACCTTCAAAATGTGCCTGACCAAATGGTAAGTAAATCAAATTGACAAAAAATTTAATTACCGTTAGACGGTTAAAAGTATCAATTTCATATTTTTACCCCAAATATAGTGTGGTAATACGCTTGGAATGGTTTCATATTCCTATCTGGTTTCAAATTCCAGATAAAAATCAATATAATTAGGATTGATGAATTAATTGCCACTTCTATTGAGTGAGTACTGATGTTTAATTTCTTGTCTTACAATTTTAAACACTTTAGTTTATATAATCTATGTAACATAGTTCTGATTTGTTGAAAAATTTTGTATGTTTTAGAAATGAAGATGAATGTTTAGCATTCGAAACTAGTTTCCTAATAAAATAATTCCAATAGAAGTGGCAATTAATTCATCAATCCAAATTGTATTGATCCTTCTATACCATCATGCGTACCTCAAGTGAAAAATCAATATGTATTTATGAATTTCCAACTGATCAAATATGTTTTCCCTCTCTTTTGTCGAATTTATAAATTATTATATATTTTAGATTTATATTCATAAAAAAAAACTGAGGCTCTTATTTTTCCAGCTATTCCAATCAAGTTGAATTTGCATGGAACGTAACAAAGTAACGGCGATTTAAAGAAAAGTTACCAATAATCGGCTAAAAAATTTCATCCCTCTTAACGAGGGTAAAGACATTTTTTTTTTTTTGAACGTTTTTCTATGTTTCTGAGGGTGCTGAATTAGAATCTAACGTAATTTTTGTGTAAACAAATCTATAGAGGCAGTTTGCTTGAAGATCCCATATTTTTTTAAGAATATAATTAGCCAAAACCAAAATATACGAAGCGGCAATATTTTCTTCAAATTTAAAAATTAAAACTTTTGGTGCAATAATATCATTTTTTAACTCGATAAATTAGTTTAATGCTGTTTCATTTTTTCCTCAGCTTCTAGGGATACATTAGTTGGAATAGCAAAATATGTGTTTAATATTTTTTGAGCAGGAAACTCCAAAAACATTTCCCACACGATCCGTGAGAGACTGAGTGTGTCCTCCTTAGCTACGAAATGTATTTTTTTTTTTTTTTTTTTTTTTTTTTCGTTTCACTCTCTTTGGGGTACGTTGAATCCATCACTTCACTGTGTGTTGTCCTTTCTTAAGTGCCCAGTACTTCTTCATTCGAAATGTGTTATATTAAACATTTTTTATCAAAAACATGGTGAGCATTTTTCATGACATTTATGTCTGTTACAAAATCTTCTATTCTGGACATGTTGGCAGATCATTGTCACTCTTTGTAATTTATTTTGCGTGCTTATATTCTCCTTGTCAAAATGGACGGTATCTTGATCATCCGTGTTACTTTTTATTTCTTATTTTTAAAGTAATAGATAGTAAGAGACATGATCACGAATCATCCACCAAAGTTGATTTACCTCTTTTGAGAGAAATTTCAGAGAAAAAAAAATTCAATTCACTCACTGAATAGGGTTTTTGAAAAATTTAAGACTTTAGAAAATAAAGTGAAAATTATTCTGTGCATGTCAGGTCTGGTTTCCAAGTGGCATTCGGAAAGATTTGTTACTTGCAGATTTCACAAACTAATGGCCGACGTATCAATTTGAGAAGAAATGGTCTTTTAAAGTTAATTAAAGTTCACTGAAAGGCTACTAAAAGTATAACTTTTGAAGGGTGATAAGTTTATTTCGACAATGGAATAAAAAAAATAATACAATAAAAAAATAAAGTAAGTCTTGTTTTATAATATATGTAGGAGATGGATCGCACTTGGTAGCAATAATATCTCACATCTAGTTCAATTAGACTATTGGAATATTACCAAATCCTCTCATAGTTTAAAAAGTTTTAGAAGAAGTTTATACAATATGCCTGCTAGTATCAATGTAACATAGGTACTATATACTAATTTTACAAGTACGACGTCAGCAACTGAAATCGATTTTGAATATTCGATTGCATATGATTGGAAAGGTTTTTATTAATCAGGTTATTTTTAACATTTCTATAAAATTAAATTATTACAATAGGTATTATTCTCAATCTACTTTGTATAGTAAAGACCAGGTACGGCATTGTTTATTCCCATATCAAGCCAATATGAAACTCTAATAATTAAAACGAAACTCCTACCGTGTTCTAAAGCGTTGTTAATATTATTATATCATGAAGTATATTTCAGCTGACATATCTCCTAAAACACATTGGCTAATCATTCAACATGCAACCATTATTGTTGTATTCAGAACTTGAAAAATACGGAACGTATTTTATTTAAAAATTTAGCGAACGTTGAAAATGATACAGCTCAATTATATATTGAAAATCAACTGATAATTGGATATCATGAATGTTTTTTTTAAATAGATATATTATAAAATAAGAATAATTAATGAATTTGAAAATATTAATATGTTTCAGATAGTTTCAAAATATGGCTGATGATTTACCTGGAGTACCCTCTTGGACAGACCCGTTTTCTGGGCCAGCTGTTTGAGGTCTTTTGCATCCGGGTTTTGGTTGATGGCGAAGTAGGACTTCATTGTCCTCAGCTGGTGGTGCTTGAACGAAGTCCGCATCCTCTTGGTCCTCTGCTGCTGCACGCTCGGCGAAGTCACGGAGCTCTCGTAGGTCAGCGACTCCATGGACGAAGAGAGATCGCCGGAATGGATAACTTCTGTAAGGAAGAGAGAAAAGTTGTATTTAATTATCTTGTGAAATCGACTTTAATTCTTTGCTAACATAGAGGACAGTTGATAATATTGTTTAACAGCCATAAAAAATAAAATAATTATTAACAAGAGTAGTATAATAAAAAAACAATGGAAATTTTCGTTATTTAACCAATAGTTCTAAGAAACCACTCAATTTCAATCACTATCATTTTATATTTATACAATTAATAATCAAATACAATTATTTAAAAAATACAAGGAATTTAACAGATTTATTTGTTAAATCTCGACGACTTAATAAATCAAAACGAAAAAGAAGACTCAATAAACATCACAGAATAACCTGCAAATCAATCACATGTTGAGTTACTAAAATGAATGTAAAACATATGAAGCAGAATTTTCCTTCCAAGGCCTTCTTACCATTAAAACCAATAAAGTTTTTTGATCATTAAATCATACATTATTTATAATAATAATTATAATTTGGCGTTTATGAAATTATTGGAAATTGAAAAAAATAAAGATGAATAAAAATAAAATTATTGCCTAGTAGAAGGGGATGGAATTCAATTTGAATAAATTTCTGTGGCATTTTGAATGGTGTTATAATATTTTTTAAAGTTTTTAAAGAAAATTGTTGAAAATATTCCAAATTTTTGAAGGTAATAAACAATTGTATCATTTGAATAACTATTATGTTTGTAAAGTTTAAGTTCTTATCTTCATCTCGATGACACTCAACATCGGGGTACTGGTAAGCCATACACAGGAAACACTGTTCAGAACAATATCTGAATCCAAGATGTTGAGATAATGTTGAATATATATTTCAAAATAATTTACACGCATTATTAAATAATTCTGAAGCAGAAATTAAAAGGGATATATTTTTTAAACAAATTTATTATAACATTCTGGTTGTTACAGATAAATTAATTTAATTTATGCTTTCGCTGAAAGTGATAACAACAGTAGACCCAGTAGGAAGTAATCTATTGGGAAAATGTTGAATTACAAATCATAGTTTTAAATAAAAATCATCCAAGACTGGTAACTTCGAGTAGATAGCCAGCCGTTTATCTTATTTCCCTCCTGTAAGAAGATGGATAGTGTGGAAAACAGTTCCGAACCCAGTGGGTGTGATGGCGGCGGAGACCAGGCAGGTCACAGCGACGGCGATTGTAAGCAGCTTCATGTCTTCGTTAGTGATTGACTTGTAGGATGATCCTTTTCCAAGTCTTATATATCGGCAGTAAGCAATAAACTTTTTACCGCTACAGCCAAGGGCAAAACAAGATGACGCTTTAGGAATAGGCATCTGGTTTATTACAACTTGCATAAAGTAACATTATAATAGATCGTAAATTACTGCTTAAATTGTAATTTATAATTGCAGTGTAACTCCGAATTGGGATCATACCTTAATAATGATTATATAATATTTCAGTCGGTCAAAACCTGAGGTCACGTTTGAGCAGTTTTGATGTATTGAATGTTTATAAGTATATGGAATCAAATGTGTATCAAAAACCAGAATTTTTAAATTATGCTTCAATAGCAACATGTATATTTATTCATTATATATATTAAAAAAAAAAAAAAAAAAAAAAAAAAAAAAAAAAAAAAAAAAAAAAAAAAAAAAAAAAAAAAAAAAAAATAAGCTACTGTTAGTATGAGCACGTGCAAATATGCCCAATTAATCGAATATTTTTAATTCTTGATTGAATCAAAGTCCACCGCCATTGACCATCCTCCACATTTACCAACCTCAGATGTGTTTCATGTAATCCATAAAAACAATATTTTGAAGTTTAATTTATCAAGTTGAACCAAATAATTTGTCCATTTGACAAATGAAACCTAACACATAAACATAAATATGCCATATCTTTTAAGAATACCAAAATATGCAGTATGGTATCCAATAAATATTGAAAAAAAAAGAAAGATATAATGATATAATATAGAGCTATAAATATGTAAAAAGAACAAAAATATTAATATTTTTCATATTTACAATTTATTTAAACTTTACATGCTTAAAATTCTTTATAAGTTTTATAAACTGTATTAAATACAGATGTGATTTTTTATTCAATCCAATGCATCTGAGGCAACGATCCCTTTTTTTTATTTCTATATTAATTTTTTTTTTTGTAACTCGGCCAATAAAGGGCAACACAGATATCATGTTTTACTTTTCTCACGATACTTATCTTTCATTATTGCTTCATTTTATCTTGCTGTTGCAGGGTTCTCTTTACCTCCAACCAAGAGTCGCTATCAATGATTCCGTCTCTTACGTTTTTCTTTCATCTGCTTAGCATGATCATTATGCCTTCTCAATTTTATGTCTTATCAAATATTTGCTTATTCAACCTTTTAGGATCAAATCTAAACACGTGCCTGTTAATCGTTGTCGTTTTTTCCTCATAATCTTCTCTCCTTTCGAATATTTCTTTATTCGATTTCAATGTGTTGCTTCCTTGTTATATGCTTTGCCATAAATTATTCTTATTATTTGTTTGATTTGGAAATTTGGTTATTTCTACTTCATACTAAACGGCTGGCCTTTCCATAGCTTGTAGTGCCTTAATCTCACACTAAGAACTTTATGATTTTCAAGTATTATAATTGGGAACCGTTTGCATTTCAAAACTTTTTGTTGTAAAACTGAATCATTTGTCTGACTATGGTTAACAAAAATTTTTACCATTCTCATGACGTTTCAAAGAAAAATAAGACTTAGTTTTAGCCGTAATGTAATTGTATCGATAAAGGACCGAAACAAACCACAGAGACCGTTTCTGGTCATGTTCTCTGACGTAGTACTTTTACGCCTACAACCAAAGCGTGTGGAATATTAGTTCAGTGTATGGAATATTACACTCAATATATAACTATATATATATATATATATATATATATATATATATATATATATATATATATATATATATATATATGTGTGTGTATATAAATCAGTGATATTAATAAAACCTAAAATTGTGACTTTTGAACAGTATGGAATAAAGAAAATAATCCATCCTCCTGGGACAAAAAAGTGATATGGCCCATAAATAAGAAGGGACACCCCCTCATATGAAACCCAATACCGTGGAATAGCGCTGCTTCTGTCCGCGTATAAGGTTCTTCCAAGGTCTTGTTCATCCGTCTTTCATCCATAACTGAGGGATTTGTAGAGCCTTACCAATGTAGATTTCGATGCGGGAAATCATATATTTGCACTTCGCATATTGCTTGAACGTGGAAAGGAACACAGGCTGAACACCCGCCATATTTTCTTAGACTCTAAGTAAGCCCACGACTCTATCAATAGGCATTCTATGAAGCTCTCATTGGATTAGCTATTCCAAGTAAACTGGTCTTTCTTGTAAATGATTATGACTGGAATAGAGTGTGTGGTAAATTGTAGCAGTGCAGGACAGCGAGGTTTGTAGAACTGCATTAAATAAATTAAATAATAAATAAATAAAAATATAATTAACCACAAACAAAAATTGATACCTAATTCAATAAAATTAATTATAAAAGTATAGTGACTGTTAAGATGAATGGAGAAGAAGATAATCAGGGATGCAGTCATAGAGAAACACCACATCTAAATAGAATTTTTCTTTACCATTATTCTTTTTTTATCCCTTTCTTTTCTTATATCACCTTTTACTTTATATATCCCTCGCTCTTTCCCATATTTCCAAAGTTTTATTTACGTTAAGTTTTCTATCTGTTCTCTTTTATTTTTCATTTATTATCCTTTTATTCACTACCCTTACATTTTATTTAATTTATATGCTTATTTTTATTTTTTAATTTATTTTTTTGACCTTGCTGCATTGTATTATTACTGATTTATGTACCTGTTTTTTTCTACAGCCTTTTTTGTATAAAGTTTTTTATCCATGTCATCCTGTATTCCATTTGTCATCTGTTTATAGGTCTCTTTTTATCGTCACATCTAGTATTTTGTTCATTGTAGCCCTGATGAAGAACTACTTAGCAGGTCGAAACGGTATGCACTTGAAGCCTGATTATTATACGATATATATATATATATATATATATATATATATATATATATATATATATATATATATATATATATATATATATATATTAATTTGCCGAATTATTTAGAACAAGCTGTTCTGTATAGATATCGACTTATGTCTTGAAATAGGTTTCGTAGAAAAAGTATGGATTTGCAAATGGATTAGGGTTTTAGTGAAAAACAACCAATTAATTTAGTCTTCCTACTTTTTTTTTTTATCAGTTCTAATTGCATTATTGTTGACAATGCAAAACACAACTAGTTGTCCTTATCAGATAATTTCACTGAGACATACTTGTCTAATTAGCATTCAAAGACAACTTATAATCTACCTAGGAAGTCTAGGCCTGCAAGGATCGGCAGCCTTCGGGTATGTCTGCCCTTGAAGTTTTATTGTAAAATGTTTTATCGCTCTGCTGCCGGGATAAAAGCATGGCAAGATGTCGTTTAGGAACATTCCGCAGTTACATCGCCAGTGAAGACATGAAGCTGCTTACAGTCGCCGTCGCTGTGACCTGCCTGGTCTCTGCCGCCATCACACCCACTGGGTTCGGAACTGTATTCCACACTATCCATCTTCTTACAGGAGGGAAATAAACCACTAAATTCTGGACGTAATATGGAAAAAAATTGTGCATTTGTTTCTCATTAATAATCTCAACAAATACAAACATTTAACTAACATCCTGTAGTTCTAAAATATTTAACCAATGAAATGGTTATTTGTAAATCCCTGTTTCCTCCTTTATAATTAATTGAATCTGTTTCAAAATATTTTGCTTTAATAAAGTTATGGTATGAATCAACGATAGACTAGTTTATTTTGATATTTATTTATTCACTACTATTTCCTATTCTGATTCCACCTTTTTCGTTTATTTTCATATAAATGCTCTTCTTATGTATCTTCTTAAATATCTGTTTTGCACACATAATTTAACTGAAGATTTTGACATGTATCCGTAAATTAAAAATTGTTTTTTTTTAATTATGAAATTGACTGACTACTGCTTAGAGATGTGTGCAGGTATAACCTTCAGGAAAGATTATATGTATGTATTGTGAGAAATAGGTGTAAATATGGACACCCTTTTGTATTGATTTAAAGTTACGTTTAACTTGAAAAATTCTAGTTTTTAATAAGTATAGCAAGTTTCATATGGTAGACGCGAGAAGGCAAAACAATGATTAAAATCAATTATTAGTAGTAGTTTAGTAAACGACGATTTACAAAAAGCTTTTAAAATAGCACCAAAAAATTGGGGTGTAAATATGTCTTTCTTAAAAAAAAAAAAAAAATCATCAAAAATATTCTAAAACAGAATAAAACAATTCGAAACGGTAGAGAGTTTATTTATTACAGGGGGAAAAAAAAATTACAGAAATCGCAATCTGGCTCTTTCAGCCCCGGGACGATCAAGTTCCCACATTTGGAAACACATCTCTCCCCGAGTGTCTTCAGAGCACTTTCCATCACAAAAGATCCAAGTAGCAAAGATCTCTTACAAGAGATATTTCGATGTTTCCTGGGAAATGGGAGTCCATATTTACACCATGAAAGGGTGCCCATATTTACACCTATTTCACCTTAGAGAGATAGTCATTATCATATGTAATATGTAATGTAAATTAGCAATATAACACACTAAAAAACACAATCCACTGTTGGAACTGGAGAAATAAATGTTTACTCGTACATGTAAGGTTATAGGAAAGAACTATTGATAAATGTGAAACTTGAAGTGAAGCGTCGGAATCAATCTCGTTATACATTATAGGCCAGAAATATTTTGTGGAGCGCCTGGTCGACACAGATACCGAAACATTGACATTTTGAATCAACTATAACAACTACAACTATAACTATATTTTAATATAAATAATTTACAATTATTCGGGTTTGGGAGTTATTTGTAATCGATCCATCCCGCCTACCGATTGTCGCGTCCTTGCTCCTGATTTGGCTATCTTCAATGCCACTTGTTAATCACAACTTACCAAATACACAAGACTGCTTTCTATGATAATTCCTCAAGGCGTAGTTGCTGCACTTCCAAGAAGCCGATGGAAGAAATTCCTTGAAGTGTTGCCGCTTCTTCTTCTTCTATTAACCTCTTTCTTTCCGCCCATCTATAAACTTTTTACTGGCTTCCTTCTACTCCAGACTGTTTACATACTTGTGGGGGGATAGGTTCATGGAAGCTGGGACACCTGTCCAAGTCCGGCGGTATTAACGTTCCTAAGCTTCCGATAACCTGAAAAACTCCGATATCCATGGCTTCGGGTGGTCGAAGAAGCTCTTATAAGGCGTATAAAAAAGGCTAATGTAGTGAAATACCTCCCCCCGCACGCGTTAATGGAGTATGTGAAGTTATGTCCGGCGATGTTCAGTTCCCGCATTACTCACACCATTGAAAATAAGTGCCAATT
Source organism: Euschistus heros (assembly GCA_003667255.2). Taxonomy (NCBI): domain Eukaryota; kingdom Metazoa; phylum Arthropoda; class Insecta; order Hemiptera; family Pentatomidae; genus Euschistus; species Euschistus heros. The sequence goes on from RCWM02000393.1 coordinate 282,469, forward strand.
ATCATGATCGGTGTAGAAATTGAGTAATTATGGATTAAAAAAATATATATACAGCAGTATAGTAGTGGAATTGTGAACAGTATCATATCACAAAATATATCAAATTAATGATTTTGAAGTCTTTACTAAGGTTTTTTTTCCATTTAATGAGAAAACATCTCATATTATATATCAAAAACTTTGAGAACGGGGTATTGAGACGAATCGTTCGACATACATCGTTACATAAGACTAATACTGATATATTACACAGAACACTAGACTTACTAAAGGTGACCGATTTCATTACTGGAAGGTATAAATCACGACTAACCCACTATGCAACAACTTAACGCCTACTAAGAAGCCATTTGGCAAAACTCTTACAGTCTAACTTAGACTTGACTAAGTTGATTTACAATATTTTCTTTCCAAACGCCTTGCGAGTCCCATCACCCCATTTCAGATTTGTATGAAATTCGCTATTCAAACTTATTTCTTTATATATAATTACCTAAAATTCATCATGTGCAGAAAAAGGGATGGACTCATATTTTGTATTTGTAGCTTCAATTTAAAAAAAAAAAAAAGTGAATAGAAAAAAAATGAATGACTGGAAACATGTGAGGTTGTAAAATTTAACGTAACTAAATAAATAAAAAAAGTACACAAACAAAAAAAAAGAAATAACAAAATTGAAATGAATATTGAGATAAATGTTAAATATATAACCTAATATTTTTTAATTATAACAGTTTAAAATTTTACAATTACCTTACAGAAATTTAAAATGGATTCTAGCGATTCTATCCTAAAACAGTCCTCCTTTAACTATAGGAACAGTAGATAATTTATTAACAAGTTAATCAAAATAAATTTATTTAAACCGTTACCATAATTACAAAGAATGGTGCACTGATAAAAAACTACTCTTTGATTAATCAAAGCTTTTTTTGATGAACATGCTAAATGGTACAATCCATGTATATTGTGGTCTGCATACACCATACTGAAAAGAACCTAGAAAATGAATGGTATCTTCAACATAAGCCAATTCATGAACTGTTTCATAAGATTTGTTTTTGAAACCTCGAGACGCTCCCATGTGTCCCATCTTTACACCGAGTTAAATTGGCTTTCCCCTTCCTTCCGTAGAAATTACTTCCTTGGTACATTCCTCTTCCAAGTTATTAACACACATCACCCTCTGTATATTCACAATATCCTACATTTCAAGTCCTCAATCCAATCATTGCATACAAGGTTCCGTCTCTCCGATCTCTACAGCCCATCCTACAGAACTACTGCTTTCCAACGTTCCTTTCTTGCCCGTTCCGCTATTCTTTGGAATTCTCTTCCTCCTTCTATTCGTAATGCATCCTCCCTCGGAACTTTTAAAACACTCCTCTTCCACCACTTTTCCTCCCAACAGTCGGATGCTAACTAATTATATAGATGTTTTAATGAATTTCACCCAAGCATATCATATATAAAAGTTTAGCCTGTTTAAAAAATCCTCATATGATAATGTTTTGATTATCAAAATGATAATGATAATTGTCATTTTTATTTTTCATCATCATTTTTTTCTTCTTCATCCTTTGCTCGATTTAACATCAGAAATCTATTTTTTAGTCAATTCCTTATATAATATATTTTTTTTCTTTTACTGATTGTAAATATAGTTTATGTATATATGTAGTGTGTATGTGTTTATATATACGTATAGATTTTTTTTAAATTTTATTACTTATTTTATTGTAAATTTGTATTTACTTTCAATGATCTTGTTTTGCTATCTAATTTATAATCTCTAGGCCAGATATAACTTATGGTCTGTTATGTAACTATTATTCTTAAGGGACTTTGTTCCAGAATAAAATTTTTTTCTATTCTATTCTATTCTATAAAAAAACTTAAAACATATATCAAAACAAAAAACCGAAAATAACATAAAGGAAAAACCTGAAATATTTACTGAAGAAGAAATAAAGAAATTCTTAAAGGATGCTCCAAATGAAATATTCTGAATCATGAAAGTATTTTTTTGTAATCGGAATATCTGGGGCTTGTTAAAGTGAGCTCGTACCATTAGAACTGAATCAATTACGTTTTAAGAAGAATATGTTTCAGTAAATATCAGTGCACAAAAAATCATGCACCTTTCTAATTTCCAATTAAGCAAGCAGATATAATTTTAAACAGAATATTTAACAATGTGTTAACCTCGGACCTAGATCAAACATCTTCCGTTATTTGTTGGATACAAGAACGGAAAATGCAATATACAGCCAGTAGGTATAAAGAATATTTCAAAAATACCATCAATAATTGCTAAATATTTAAAAAAATACAATAATCACAGAAACATGCCTTCCCGCGAACTTCAACATCATTATTAGCGAACTAAGGAGGTGACTACATAGAAAGATCCATAGACGTCAAATAGAACACTGTACAGCTAATTCTATAAGGGCAAAGTCAAAACATCTTAGCTATTCATTCGCTCCATCTCAGCCATTAACCATCATATTATAACTAATGCCAATAATTGTAACATAATAGTAAAGATTTATATTAAATAAATAATAAATGGACCGTTAACATAGTACCTCTATCTAGTAGTGTCTGACAGAATCGTGAGAAGGTATTGGAAAATCTGGTTTTGAAGAGGAAGGGAATTCCAGAAGATGAAGAAGTGAGGGAGGAAGAAACTCTCAAATGAACGAATTGAATGCTGCTGTGTAATAATTTCAGATGGTAAGAGAGATATTTAATGTAAAAAAAAATCAAAAATGAAAACTAAAATATTATATTTTCTTTGCGATAAAAGTAATTAAAATTTCTCTTTCTTCATTATCAATATGATCTGAATTAGAGAAAAAAGATTCTGTTATAACAGGAAACCTTGACATTAATAGGCAAGCTAGAAACAGTTTCTGGTAATATAATCTCAAGTGATAACTCAAAAATATATAAAATTTATCTTGACATAATCTTTATTGCTCTAAGCTATTCAAACAACTGTTTAATATGCCCGATCCACGTGTGTATCAACATTGATCTCAGCTTGAAATTAGTAGAATTTTATTTATTAATATCCTTTTATAACGAAGCACTAAATCATTTTAGTGGCACGGTTTTTTTTTTCTTTTAGTTCAATTAGGAATAAGGGCAATAAAAGAGGATATACCATGTGTTTCCTTATTCCACAATTAGTATGCTTATAGTTAATTAATTAACTTAGGCGTCACATATATTGAATTTGTTTAGATAGACAAAGACGATAACAGACAAAGCATTAAATATTTAAGAATTATAATGCTCTCATTAGTTGCATCTTTTGTGACAGGTGTCCTTATGACGTTTCAACTACATAACATTCAATATTCAAGCCTTTTATAGAAGCTGGAACTAAATTTTATTACTTTATTAATTGGATTGCTTTATTCATAGAAATTTGAGTTTGATGGTGGATTTTTGCAATAAAAATTCCAATGAACTTTGCAGGTAACATGAAGGGGTATTGTGATTTTATTTACTAAATGTTTTTGAAAAAAAAAAAAAAAAAATTACATTGAATACTAAACAATTCAGTCTACAGCAAGAAACCTTATTTTCTCATTACATTTTTTAATTTTCCCCCGTTTGACTCTAGGTGTGTCTTTAAACTACCGAATAAATACTGGAGAAAATTTATGAGATGACTTCTTAAAAACGAAAGCATCTGTTTGTTGAGCATCTGTCTAGTTTAAAAAAATATAATAACATTAAACGATATTTAATAATTTACAACATATTTATTTCGAAATTATAAAATGACAGCAAGAGAATTAGAATAAATGATAATTCGATTCACTAAAATACTTTAGAGTAGTAGATTGTTGGGGTATGTAGTCATAATAGATACACAAAAATTAAAAAATAGGTTTTTTGATTTTTAATGCCAACGTTTCAACTTGCATTGCGAGCCTTCATCAGGACTGGAAGTAGAAAACAAACAAAAAGGTATGACTAAATTGTAGAGAGTATAAAAAACAAAGGTATGAAAAGAATAAATATATAAGAGTAAAGACAATATCTAAAGGTAAAGAAAACAATACATAAAGACTATTGAAATAAGATTAAAATTAAAAGAAATTAAAATGAGTGATACTTAATTAAAATTAATGAGTAAATTCAATAATATGATTGGTAAACATAAAAATTGAGTAGATATAAAAGTTAATGAGATAGTAAGGACCAGTTAATGAGTTAATATCTAAACGCCATGAAGAATAATGCAATACAATAATACAGACTACTGAATGCTACTTCTAGACCTGATGAAGGCTTACATTGTTGAACAAAGTTGAAAGGTTGGCATTACAAATTAAAAAACTTATCTTTTTTTGCTGTATATCTTTATGACTGCATACCCCAACAATCTACTTCTCTAAATACTTAACAGTCAACTATACCTTATCAAAATAAAATATTTTAATATAAAGCCCTGCTTATTTACAATATTTATATTAGATGATTTCTTCTTCTTGAGCCTTTTGAGGCAGGATGAGAGTAATAAAGCCGCAAACGTTTAGGGCAATTCAAATGATCAATTATCTAAACGAAAATTTATGGAGTATTTAGCTCTGTAGCTTATCACTACTTGGACAGGATACGGTTTTTTAAGACGTAAATGCGTGATTTTTTCTAATTTTGTCTTATGAGTAAAAATTCAGTTGGAACGGAGGAAAAACGGGCAGAAACATTAACGAAGTCTGAGTTTATTACAGTGTTAGTGAGTGCACTGTTTAACAGTGGCTCTAAAAAAATCGGGAGAGATTCGGAGCTTTTGCCAAAGAAAATCCCAGATCAACTGTTTCAGAACTTGCAGAAAAAATCTCTTGTAAACAATCTTGAAACTTTGGTACCTTATGCAGTAATTGATCGCCTATGTCACTCTTATGACCTCGTAAACATTGTTTATCCCTTTACAGGACAGCACAGCTTATGCTCAAATTTTCAAGCGCAAAGACAAATCTGAAACTCCTCTATTTTTTATGTTAAATCGCACATAGATTAAGCAATACATGAAATATTGCTGGGAAAAAAATAAATACTGTCCACATGTTAAATAAAACAAACTTCGTTGTAGTCTGCTCACGGCCAATGGCGAGAACGGACTATGGTATATATGGATTGCACTAACACTAAAATCAGCCAGTGCACTCTACCGTTTTGTGCAGTCCACAAATTTTGATTTTTCTCAATGTCTAGGAGTCCTATTAAAACAAAATAAGGAATCGAACCGGATTTTTTAATGCCGCTTTACAAGAGGGACAAATATCACCTACTGTCCTATAAAGGGTTATGCTTTATCCTTATTTTTTTTTTTCCGTATTTTCCGCTATAACTTCAAAACTATTTGTCCGATCCAATATTTTTTTAAAACTAAAAGCTGGTTAAATTTACCATCATACCCCATATATGGAATTTTGATTAAATCCCGTGAAATACCCATGCCACCCCATTGAACATGTCAAAATCATCATATTTTACCATAACATACATTTTTAGCGTGCTGCTTTGGGTGTTTTACTTGATAAAAATTACATATATGGGATCTGATTGTAAATTTAACTAGCTTTGAGATAGAAAAAAAGAGATTTGGTTTCGGACAAACTGTTTTGGAATTACAGCGAAACACATGACAAAAAAAAACTTGGATTTCAAAATAGTAAATTTTTAGAGTGGTGACAGGGTATTTTATAGGACGTGATCAAAATTAGGTTGTGATAGAAAATTTAACCAGTTTTCAGATGAAAAAAAGGAATTTTGGTTTGAACAAATAGTTTATGAGTTATAGCCAAAAGAGTGTTTTCACAAAGAAGTGCGACTTACAGCAAACGGTCCATCAGGAACACAAAAGTTTAAATCAAAAAACAAAAGTTGTAGAAAATGTAATATTATTTATGTTTTGTATCAATAGTATTTTCTCTAAAACCTCCCTTTTCGAGATATTTAGAAAAAAAGTGAAAAAATCATGGTATTTGGGCTGCCAAAAGTTGTTCCGAGAGTTTCAAAATTTACATTTTTTTTCTTGAACACTTCCTACCTATATGTTCAAAATTAAAATACAGGATCTATTGTAAGGCAAAATTGTAATTTGTATAGACTATAATGCATACCGTCTGGGTAAATTTGACGGGGCGCGCCAACAGTGCTTCGAACATAGAGTGAGAGTAGACAAAATTCGCAAACCCTTAAAATCTTACAGAAAATCACACGCTGAACAAAAATTTCCTATGAAGATGGGTCCGGAAATGCATCTATAAAAAGTTATGGCAAGATAATTGTAAATTTTTTTTTTTTTTTTTCCTATTGTAGCAAAATGAAATTCTTGGTGCAAGTTTTTAATAATAGCGTAAATCTTGCGTATCGAGCAACATTAGGATGTGTTTGAGTTAATGAAGAAAATAAGTAGAAAATATATATATAATATATATATATATATATATATATATATATATATATATATATATATATATATATATATATATATATATTTTAATTAAAGTAAAATGCTGAGTTTCTCTAATATTTTTTTTTATTTCAAAAGTAGGCACCTACTCAGATCAGCCCATACTATTTTATATTATTGCTCAGATTAGAAGCGATACTGCTCATCATCAGATGGACGTTTTTCAATGTTCGTCCCCCTTGGGGTAGGTAGCCCCGCAAATGGAACACATATAGGTGTTTGTTCCAGATAAAATGTTGGTTTTATTTTTGTAGCTTTTATTAACACTACCATCAAGCATTGTGAACATTTTAAAACTAACAGTGTTAATTAGATGGCTTTCAAATTAATTTGAAAGGTTTGAAGGTGGCAAATTTGATCTTTCATTGCCTTTTTCTCGTCACGCAATAGATCTGCAGTTCCTTTTTTTGAAAATTAATTTTATGGGTTTGCAATATATGGTCAACGATGAACGCAGATTTACCTTCAAGCAACATTTCTATTCCTCACTTCTACCAATTTCAGAGCCACCATAGCTATTAAAAAAAGATATTTATCAGAGCTTAATCTAAACATTTGTTTATAATGGTTAGGACCGAAACTGTTATCGAATCCCTATTTACATTTAAGTTTGAACTCATTACCCTTTTTAAAAATTGCAATTTTTAATACCCTCAGTACTGTTAGTTGCAGGAGGTCTTGTAAATTTATCCAATTGCTAACTTCACTAGCGATAACATTAGAAAGTAGGGATTTTTTCGTAAAAGTTAATGAATGGAAGCTAGGAAATCAGCCCTTATGCAAACCATTGCGTATTTTCTATTGGAAATACATAAATCCATGCATAAAGCTAGAACTTGAAAAGGACTTATCGATTTTGTTCTTCAACCAAAGATTGTCCAGACATCTCTGCAGCAAAACGTAATTCAACAGATGAAGTGTTCAGAACACGATCCTTTTTTTCTGGTTTTATTGGAAGATTCTTCGAAAAGGGTTTCCGTTCTTCCGCTTGGTCCTGGTTTGACTGCACTGATTTCGGGAATAGTTGGCAATTGAAGTTTCTGCTAAAGTCAAGAGGCATATCCCTGACGAAATATATTGTGACTCCTGTCGACCTCATTCAATTTTTAATTGAATTTGGAGCAAAATAACCGACTATTTGTATATATTTATATTTCCAATTGGTGGTTAGACTCTTCCACGTCCTTAAACCAATGTAGTTTATTAGTGACTACAGCTATTTGGTCCTATTTTTTGTGGGAAAAACTTATTTCAGCAAACTGGCCATTGGCCTAATTTTTGCTTTCGCAACAAAAAAAATAATAAAACAGTCCAGATGCAGGCAGGCGCAGTTAAAATTCATGGCAAATCAAAGCTTATATACCAAGCAACAGGAAGATGCAAAAACTACAAAAGGATATTTGAGGATTTTTTTAAAAGGCTCTTCAAAGTTTGAATAATTTTCAAACTGGCCAACGAAACTTTACACGCATGCAATGAATAAAATAAATGCTCAGCTTACCAATTAAAGTAGTGTAGTTTAAAATAGATACCTTGACCTGTATAGTACATCGTTAATAATAGTGATTTTTTATCCAATGAGATGTGAATGGAACAAAATATAATTTGCGGCTAATGTGATATAAATCGCAAAAATAAAATACTCCTGAAGTTTTTCGATTGTGTTGACTTAAACGAATTTGTAAACAATGAGATAATTATACTAAACAGTTGTCTAAGGTATATTTAAGAATATCAAAAGGTAAAAAGCTCAATAAAAAATACTTCGGTTTTTGATTTTTGTCCATTGACGAAGCACTGTGGGGCGCTTCGCTGATACAAGAACCAAAAAATGTTTTAGAACATTTGATTTTTTTAATATATTTTAAATCTGTATGTCTGCATTTATTTCCGGACAGTCCAATATTTTTAGTGACATTGGGAATATGACATTAAAGCTAGTATTATCATCCAAGAAGTAAGATCCATCCGCAGATGTTATGCCGCCTTCAATGTTGCCTGTTGACAGAAGCTAAGATAACCGGAGCAAGTAATTAGTGAGGTGGGGCTGGCGCAGAGTGGACAGGCTCACTGGCCCTGGCAGTAATTGCAGCTAATAGCCTCGCTCCATGTTTACCCAATATCTCAGTATCCACTGCACTCTTATTCTTCTACATTAATAATGAGCATCTTTTATTTATTAGGTTGCGATAAGTTGTAGCGGTCGACTTGCCTTCCTGGTGTCGGCCACATTCCTTCCTCTCCAGGTATTCCTCGGTTCAGTAATTAGCATTAACTTAGGGAAGCGTGGGAGGGACAAGGACCATTTTCATAATTGTTGCCTAGTTGAGTACAAATTAGGGCGGCGATGTGCCGACGTGTACTACCTGACAGGTTGCGGGAAACTGTGAACACGAATTCCTAACAAACAACATAATCCAATTTTAGAACAAATCTTGATTACAATTATGCCTTGGAAATAAACTACGGTATAGAGCCGTTTTTAAATCGAACAAACTATTGGGTTGTCGAGCTTTCTTGTCTTCTGCAAATTATCCCTCAATGTAGTAAACTCTATTTTATTCAATGGCGATTTGGGGGTTCCCTAAAGCATCTAATTTATCTCGTATCCAATTCTCGCAATCCAAAACCCTTAGTCCTCCTTACTTTGTCACAAATAAACTCATCCATATAAACCTTAATGTTCTATATGTTGCTGATGTAGCCTGATCTAACTATTCTATCATAGTAAACTCTATAAACATCCAAAAAACAAAGTCTCTAAACTGAAGATGTATGCTGTTGTGAATGTAAAATAAAATGTCGCTGTATTTCTAAATAAAAACTAATCAGTAATTTTTAAATTCAGAAGATGGGAATACATGAGAATCAGCTATTTTTGGGCTCTGAAGATTTTTTCAGCTGAGAAGTGCACACAGAGACCGTCTTGTGATCCTATTAAGAGAAGTTGTTTACTATAGATAATGGCAGTAAAATAACTAATCATAAGTAAAATATCTTATCAGTTATTTGTCGGTAACAAAAATGTAATCTCGATTCCCTTTACCGATACCTTATTTAAAAATATATTGGTATTACAAACGGTAATTGTATGATAGCTAAAAAAGCAAACCAAAACTATTAAAAATTAAACTTATTCAAGTAATAAATTAGCAAACAGCAAATTGTATTTATTATGATAAAAGTATAGTTGACTGTTAAGGTGAATGGAGAAAAAGATAATCAGGGATGCATTCAAAGAGAAAAACTAAGTCTAAGTAGAAATACTTTAATGCGTGCCAACGTTTCGACCTGCTTTTCAGGTTTTCTTCAAGGCCACCGAACCACACTGAAGAGGAGACGAACGATGACTATATCCACATAGAGTTATCGTTCGTCTCCTTTCCAGTATGATCGAAACCTTGGCACGCATTTAAGTATTTCTACTTAGACTAGGTGTTTCTCTTTGACTGCATCCCTGATTATGTTCTTCTCCATTGTATTCATTATCTACAATAATGAAAAAAATATATTCGTTTTACAAGTTCTACTTAAACAAGATAAGTATCCCAAAGTTTCTGAGTTTCATTTATTAATTTTGGATATGATGAAGCAAATGAAGCAAGAACACTTAAGGTGGAAGGATGCATTGATATTTCAGTGGATTTAGTTTTAATACTGTAATAGGGCTCCATAACCAGTGTGAGTATGCAATTAAATGAATATAATCTTTATTCTGAGATAAATATTATCCTCTCTGAATAAGAAAATTGATCTTTAGCAGTGTGAAGCTGTCAGGCCTGGAACAAGGGCGTGGCAGGGGGGGGGGTACGTGCCCCGGGCTGTAAAATAATAAACTCTTCAATTTATGAAAAAAAAAAGTTATTATAAACCTTTTCAAAATAATAATATCACAATTATTATTGTTTAATTTTATTTTATTTTTTGCATGATATGTAAACTTTATTAGACTGTATTACGGAGGTATTGTACTCTAATGGTTGGGGAGGGAGGGAGTGAGGGAATATGGGGGTGGCAAACTGATCTTTGACAAATCTTCTAGTTCCGTCCCTGGAAACTGTAGTCCTATTTCTTCATTTTCTAAAAGAGGTTACATATCTTATTTATGAAAATATTTTTAAATTCTATACCAAGTTGTGTTGATAAAATATATGAAAAATTTGTCTAATAATAATGTAATAAATTTTATTACATTCTTTTTTTTTTCTTTAGAGACAGGAATTGATGTATAATATTAACATAATTAGATATCATAAAACTATCAATAACGTCAGCGGTATCGATCGGTTCCGAGGAATCGACTTTGTATCATTTACTCTCGATACCTATTCTGCTCTCAAGAACCGTTCGAATCGGGAATCGTCACATCCCTATATCTTCTGATATGGAAAATCCTTTTTAGGGCCCTATATCAAAGGAAGGAAAGGAATGTATTCTGTCCATATTCATTGGTTTCGAAAGCTGTCTCATTAATGTAAATTTAAACCAGTTTAATAATACACTAGAGAGGATCCCCCAAGCACTACATGATTCTCAAATAATGTTATCACACATATCACTAGCCTCGTTTCTGTAACGGATAGATCCTATCGGATCATAGTTGGTTAGCTAATTGTGATAATTAACATCCATAGGCTGTCCGAAAAACGGAGATGAATTTACATATTCAAGGAAAAAAATTAATATATATAGCTAGTTACCCCTTTAATCATGAATTTTTTGAATTTATAATCATTTTTACCTGTAACATCCACCAGCTGTACACTAATAAGCCCGTTGGAACTGATATAAGGATTACAGTTCTTAATCGCCAAATTGAAATGTTAAGATTCATATGTTAATTTTGAAATATAATTTGCTTTATTAACTGTTCATTTGTAATTTAAAAAAACAAACTATAATCTACCTTAAACAAGGGCAGTGATAATAAAGTAAATAATACTTTATTCCCAAAGAAATTATAAAATAAAGGCAAACCAATAAGAATAAAAGAAAAATTATGATACAGTTTAATAATAAAAATTAATGTACTAGATAAATTATAAATAAAAAAGCTTGTTTGTTTGTTCTTAGGCACTACAGTCCCTGCAGGACCCGGGCCTCTGCCACCATTCTTCTCCATTCCTCTCGGCCCTTCGCCAGGTTCCTTCAATTCCGTATCCCCAGCCTCCACAAATCCTCCTCTAGGTCATTAATCCATCTGCGCCTGGGTCTGCCCCTCTTCTTTTTTCCTCCTGGTGTGCCATTAAACATTATTTTTGGCAGTCTACTGGGCTCCATTCTTTCGACGTGTCCCAACCATCTAAGCCTGCCTTTCTTAATAGCACAGAGTATATCAGGCTCACCATACAATTGCGTAATCTCGGATTTGCTTCTTATCCGCCACCTGTGCTCCTCTCTCACAGCACCAAAGATCCTTTTTAATATTCTTCTCTCCCAGACCAACAGTGTTCTCCCGGTATCTTTAGTGAGATTCCACGTCTCACTGCCATACATCACTATTGGTCTTATTATAGATATATAAATCAACAGTTTTGTCTTCCTTGAGCTTTTTGTATTATAACAAAACATTAAAAAAACAAAAAAAAACGTATAAAACACTAATATACAAAAGTATAAAACACAAAAATACAAATAAAAAATTAAACCATTAATAAAATTCATTAAAACTATTTATAATAATGGGTTGTACAAAACAAATGACCGTTTTTGAAACAAATATTTGTATTATTATTTCTTTGATATAAACTACAATTAAAACTCAAAGTATAGTCCGCTGTTATCTACCGTCATTACCCATCTGCTAGCCAATTGCTCAATGACACGCTGATACCATACCTTGAGATTGCTGTCAAAGAAATCATGGACAAAATTTTCAACTTCCGCAAAATTATAAAAATTTTTCCCTTGAAGAAAATGGGCCATGGATTTAAACAAGTAATAATCCGAAGATGCGAGGTAGGATTATATGATGGATGAGGCAGGAGTTCTGTAAACTTTTCTTTGGTTCGACTGCTGATTGTTGAGGAGTAAGTTCGTGAGGGACCAGTCTACAGGTCTTTTTCACCTTTCCCATGGAGAGAAGATGGCGACTAACAATATCTTTCGACACACCACACTCCCTGGCAAGTTCGCGAGTACTGTTGACTCAACAGCTTCTTTCAGAACCATATGTATGTACATATGTATGTCGGTTAGCAGTTACATTATGTGAATCGTCATCAGATTACTTCAGCACTTTTTTGAATGTTTTTCTGGCAAAATTAGGAGTTTCTTACTGTGGGGCCTTGTAGCCATACACTGAAGGTTTTAGAAAATTAATAAACGTCGATTTTTATTAAGTTAAAAGTTTCGAAATAAGTGGGTATAGAAATCTTTTGTGTTGACGATTTTACTTCTTTTTTTTTTTTTTTTTTTTTGACGTGTGGCCCCATTTAGATCTTCGGTTGAACATCCGATCAAAGCTGCGGAGAGTGGCTGTCAATGGAATCTGTGTTTTCAAGTATAACTGGTTACATAACTTCACGTCAGAGAAAACGTTTTATATGTTGTGGCTGATTTTTAAGTTTTACAGAGATTGTGCACTTCATGCTGTTTCGAAAAGTCATGCTTGAAGAACTATGTTAGTATGTTATGTATGAAACGTAATGTTATGCAGCCTTTAAAGCATGAATTGGATTTGTTTGTCTCTATTTAAATTTAATTAAAAAACTGCTACATTTTCTAAATATGTTGTTCAGAAGTTGGCACCGCCTAGATTAGTATGTACTGTATACAGGGACTCGCTGTATTCCAGATAAGCCCGATCTAATAGTAGAAATCTATTAATCTTTCTCTCGGGAAGTAGTTAGTAAAGTCTCGAGTATAGCCTTGCAATGAAAATACCTAAAGTTGATGAAACGTTATTCATGTTTATTTTGAAGTACAAAATCATATGAAGTGTAATAATTTTATCATCAATCGAGTTAAATTGTAAAAAAATAACAAAAAGAGAACCTTAGAAATTTTAATAACAAAACATAGTTATTAACAATTAATACGAACTAACGGTTATTTATTTTAGTTCTTGAAATCACTACATTTCTTTTCCACATTGTTAAATATTTAAACCAGCATTATTACAAGAAATTATGGTTACACCAAAAAAGAGTTCAAAAAATGAAAAAGTAATATTAAAATATTTATTACAAAAATATTTATAACATTTCCACACCAAAAATATTTATATGGTTTCAATTTAATTTAAAATAAATAAAGACCCACCTCATATATTTGGAAGGTTCCACCCATCAATTAGGAAGATATAAAATTCACGTCCAATTAAATATTTCAGAGCATTTTAATAAATGATATAGATTCAGGATATCTTTTCCTCGAATTTTCTCTTTCGATATTTTAGAAAGTTAATCCCGTAATGTTTATTTTGTGTAATAAATATTTAAAAACATACCTATCCTTTATAAATACAGAAATATTTTTCATCTTATGCGAAATTATAACAGTACACTCTTACTTTAATAGTGCTATTAATTATTTTTAATTAACAAACCATTTTAAATGACGAATGTAAGGTATAAATAAATTTGATCCTTTTAATAATGAGGATCTGAACTGATGAAAATGAGGTTTGATTAAACTGTCTTTTTTTTAATAAATGAATATACACATACTCACATAGGTGCAAATATACTTATAAAATAAGAACAATTCTTTGTTTTTTTAATGTGATTTGTCCTGCTGAATTTGGTATCTTATCAGGATATGGTTCGATTTTTTAAAAATTGTTTTATCCGATAATATATCTTCTTACTAATATAGTTCTTACTTATTCTATAGTATATGTTATATGGAATTTTAATTGTATATAGTCGATTTAAAATAATATTGGTAAACACTATATACTTATGCACCTTAGAAAGTTTTATAGCGTATAAGAATGATTTAGGGGAATCAAGCTGACGACTTGGAGTTTTCCCACAGCTATCTGGTTCAGGCAAAGGTATGTTGAAAATCTTCAGTTTCTCAACATTGTTTTTTAAGAGCACATCTTTATCACCTATATAACCTACTTATGTTCATATAATCTTTTTTTTTTTTTTTTTTTTTTTTTTTTAATTACATAAGTCATGTGATTAGTTTTTCTTGTATATCATAAGCTGACATTCAATTATCGCAAATGAACCAATTAGGCTATCATACCAGAAGCCCCTACGACCACAGAACACTAATAAGGTCTTTGTAAAATTGTTGCATTGTATTATAGTTGATCAAATAGAACAAAAAAAAAAAAAAAAAAAAAGACCAACAAAACCTCCACTCATAAGAAAATTAATGTATGTACTTCAAAGTGTAAAGTTAGAGACCTGGATCATAGTCACCAGTTTCTGGTGTTCAACACGAGTTTCCAACTCATTGAATGAATCAATGGAGGAAACTTTCCTCATATTCGGTTTCTGATTGATGTGATTTGTAGAGGTCCAACAGCTACTTTTGTACACCTAAAATTATTCCCACTAGATTCTTGGGCTGTCGAATCTGGGCCAAATATAGAAGGAGGCACGCCAATCTGTGTTTTGTGTTGCCTACACAAGTCTGTGTTCAACATTTAAAAAAAAAATTAATTAAAAAAAAATGAAGCAGGAATGTCTTGAAGCTAAAAATTACGTAATTTCTTAGACGAAGCGATATGAATATCCATCTTGTTGTTGTGTTGAGGCAGCAAGAACTGCATTATTTATTTTTGAAGTGAGGTAGTTTTCATCAATGAAATAAAATCTTTATTGATCCCACCAAAATCAGCATTCGAATGGCAATGAAATTTAGAGCCCTTCCATTTCCATCCTACATCCAAGGCCTTATGAAAGTAAGCAGCAAGAAAAAAAACTTTTTTTTTTTTTTTTTTTTTTTTTTTTTAAGCTAGACTATTTTAACGTATGTTTTCAGTACCAGAGATTTCAGTAGAAAATTTGTCCAGATTCAAATTTTGTTACCCTAGTATAGGGTTTGCAACTGAGATGTATTAAGTACTGTTGCTTTGTTTGTAAGTGGGGTATTGGGTATAGAAGAATCATATTAAAAATGTCTAGCCTGGCAGAAGTAAATGCATTACTCTTCAGAAAGTATTATAGAATATATAAAATAACAGTAAGAATGTCATTTAAGAGCCTTTCCTTAAATCAGGAAAAATATAAAAGGTTCCACTTCATACTAATTGTAAGTTGTAAATGGAAAACTTATTGATGACGAACAATGATAGTTTTAGTTTTCTTAATTGAAAAAACGAATTTTCCAGAATTAGAAGAATTAAAATAAAGATGGAAAATTGTGAGATATGTCGATATATTACGTAAAAGTAAGATCTTGGCTTGAGAGTCCTTCAAAAGTGTGGTACCGACATTCCTCGGAAATTATAATGTTGAATTATATTGAAAACTGAGAAGAGATAATATACGAATTCCAACTTAATTACAAATATTTGAAAGAAAATATAATTAAAAATTCATCTCATATATTCAAATAAGATTTTTTGTTCTCAGTAAATTTTGTAAAACTGAGCAAAAATGAACTCCACCAGAGATTCCTCCAATATAGTGGATAATGCATGCTTTTTGATTACATTCTCCAGGCTAAAATTTAATTATAATTTGTTTATTAAATAAAAATAAATGTTTTATTTTATCCCTATACTAACATTAAAAAAAAAAAAAAAAAAATGAAAACTATCAACGTATTTTACTCGAAAACCTTGCAAAAACATTGGATATTATATTCGGAATCAGCAACAAATCCTATAAGAATAACCATAATTATTCTTTAATTAATAAAATAATTAATAATAATAATAAAACTAGTAGATAAATAATTACAATAATATTAATAATAATAATAAATAATTATTGTGTAAGATAGCGCAGTCAAGATTTCTATGTTTCTCAGTGACCAGTTTCCAGCAGGATATTATATATTTAAAATAATCTCATTTTAAATAATGGATCTGCCATATTGAATTATACACTTAATTATATTAAAAATATATAAAATCGTGATTATGCGCATTTCAACCAGATTTTACAAGGAAAACAACGATTATCAGTGTACACTCCTTTCAAACGAGCTGGTTGAAATAAAATATCTTATATAGACAGACCTGTTTTCGATATATCTGTTGACCTGTAGACCTGTCTAAAGAAAATAGTCTAATTAATTATTTATTGACAACCGTTTTAATTAAATCAATATCATGCAATTTATATAATTACATATTACAGTTATATCATGACATATTTATTGATTCGTCTAAATGTTCATATCATGTGCTTATTCAGAAAATTGAAAAAAAATTCGGTCTGAGTAACTAACGTTCTTTCACAAACTGTTTTAACAAGTATTTTTCATTTTTTATATATCTATTTTTCATCTATTTTGTTATTTAATCTTAACTGTTTCACATCTGAAACTAATAATTACTGGAATGTTAGATATTTTATTCAGGAAAAATGGTTATATCATACATTCAATAATGTAAGACTATCTTCAATAAACGTTTTTGCTATTTATCAAACAAATAGACTTCAAAAGATTGATGGACGTATGTTGGATGAAAAATGATATTTCAGTAGATCTTTTTGTACTTTTATTTTTTCTTTTATTTGTAAATTGTTGAATTATTATTATATAAAAAATTGTTTGATCTTTTTTTATTTCATTATTTATTTTGTTCATACGACTGTACACCAAGTCAATGAGAACATTTTGAATTGCTAAGAATAAAAAGCAATGAACCTATTAATAAGTGTATTGATTGATTGATGGAAGAAAGGGTTACTTTGAAACGATGAAGATTTTTTCTGCGATTTTTAGTGTTAAGGACCATTGTTTCAAGTATAAAAAAAAACAATTTTATGTTACCTAATACTTGATAATTGTAACTTACCTATGCACTTTCGTTGATTTGTTTTAGTGGTTATTTTTTCTTTAAAAGGTTTCAAGTTTTCATAGTGTATTTTGTTTTGTAAGGACTAATTTTCCTATAAAACGTTTTTAATTTTTTTCATTTATCCATTTATTGAAATTTACAACTGT
Organism: Euschistus heros; assembly: GCA_003667255.2. Lineage (NCBI taxonomy): Eukaryota > Metazoa > Arthropoda > Insecta > Hemiptera > Pentatomidae > Euschistus > Euschistus heros. The sequence continues at coordinate 300,053 of RCWM02000393.1, forward strand.
ACATAAAATATACATAAAGTAAATGTGATAATAATGTACATAATACAATTTCTTTGGAAACCACTAGCCACCTCTACCAGTTCGATAAAAGTTCTACATGAGATAAAAGTTGTACTTCTTTTTATACACCTCAGTGGGTTGTCAGGGATAGAATGGGAAGCAAGCTGAGAGACTAGTGGATTTGTATGATTATGGGGCTTATTATGAAAGGATAGGTATCTGATTTGGGCTAAATCAGCAACATATGGAACATTAAGGTCTTTAGGGATAAGTTTATTTGTAATAAAGTATGGAGCATTAAGAATTTCCCGAAGGATTTTGGATTGCACGTATTGATTAGGAGATGAATTAGATGGTTTAGTATAGTTCCAAAGCTCAACTCCATCCTAGAAAACTAAATCCAGCTTATGTCAATTGATAGTTTGCACGTAGTTAAACAAACAAAGCCATGATTAAAACTTTTTGGCTATAGTTTTATTAAAGATATCTACATTTTTATGATTTGTGTTTACTCAACCAATCTGGGAATTAAGTGGACCAAATTGGAAGATTAATGGTTGTATTTTGCTGAAAGGTGATTTTTTTTCAATGTTTTTCGACTTAAAACTTGAACAAGGCTCGAGGCGAAAATAGGCCATATTCATAGTAGGGCGATTCTCTGATTATGGGCAATTTTTTATCCTATAAATTTTTTACTCAATTGATCAAATCCTTCTTTAATTTTTGTCCATTACTATAACAGAGAAGAAATATTTTTCCATAATAAAATAATAAAAATGAAAGTATAAATTACTAAATTGATTTTATGATTGCTTAAGCTACTCAGATGTCATTACCACGGTGTGTCCCACTCTTAGTTTTTTTTGTATCCATTTATTCATTTCTTTCGCTTCGTGAGGTAACTGGTTGTGGAATTTATTTTCCACACATAAAGGAAATATCAGCAATCATATATGTTTTAGTTTTGTATTTTGAGTAATAATATAATATAAGTTTACATAGCACCAAACTTTGCCCCATCATTATGATGTCATTACCAAGCAAAAAACAAATTTTTAGAGAAACAGTCCCGAAAATGGACCACGGCGAGAAAATATTTTCCAGGAGTAGTGGTAGTACTCCGGTAGCTGAAGACCAGCCGCCAACGCGTTGCAACGGTCAGGCAGTGAGTTAGGGTGATTTTGCCCACGATTTCCTTTGTGAAATAAGTCACATACCTTTTTTGTTGTCATTACCTCGCTAAAAATGCCCGAATTATTAGTGCGGTAATGCCACCTTAGATTTATAGGTTTTCTTCTGAATTAAATGTGTTTAAGTTAAATTGTTTATTTAGTATTTTATTTCTGATCAGCACTAAATCATTAGAAATATTGCCTGAAAAGTTATTTTTCCCCCTAGGCTCTTAATAAAAAAACCACCAATGGCTCCTTCTACAATAACTTTTTTTAATCACCTCCAATATACTATTTAAACAATTATATTCAAGTATTAATTACCTAGCTGATATTGTCATAACCGTACTATTAAAATTTTAATATTTTAAATTTCTCATGAAAATATGACTTTTGATCTTCACCATTTGTTTTTTTAACAGCTAAACGACAATATTTCTATTGTCGTTTTACTGTTAAAAAAAATCTGAGAATCACCAGTAACCCTTTTTGGAGTCGTTACTTTGAACAAAAGAAAAATAACCTCTCCCACCCTCGTATTGAAGATAGTGAAATCGCTTTTACGGGAATTCGTAGCTGAGTCGTGTAGCTATCGTTTGATCCAAGATAATTTACATTATCCGCCAAAACATTTCAGTGCAACATGTGCAAAACATATATTTTAAAGTACCCCACGTTTACGGGAAATAATTATTTTTAAAAAATTTAAATTTAGAAATATTTATCTTTTTTTTTTCAGTACCGACTCTTTGGCATTAACCTACAAGTAAAACCGGCATATTGTACGTTCAGTTTAGATGCTCCAAGAGGTAGCAGAGTGATAATCGAACCCGGGCTAACATAAAATTTATTCAGCTGTAGGTCGTTGTGGTGGGGGGAGAGTTGGGGGAGGAGGGGGTTGGTGGTCAGGCCATTACTCCAAAGCTGCCGATAACAGTTGGCGATAAACTAAAGGCACCGGTCAACCATTTAACCGCCTTTAAAAATAAAATACACGTTTTGGCTCTCCTTTGATCCTCATTAGTGGCACATTTGTGTTCTACCCGGGGGCACTTCGGTGGGTCCTATGTTTAGTATCCCTGCTCCTCATGAACACCTTAGATATTTCAAGTAATGAATTGAGTATTTACTGAGTATATTCGTCTCGTAAATTTAGATAAGGATTTAAAAAATAAAATAAAATGTAGTGAGCTAATTTTAAATTAAACATCCTAACGAGCTTGAAAACATCTGTAAAATTCTTTTAGTTGTCACCCTCAGTCATAGAAAACTGGTTCAAGTAATCGTTAGGAGATAGGAAAAAAAAAATCTATTATTCTGTTTTCTTATTTTATTGATAGTTTAAGATGAAAGCTTGATAATACGTTGTATTCTTCTTCTTTCTTCCCTTTATATGGCCATGTGGGAATTCGAAATGAAGAATTAATTGTTGTTCCTAAGACCCTCCAGGATCCCATAGAGCTTTTTTTGTACCAAAATATAGATGAAGAGAAAATATATTCAAAATGAAATTGTCCTAATCAGTGTACCGGAAAAAGTCCCTACAAGGGGAAAAGAAGAGTACCATTTCTCTAGTAATTTGAAAATTTGATGTCTTTAACCGACTTAAGTATCTTGACAATTATGATAAAATATTTGATGTATTTAGCTTAGATTAAGTGGCGTGGCCTGACCTGGAGGCGATGGCAGACACGATCCAATCTACTCCAGTGGATAAAAACAGTTCTTAATCATCGAGTCTACATCCTTTGCTCCATTTAGTTTTCAAATGTTTTTAATGGTGTATGGTTGAACATTTTATTTTACTTATCTATTATATACTAGGTTGCTACAAAAGTCCTTGTGCACAGGTCTAGTTGTTTTTCAGATTTCATTTTGACGTCCTCGTAGTTATCAAAGATTCGACTTTTTTAAAATGATAGAAATGTATGGACTCTACGCAGGATGAGGCGTTTGCTCCATGCACTTCCGATACTTTTACCTTAGTCAAACGAAAACAATGTTCATGGGTGTTGCAAATTAGCTTGGTTCCTGTTGGTCAAAGAGGGGTAATTTGTACTAAAAACTATGTTTAGCTGATCACTTTAAAGGTTTGTTTCCACTGACTGAATATCAGGAACAAGCTCAAAATATAAAACGCCATAGAAGTTCCATCAAACATAAAGCATAACATTTTTTTGTAACCAATTGTGCAGTATCATCAGATCATATCCACTGTACGGAACCTGTTTTCTTTCTTAGTTTAAAGCAAAATTTTGTATATTTTATAAAATTTTCACTTATAAGTCCCATTGTAAGCTGGCGTGGAATATTAAAATATCCTCATATTCGAACGGAATGTTCTTATAATTTATGGACCAACCGCAGTACGTAGAAGGTGTATTACTTCTCTTCTATTATTCTGAATTCACAATACAATTTTTTTTTACTTGAGTACGGTAACAACTCCATTTTACTTTCATACAGTTTTATTCACTAACAACAACTGCTAATACGGTAGGCCGGGAGGAAAGAGGGAGAGCAAGGTTGAGGTGACTGGACAACGTCCAGGATGACCTAAGAAGTTTGTGAGTGAATGGTTAGAAGAGGAAGACGGAAGATACACAGGAATGGCTGTTGATTCTTTGTGATGCCAAGGCCCGACTAGGACTGTAGCGCTCAGTATTTTAGTAATAATAATAATGATAAGAACTTCATTCCTTGAACTCTCAGCTCTAAATAAAACTAGACATCTTTTTATATAGAAAAAGATATGTGCTTTGATGTTTTGAAGCCCTGTGTAATTTTACATTGAAGGTGATGTAGTCCTAATCAGTGCACTGGTTTCTGTGACGTATAACAAATTTGAGGTCGTGAACTACGTCAGTATATTAAAATTGTGATAACATATTTTACTCAAAGAGTTGCTGAAATTTTTAATTTAGCATCTTAGGTTCGGTGATGTGATGGAAAAATAGTGGTAAATTTTAGATATTGCTGCCTTTCCCTAGCCTTTAATGAATTGCTGTAGCAACGCCCCTGCACAGAGGCACTCGACTTTGAGGAAGTCTAATTTAGAATAATTATGCCTTTATGCCAAGGAAAATAATTAATCAAAACATTTATTTATTGACTCTATTAAATACTGAAACTACCCAAACATAATTTGTAATGATTCAAACTCATTAACTACCCTGAACAAGGTCTGTTTTGTACATGGTCTTCCACTGGCTGACAGATTATTTTTCCTAATCCTAAAGATGTATTGTCTACAAAGCGAGGTTAACTCCATAAATAGGGGGCGATGAGGGCTTAAATACCGAGGGGATATATGTAAAATGATAATTACAGAGGACCGAGACGCAGATGGTGGGCTACTGTCAGTACAATTATGGTGATATATTTGTGCTGATGTGTAGAAGCCAGGAGCGACTAATAGCTACGACACGAAGCTCCCAATTTAAATGCTGCAGCATCAGTAAGCGTCCAAGAAAGTGGAAGGGGGTTATTAATTTTCATTGGCCATGGGCTATGATTATTAGACCCGACCTATCCTATTAGACCTATTAGCTTTAAGTGTTATAGCCGAGAGGTCGACTCCATCAGTATATCTGACTACCGCGTAACAGTCGGTTTCTGTAATTCTTCATATCCAACTCACGTCTTCAATTCCGAACTGTTCCACCACCTTTGGTATCTTCACTGCATACATCTGCTTCCCAAGTTGGGTCACACTACAACTCCTATATGTATTTTAATTAGCATTTTATTTACATTTTCGACTTAAAAAGTCTGCGATCCTGGTTGATTGCATTAATAAACCAATTACCGCCTTCCCGAATTAGTCCACGTTAATTCGTAGACGAGTAGCCAATTATCGCCTCACTAACTTGATTATTAAGGCTATGATGGAATAAACAAAAATTCATTAACCCTAAATTAGTATCGAAGAGATCTTGGAGATATAGTCCTTTTTTTCTGCGGAAACAGGAACTTAAACATTTTTTTCCCCAATAATCAAGATCATTTGTTACTGACAATCAAATTATTATTTATATATTGGTACTTGATTAATTTTTTTTTTTGGTGCGAATTGGTTGATGGGCAGTTATTTTCATAAAATAAAAAATAAAACCTTTACCACTTACAACCCATGAAGTGTTCAGTACTTAGGCAAGGATGTACTGTTACTAGGCCAACGGTTGTGAAAGGAGGAGATTTGGCCTAAATCATGCTCAACCACCTTGTTATTCCCTAATTAAAGGCACCCAATTTATAGAGGCTAGGTGTTCCCCAGGAGAGTCTCCCGACCTGGAAGCCGAGCCACGACCGAAAACAAAAGAACAAATTTTCTGTCTTCAGTCGGAGTCGAACCCGGGCCCGGGAGCTTGTAAGTTAAGTGCCTTACCTACTGAGCTACCGCGCCTCCTACTTATTTTCAAACCGAGCATAATTATCTAAGATTCTTTCTGCATCATGATAGAAATCGTTTCATAAATGTTTTTGGACCGGTGTTTCAGGTTTACTTTTGTAAAATGGTGGTAGTGTACCCGCTCACCGCTTCGCCTTCTTAAGCTACGCTTACTTTTCCAACAATTTAGAATATTCCAGTATAATTGCACATTTTGCTATGAAAATGCCAATGGTCGAATAGTTTTTTATTATGTTGTCAGTGTGCTTGTGTACTATAATCCAAGTTTTGGATCTTGTCGCCGTTCGCAATCTAGTAGCGTCAAAGCTTCGAAAATATCGACCTTTTCTTCTACTATTAACCATTAAATTAATTGTTGAATGATTGGTTCCTACAGTTCTTATTTTAAATGAAACTAGACTATATTTTCTGCAATAAGAGCAAATAATGAGGTCTTTAGTTTAAACGGAGAGTAAGATGCTGGTGGAAAAAAATGGTGGAAGTTGTATTTGTTTAATGGTTTGGCACTGATAAACAAAAGTGTGACGAGGTTCGAAATTTGGGTTTATTGGAAAAATATTTTTAGCCAGTTATCTGTATATAAACATGTTTTGTTTATTTCGATCAATAAAAGTTTACAAAAAAGTTTTAAAAAACAGCAACAAAATTAAAATTTCTTCTAATGTTCCAGAAAACCTGACAGCCTGTTTCTCAGTCCCTGATTAAACTGTAACCCCGATAATACTACGCATCATTACTTGACAAGCTGAAGGCAGAACTTGCGGAAAAACGTCCACATTTGCAGAAAAGGAAAATCCTGTTTCACGAAGACAACGCACCGTCTCACACCTCAGCGGTGCCATGTCGAAAATCCACGAATTACGGTTTGAACTGCTTGACCATCCGCCATACTCACCAGATCTAGCCACAAGCGACTTCTTTTTGTCGGAGGACAGAAATTTTCTTAAAATAAAGAGGCAATCATTTTCGTAAACAATTATTTTGCAAAGAAAAACGCCGAGTACTATTTGGACGGGTTACAGAGATGGGAGCATCGCTGGGAGAAGTGTGTGGAGTTACAAGGAGGCTATGTTGAAAAATAAAAAATCAGAAAAAAATGTCTTGTATCTTTGTTAGGTTTTCAGGTATTAAGGCACTTTTCAGACAATCCTCCTAATTCCATCCTCTGGCAGTCATATATATATATATATATATATATATATATATATATATATATATATATATATATATGAAGATAGTCTGAGAAACAGTAAGGAGAAAGAAAAAACACGTTCAAGTTTAAAAACATTTAATGGAGTGCCGACGTTTCGACCTGCGTTGCAAAACCTCTTCTGGGTGACCGAGCCAGTCAGGAAACGAAGCGAGCAATATGTATCTTAAACATTATTAAAATGCATAAAATAATGTTTTGTATTTTTTAACTGATATCAACAGTGTTTTTATTGATTACTGTCATTCAGAGAGTAATGTTTATATAATATTAACAATGATAATGTTAAATATGTAATGTTTTATGATGTTAAAAATTAAATTAAATTTAATATATTTTTTCTTTTTCTCGCATGAACCAGCTGACCCTTCTTCAATGTATTTAACTTATTCAAGTGGCGAAGCTTTCCATTAAATTTTATGAAACAATGGCTTTTGTATAATAAATAGCCCTTGGCTGATTTCGAAACAGTGAGTACTGTTTACATAATAGTAAAACCAGCCATTTTCCACTATTACCAAACACAAATAAGGTCTATGTCGAACTGTGACAGCTGTCTGACTCGAGACAGAGAGCACAATGGAGAGTTGAAGTAGCAATTAAAAAGGACAGTTTGGGAGTGGCACGGGCAAAGCGACACCTGGTCATGTCTAATTCTTTAGCTCTAACTTCAGGCACTGACTCAGTGCAGCAAGGGCCCATTGTTAGTCCTTTTTTGTTCTCTCTGTTCTGGCAAAGCAAATATTAGCCTTTCTTTCATCGGCTTCCGAATGGCAGGAGGGTCGTGTCTGTGTGTTTTCTAAAGAGTCCTTCTCTAAATGACCTCGGTCATATCAATAGTTACCACTCATTTGAGAGATACTTCTTCATACTCTTTCCGTTTCAGAACCCTTTCCATATAATTAATTATTCCACGACTTGTACTTAAATTTTAGTGAATTCTTTTCAATACATTGCTGAAAATATGTATGTTGCAAAATGGAAGTTTGAAACAGATGAATTATTTATTGTCCAATAGGTCCTTTTTATTTCGTTTATAGCCACAGTTCTTTATTTATAGTGTTTAAAGTACTTATGTACTCTAATTATAGTTAAATTTTTAAAATTTGTGGATTCGTCATTCATTGTAGATGTATTACATTTGAGGCGTTGAATTTCAAAGCCTTATTTTTTGTATGGCCGCTTTCAATGTGATTTAACAATTTTTTTGAGTGAACCTTCCACCTAAAGATAATCTATTGGTAAAAATATTAAAAAAAAAAAAAAAGGATTAGGCTAGTTTCGGAATTCTACGCATCATTTATAGATTGAATTTACTGAAGATTTAACTAATCAATTGTCAATACACCAGCCAGTATTCTGTTCAATGCTCCCTCGTACAGTTTCAGGCATATATAAATTATTAGTTATATAGTTGATATTACAATTCAGAGGATAAGAATTTTAAGTTGTTCAATCAAATAAGTAATTTTACTATTGACATCAATAGATAGATAAAGGTGTGATGTAAATTTGTTATATAAAATTTATGAATATAAATATAGAATATTGGAATGTATATATTTTCATAAAATGTCTGTCTATTACATTGATAAGTGTGCTTTGTTAAATGTAGCAATCCATATCAAATGAGGAGCATTACTTAGTACATCGGAACAGTATATATATGTGTGTGTGTGTGTGTGATATGAATACCTAGGGCAGACCAAAGATCACTTCGTTGGTTAAAAGATAAAACCGATTGAAGGTAACCTCATAGTAACTTAAGTATAGCTTCTAAGGTCTTGGCACCCAGTATCTCACTGACATTGGTTTTTTTTTAGATGAATCGACGAAACACCGTTTGAAAAATTTATGCAAACATAAAGATATGCCCTTGGATGTCTCCTTTATAAACAATTTTATCGCTCCCCCGCTAATATATAACTTCACTGAGAAAACGTACAGACACTATTCAGCCAACCTAATCCCTAGAGAAGACATGAAGCTGCTTACAATCGCCGTCGCTGTGACCTGCCTGGTCTCTGCCGCCATCACACCCACTGGATTCGGAACCGTGTTCCACACTATCCATCTTCTCACTGGAGGAAAATGAGCTGAGATCTACAAGATGCTTCGTCTGAGGGTGATTTGCTTATACGAATAAAAACATGTTGATGAAACGCAGTAATTATTTTTCAGTCATATGTCAATATATTTTGTCTGTGTAATTGTTGCTCAACAATTTTGTAAACTGGTTGCGAAAATACAGTATTCAATAAATCTCAAAATGATTAGTTGAATTGTTTTAAATATCTTTATTAGTTCGGGAAACGTTTTCATAAAAATGAAGTGAAATTAAGGTTCAAATACTTCGATACACTAAAAATAATAAAATGAAAATCATGTGCATCCAAGAGCCAGATGTTAAATGCGTAATAATTAGTAATGGTAACGTATGTCAAAAGTAACGTTTGTCAAATTTTAGTAATTTTAATTAGAAAAAGATTTTAACTATAATTTTCTTCAAATATAATGGGTTTGAAACATTCGTTTCAATGCTGAAAACTACTTACTGTAAAAACTTAGATTGGAAGTGGTGAATTCATGTAAGAAGACAGTGGTAACGTATGTTAAATTGAATTAAGGCACTCACTATGTTTTGAGAATCAAGGTCGTCTTACTTCGGTTAATACAGCGACCTGGGCCCTTGGTTGCGAATGGTTACAATACATAGTCTGGAGGGTGGTAAGATACTATCCCGACTCCCCTAGTTCCAGAACCCACTGTTCGACACCCCATCACGTACATCACATGAATAAATTCGGAAATTTCGGAAATTTTATTTTAAAACCCATAGACCCTGCCAAAAGACATATCTATGTTAAAAAAAATTAATTTTGTGACTGGGAAAAATAATAGATGATGGATATGCCTATCTATAATCCACTGTTTTTCCCAATTTACATTTTAGAGTTAAAAAGATTAAATTACCTAAATTAATAATTAAATTAAATTAACGATCAATGATTATTCGAAATATACAATGTCGAGAGAAAACAGTGATTTCAAATTTGACTTTTTTTATTTAAATCAATTTAATTCCTAAACGGTAGGTCTTAGCGACAAAGGTTATACCAAAAAAAATATTCTCCATGAAGTTTCTGATCAGGAAACCGTCATTAATTCCGATTGGAGCAACACCAATAGAGCTAGAGAGTGTCAACAAATCCCCAACACTTAAAAAAGATGTAGACAAAAAAAGGTTTTTTTCATTCAAACCAATACAGTTCCTAAAAGGTAGGTCCTAGCGATAAACGTTAAATAACAAAACATATTTTCCATTATATTTATGATAGGATAACTTTCGACAAATTTCCGATCCGAGCAACACTAGAGCTTATCAAGTTGCTACATTTTTGACTGTAAAAAAAAAGTTTGAAAGTAAAAAAAAGATCCCTGCCAAAAGACATCCATGTCGGAAAAAAAAATTGTCCCTTTTTTGTACGTACCTACATTTTTTCAAAACATAATACTTACTTATTGCATTATTTTATTTTGGTTGACATCGTCTTATATTTCAGTAAATAAAAAAAAAACAATTGCTTAAAAAAACACGAATATAGCCAAAATTACTTTTAACATCAATTGATAATAAAATGATCAATAAGAAGGCATTACTCAGATCTCTCGTTATAAAGTTTCATGTTTCTTATCTATCTTAAGTTGTTTATTATGTTCTTGCAAAATCTTCGGAATTATGGCCACATATGTAAAACGATCAATCAAGAATAAAGACGTCTCAATGATATTTTTTTTAAATACTGAGAGTCAAGTTTGTAACACTACACCCGATTCGAACAACAACGTAAAACAGACTACTAAAATGATTGAAAATCGCCTGAGGTGGCCGGGACACCTTTTACGAATGGTGCCTGACAGAATGGCCATGTCGAGCCAAAGGAGACAGAAAAAGAGTAAGAGGACGACCTAGACCTAAGTGGGAGATGGAGTAGTGAAGGACTTCCAGAAAAGAAGACTGAACTGGAATAACAGAAAGGAGTTGGATGAGAACCGGTAGAATTGGTGAAGGCTCTTTACTATTTAGGCTTCCTCCTCAGATTTCATAAGAGGTTCATAGATGATTGAATATTGCGCTGTGTAAATGATTTTGATATTCTGCTTTTGTGAAGATGACTACAAAGCAGTTGCTGTGAAGAAGTAGATAAGTCGTGGTACCTTGAAAACGAATTAACTATTCACCTTCAAAGCAGGATTTTAAATAATTAATAATTTGTGAAAAATTGGTTAAGTTTCGCTTCTAATAAGGCCTCTAAGTACCTTTTTTGGTGTAAATGAAATTTTTAGAGCTATTGCAAGATTTAGGAAAACTATCAAAAATGCTCTGCTAAAAAATGTGCATAATTTTGACTTAAACACTTCTTCACGACAGAAAGGGAAATATCCCCATAAATTAATTCTTTATTTGTTATGTTGTGTTTTAGAGCGTTAAAATACTTGGTTATCAACGCTCTAATTAATTTATATTAAAAAACTAAATACTGTACAACAGTTTAGATATTAAAATACATTTTTTCTCTGATTCAATAGTTTTTGGTGGTCATCAAAATCTTCACAATCTTAACACTGTTCTGTAATATTGACACTCTTCGATGGTATCGCACATGTATTTCTTAAGTGACACAACTCAAAAACCTAAATTAAAAACAATTTTCACAGTATTTTCTGAAATATCGAAAGTGTACCTGAATCCCTAATCCAGTAGCAAGTGAAATGTATCGGGTGTGATTTGAAGTTAATTAGATACTTTTCTGTCATTTCATAGAAGAATATTTAACTTAAACATAATAATAAATCAAAAATACAGATTTTTGAGTTGTATCACTTTAGAAATACATGCGCGATATACTAAATTGTCAGTCTGCTACCGCATTTTTGACATCTCGGAGCTGTTTCTTTTGTAATCAGATGTATCTACATCTTGGTAAGTTTGCTGTGTTCTATTCTGAGGCGTGTGATTATGACTTCTTCTTGGCGGGTAATGCTGGTGGAGGTAAGCTATGGTTTCACGATTTTTTTTATAGCCTTCAGTTTACTGGATCTGATTCCATATCGATTGCCATTCTTTCTTTACAAATTAATTTGTAAAAAACATAAAAATCTGACCATTAATGAATTGATCTGATAGTTGAAAGTTACGCATTGAATGCCTATTTTATATCTCGGGGAGAATTAAACAAAATAAATACGATAAAAATTATTTTATAAACATATATTTCAAACAGAGGGCAGCAACAAAGAGATATTATAAATAGTTAATACTAAAACATGTAAACTTCTCGCAAACTTGAAATAGTTTATGTATCGATTAATAAACTGAATTAACCTTTCTTGATTTATCAATTAAAAATGTATCAACATATAATTACACATTGAAATTCTTCGCATTCTAAATAACCTGTTTGGAACCCGCATTTGTATTCCCATATATGGGAAATAAAAAAACATTACGTCTCATTATTCTTCAGGGATATTTTCTAAAACGGGACTCCACTATCTCTTTAACCTACTTAACTTTTCCGGAATATACTGGCAGATCAAAGGGGCAAAAAAATAAGGTATAAAAAACCGAAAAGGCTAAATGGAAAAAGGCGACCCGGTGAGAAAGTCATACCAAAGAAGGAAAACGGTTAATATAATAAATTCATGTATTCGTTGTTGCTCGTGATCCGCATCCCTGGAACACTCCGGTGGCGGTTTAAAAACCTTAATGTAATCAGAAGCCCTCCCTTAAGAGCTGAAGGAGAAATCAGCTGCTTGTTAGTTGGATAACATGAAAGTCTGATTCTCTTTGTATACCGTTATACCTTCCTATAATAGAAAATACTTATTTATTATATATGTTCGAGTATGCATGTATAAGTACATCTCATGTTAGGTAATACCGATGCATCCATAAAATAGATGGAATCCAATTTTTTTTTTTTTTAATCGAAGTATTTCCAATGGCTATACAAATTATTTTTGTTAACACTGAGAAGATCAGTCTAACAATTAAAAATAAAAAAAAGTAACTAGAATACAATCACAAATATATTAGACTATTAAATACACTCTCCTTAACAGACGTGAAACCATCAAACACTATTCTGTTTAGGTAAGGTGCAGTAGTAAAGTTGGGGGAGGTGGAAATGGACTCTTAATGGTTTGAGGCAGACTGAGTCGGATAATTATTTATCATATTACATTAGCTGATGATAGACCTTCCGGGCATCCTTTGCATCTATTAAATGGATATTCTTAGATTGGAAAAAACCTGGTAGTTGAGTATGATTCAGACAAAATTATTCTGTGGTACAACCGTTTTTGCAGAAACAGTACATTATTACCGAAATACTGAGGCGCTAAAGATCCTTGATGTTGAGGGTCCTTAAGAAATTTAACCTAACCTAACCAAAGTACTGAACCCAGTACTTCCAGGACTAGGAGATGATAGGATCCAAGGCTTCTAAAAAAAAAAAGCAATAGAACCTTCTACAGTAGGCGTTTCATTGGCCTACTGTATGTATGCCTAATTTTTTTGTAATGACCATTTTCAATGTGATTTAACTACTTTTGGGAGAAAATCCTCCACCTAAAGACAATCTAGTAGAAAAAATATTTTAAAAAAAACTGGAATTCGGTCCGGGTTGGTTTGGAAATTCCACGCTTTATGTTATATTTACAAACTGTTCAAAAACTTAATTATATTTAATTTAATTTTTATTTGATTTGTTTGTTTATTTTATTTTTTTCATTATCTCTTCTGATTTTGTATTCTTGTTTTAGCCCTAATGATGGCCACGAAAGTATGGCCAAAACGTAAGAAAAATAAAAAATATGTTGATTTCAAAATTGCTTATTTTTTAATCTTATCGACTTATTCCTCTCTTTAACCAACTTTATACGACAAGAATAATCTACCAAATCGTTAGTTCTAGGCTATAAGAATCATATTATTCATTTGTTTTATTTTTTTTTATAAATTAATTGTCTTTTAAAGAATAATGTTGTTAATGTTCGATGGACATTTCATTGGTATGTCTCTAGACACTGGCTTACCCACGACGATGGGTATCCGACAAGGAAAATTGGTTTTGGTTCTGTCACCGTGGTTTTTATGGTAAATAAATAAAGTAAATAAAGTCATAGATAGCAATGATGATATTATTTTTGAATAATACTGGTTTGAATATTACAGTAGAAATCTGTTACAAAGTAATGCACTGTGTAAATTTAATATAACTCAAGTGTCTTAGAATTGTTACGATTGGCAATCCTAATTAACTTCAAATTATATTAAATTGAAGTTACTTATATTTGTGTAAATAGCAGTATAAAAGTATTACTGTTGAATATAAAAGAAACATAGAAACTATTTTTTTTAGAACAGAGGCGTTGATGATAGTTTAATGCCTTAAAGCCTCTAGTTAAATCATTTTATTGGAAACACATTTGTATTAAATAAAGAAATGGGAGAGTTCTGACGGCCTAATATTTAATATCTAATAAAATTGTATATAAAATTAATTGTTATAAAAAACTATGATTAATTTTAAAATCATTCATTATATTAATGAGCAACGCGAATAACATAAGTACTTAGAAATGATAATTTGAGTATTTTTTTCTCCAAAGGCTGAACTATATTATAAAAATTAAAATTAAAAAAAATATTTTTCACTCAATTTAAAAAATGGCTTTAATTGATTTCGAAATAACAAGTGGACCCTATTTACTGGTTAGGTATTTATTTCATAATGATAGGCCGATACAATTTGAGCTTATATATGCAACGCTTTGAAATAGGACAACACTGTATTGCGAGTACTGTGCTGTGCTAATGGTTTACCTAATATTAAACTGGTTCAGCATTGTGGTTTATGTTCCAAATTGTCTTAGATAAAGAATTCCTATACTTAGAATAAATTTAAAATTAGAATAATCCTTTCAAAATATGTATTGATATATAGATTTAATAAGGTCGGTATTGAATAAATAACATGCAAGACATGTTATTGAAATGCGAGTTTTGATATGACTACAGAAAAGAAGGGACTAACCTACAGAAGGGTGTGTGAGGGCGAGAGGATGTTCCTGAGGCTCCGGGCTGGACAACTTCCTCTTGCGGGGCCGACCCCTTGGCCCCCAAGCAGGGGACAGAGGGGGTTCTTCCGGGTCGTAGTGGGGCCGGCAGAAGAGGGCTCCGCCCCGCATCCCGAAGGTATCCCCCTTGGTGAGGAGGACTCCACAGGTTGTACAGGAGAAGCAGTGCAGATGGTAGACCTCGTCCCTCGCACGCATCACCAATTCCGAAGATGAAATGCCCATACCGCATCTAGAGCATCTACGGCAGCTGAACAGCCTGTGGAAGAAAACTATTTACTATTTACTATAAATATTTTAATCTTTATGTTTAAAAGAAATACACAATGTGAAATAAAACCAGAATATAGTCTTGACCTTAGTTATTGACATGTCATTGTAATCATTTTTGTCAAATTAACTAGCTTAAATAAAGGGGTTATTATCAATAAATAGTTTAATTTTTTTTTTAATATAGGCCTACAAACTGATAATGGAATTCCGACATAACGATTTGGCTGACAACGCTGCAAAAGGGGCTTCTAAGGATTCATCCCACTCTTGTCATACAGTCTGTTATTAATGGAACAACTAAAGCATACGCTAAAAACACAAGCTGTAGATCAGTGGCATACACGTTGGAACATAACACACAAGGGAAGACATCTACATAACTTCATTCCACACTTACGGACCTATATTAAATCATACTCATGGACTGACATCTACATTACACAAGGAATCACAGAACATGCGGCTGTAAATAGTTACTTTTATGAATTCAAAATAAGAGATTCGTTCTTATGTCCTTGTGATTTCACACAATAACAAACCACCTCGTATATGAATGCAGACTACTTATGGACTACACTATACTACAGGACAAAACCAGTACAGAATCTAGGACATTGGCCGGTGGATGGTCGATGTTTGATGAACAATATATAAGACTTCATAATATTTCTTAAAAAATCCATACTGACAATAGAGGATATAAATATGAAATACCTTTGAAACATTAAATATTTATAGCTTTATCTCTATTAAATATTTCTTAAGGATTTCTAAAAAATTAACTTTGTTGCTTGATATTATTGAATTTTTATATTATATTTCTTTATTCTTTATATTTAAGTTTCGACACATGTACTATGTAAAATAATAATAAAAACAATAATTAAAAATTACATGTACATTGTATACTTTAAAGTATGGTTTGAACAGAAATAAATAAAATCCCATCGAACAGGGTTACTGCTGGAAAGAAAACACTAAAAAAAATAAAAATAAAAAGGATATAAATTAAATCAAAACAATAAACAAAGATATAATCATTTTATTTTTATCTATTTTAACTATTTTATAAGTTACCAAAAAAAAAAAATCGATTAAAATAGCTAATGCTTATATCACGCGTGAAATCAGATCGTACGAGTATGTATTTGAAAGGATATCGAGGGGTTGCCATATCTAAGAGTGAATTATTGGGGACGATTACAGGTGGTCATGTTTGCGCTAATCTGTTGACAAACGGCTCTGTAAACATGTGACCATTAGCCGTTTGTGAGTAGTACGAGCCGATCTCCTTGCTAAGTATTAACTATTCACAGCAGCTGCTACTGACTCTGCTATCGCTGCTGATCGTAAGCTGTTGGGCAAACAGAAAGGTCCGGTGTTAGCTTGGCGCAACTGGTCTTCGGCTGGTGTTGTGTAAGTCATGTTTGACTATGAACATTATTGCACTATCTCAACTGCCATATAAATATCCACAGTTAATATATGAACCTCAATTACCTCAATTTCCCTTTTTCTTAAAAACGGATAGTTTTGTCGAAGCAAAGTATCATATCGATGTAGGTATATGATTAATGCATTAATCAGTAAAGTACAAGAGATTATGAATAAGAATGAGACTCAATTAACCAGGAAAGTATAACAATTAAGTGACTAGTGTATTCGTACCTTGAGAATGGTATCAGTTAATGATAGTAAAAAAGGATCAATACAATCAGCATTGATGAATTATTTGCCAATTATATTGGCATTCTTTTAGTTTTTAATTTACAGCTTCCACTAGATTTTCACACTGGTGATTCGGCTGAGAGAAGAGTGTTGGGATTACTGTATGCCTAGCTTACCCTCCCATAAGTTGGGAGACAAAGCTTGGTCTGGGGTTTCCCTGGGATGTTTGTGTACATTGTGTATATGGTGTGAGCACTTTTTAATTTATTTAAAAAAAAAAAAATTAATGTTTATTTGTTTTATGCTCCTTTATTATTACTATTGTTTATATTTTTATTTTACGATTTATTTAATATTAATATCTTGTATAGTTAGAGGATTTTTATTTTTATTTAATTTAATTGTAAATAATGTATGAATGGATTCTTTGTCATCCATATTATTCATTGCCCTTTAAGAGGCAGCTAGCAATATTTATTTAATAAAATAATTAAAAAAAACAATTAATTTATTCTTAATTCAGTTTTCCCGTCTATTTAGCTTCACAGACATACCATTTTGGATCTCATACGCCCGAAACAATCTATTTTTTCTTTAAGAGTTGGGAAATACGATGGCAGTGGTTTTTCTTACTGATGATAAATGCTAAACATTCTAAACTAATCTCAAATAAAAAAAAAAAAAAAAAAAAAAAAAAGCAGATAGAAGTGGAAAATAATTCAAAAATAGTAATAAGGTTATGGGAAGTGGACTAAGATAGATAAAAAAAACTAACATATCCAGTTCTACATAGGACTTAGTTCAAGATCATTTCAGTATATAACTTAATTGTATGTAGAAGAAGAATAAAATAATAAGCTTTATTCCGGGACCTCATGTCCTGCAAGTATAACATACAGATATAATTTATATGGAAGTCTTCTGGCTACGATTAATTGTTTTGAACATCTTTCCAAGAGTTACAAAAAAAAACAAAAACAAATTTATTGCATATAAATATTTTTTTTATTTACTTGGAAGATTGATAATTGGGTAGGTAAAGAAATAGCGTTTAAAATACGTTAGAGAGGATCATTTTAAATTCAAGATGAGCAAGAAATTCCAAGAAGGGAAAGCACGAACGATAAAGGGTGTTTCAAATGACGCAGTTATAAGAGTAGGTATTGATTGTATTTTAGAGGTGAATGCAGGAACAAAAAGCATATAGGTTAATATTTTTGTATTTATTTTATTTTTAGAGAACAGATTGGGTGAAGGATTGGATTTTTTGGGTTAAGGATTGGATTGTGAATGAATAATTAATGCCAGAAATTAGGATAATTCCGAACTATTTTAGAATAACATTGAGAAAAGTGAGAATCTCGAAAATAAATTTGATAATGTAAGTTAATTAGTTTTTCATATTTGATTTCTCCATTATAAGCATCCGTAGTCAAATATGGGAAGTTACTCAACGATTATTGAAGGAATTTTGAGAATTAATAGATGTGAGGAAAAGCTAGGAATAGTAAGGAAGTGCATTAAGGTGGGGTTTTGAAACAATGAGGTTTCCCTTTACTTTGTCTGTGAATTCAAACTCAACTTATGATCTGTCCATTGATTATTGCTTTTGATTACTTCTTGAAGCTTACGAGTCGCCTCTATCATATCAGGTTGAAAATACAGGCTAACATGTAATATTTCGGCATATTTATATATTATTGGGAGTAGTGGATGAATATTTGTGTCATTGGGAGTTGGTGGAAGGAATATCCCATATAGGATTAGTTAGTATGAGGTTCCATCCATATATACTCGTAAGTAAATTCCTCTGAAATTTCAGAATTTTAATGTTAATGCGAGAAATAGAACACAAAATAAACATACAGACTCATAATTAAATGAAACATCATATATATATATATATATATATATATATATATATATATATATATATATATATATATATATATAATATATGATAATAAGTGCTCCAGGTATTCTTTAAAAATAACTAAGCCGTACAGGCATTGATGACCCTAGGGTTTTATTCCTATAAACCCCAACAAACAAACAATAACTAAGCCGTTCATATTTCCCAATTCTACAGCTGTGTGTTGTGAAATCTATCAACAAAAGAAATAAAGGTGTGGAATTTTTGAAGTAGATTTGGCGCTAAATCGCTAATGAAAATGTATTAATTAATAATTTATTTATAGATTTCCTTATCATATGCTCACAAATGCTTAGAGTAAATGACTCATTTTTAATATGAACTCGATGCAAGCGATAATGTCAACGTTCATTTTTATACAAACTGAGAGAGCAACATTGGGATCTCTCGAAATCCGGTAATTTCTTCCTAAAGTGAGAAGACAAGTTAGAATCGTAGTTCCCCTGGGCGAGGTGGAGTATATATTGTAAATATTATAACTGTATTTTAATTTATTCTTAAATTAATTAATTTATTCTTTACCCTAAAATTTAGTAATACTAGCTGACACGGCAAACTTCGTACCGCCCGACATTCAATGAATGCCATGCTAACTTTGACTATACGTACTTTAGTTAAAGACGTTGTCCTATCTTACCTATAAATATTCAATCAGAACAGGAATAAAAACTAAAATAAAAAATTTTATTTCCAAAGCAAATGTTGCAATGTACAACAATATTCAATTCAATTAGGATTGATCCTTCTATACTATCATGCGTACCTCAAGTGAAATATTCAATTCATTTTAGATCATCTAGCTTGACAATTTAATTTTTCGGTTGAGATCTATTTATTGAAGTATATTTAGATATGCAATAATTTTTTGTTTTTCCTTTTGCTGTTTACGCAAATAAACCAGGCTTTCCGACGCGTGAGCAGGCCGCATACTCTGTCTATGTAAGTAGCATGGATTTTCCAAATTCGGTCCACATAATTGTAGCGATTGTTCTTGTTCTTTTTTGATGGTTATTACAAAGGCTAATCGATCCGGAAACTGCAAACGTTTGAATTCGAATATTCGTCATATTTGTGTTATCATGTGTGAAGCAACAGCGAATTAATACATCTTCGCCTTTAAATTTTTTGTTAATTATTTTTGGTATTTCCTACAGCAAAAACTGCCATATCGCTTCCTTTGTTGATTTATTCGCAACGTTTTTAATCGATTTCATCAAATCACAATACTCAACATCGATGTGTTCTATAACTTCTTCGAAAGTAACGGAGGGTACAACCGAACGATCATATGCTGTAGAAATATAAGCATATCTATTGCCTAAACTAACTGCCACTGAACGATATGCGCGTCATCTACCTGAACATAGCTTTAATAACTCAAATAAATAATAAATGCAGTAAAAACTCGATAAGTCGGAGCTCGTTAATTCGAAAAACTCGGTAAATCGAAGTGAACCCCATTTCCCGATTATGTGTATAAGATGAATTGTATTCGTTAGCTCGAAATACAATTTTTGTCTACACTACTCCCAAGACTCTATAAGTCGAATTCCTTAAGGCAGGAGGCTCTATAAGTCGAAGTTTTCTAAAACCATGACCATGAATAAACCAGTCTATCTCAATTCTATCCTCACTTATACTATGTCCTGTTTCATTTCGGGAAGAACTTACTGCAGGATTTATTCCAGAATTATGGGAGAATTTATTGGATTAATTGTTTTGGGTAGAAGCTGATGTCTTTGCTGCTTTGCACCCACCTTATCGTATGTTAGATCGTCGCACCCCTGCATATTTGCAGAAGAAAGTTGCAGACTATTTAATGTTATGTAATTTATCACATATCTATGTTATTTGCATTAGTATCACTGTTTCTGTTGATTTTCATCGAAATCGGATGAATAGTTTAGGAAGGCATAAGAGATACTCAGATAAACATTCATTTTTATTTATATAGAATATAGAAAATAAAGGCAATCCTCATTGGTTCAAAATCCCACCCTAATGCTCTTTCTTATTATCCATTGTTTTTCTCTCACCAATTCAGTTTCAACATTCCATTAAAAACCTTGGAGTGATCAATTAGAACAGCAATAAATACAAAATTAAAAAAAAAAAAAACTTGAATGATCATATTTCCCAAATAACAATAAAACCCGATTCATTATAACAAACAACTTTTAGTATCTCCTCTCGTTTTCGCCAACAGGAGCTAAGTACGTATATAGAGGACGGCCTGGTGTATATTATTCTATTTCTTTTGAGTATTTAATACTAGCTGAAAGGGCCCTGCTCCGCTACGGTTTAATATCATTAGGATTAAGGACAACTTAAATTAGTAAAAGTTGATTTTTATAAAAGACTTAACGTTGATAATTATAATTACCTAAATAAACCTAAAGAATTCCATTCTTAGAATGTTGCAATAGACTCATCTGAACTGAGAAAAAGGTATATTCTAGGTTCAAGGAATGAAAGTCAGAAATGCTAGGTACTACTTGTAAAATACAACTTGGGCCTGGTTGAGAAAAGCCGATTATCTTGTGACTGGAAAACTGAAAAAGAGTAGTTGGTGACGAAGCTACTGGTGAAGCAATGTTGGTGGGTTGCTCGTAAGGAATATGTACATCGAACTGGCCTTACATGTCATCACCAGAGAACATAAGTATTTTAACCTCCTGTTTAACATAAGTCTTTTAATAGCTTCTCGTCATGAAGCAACTCAAACTTGTAAGGGTACACCTCTGCAACCACTATGAGTTCACAGAAAGTACCATATTATAAGGTTTCGGCATCGATCATATTTTTGTTTGTTAACAACAATAAAGAACTTAATTTGTGGTCAAAGTGTGCGGCTTAAACACCTTACCTATTTTGTAACTTAGCTTATCTCCAAATACCATATGACAATTAATCTATTATTATTCAACCAATAAAAATTGTAATAGCATTTTTGGCGAATTAGCCGCGATCCAGGCCGATTTTTTTAAATTCCTTTTTTAGCGAGCACCTACGGCCCTAGAGGAAGCTACATATCGAATTTCATTCCAATCCGTTCGGTGGTTTCTGAGATTTCGTGTTAAATGAGTGAGTGGTATTTGACAAATATATAGTAGATTTATTTTTAGTAATTTATCATTATTATTGTTTTTTTATTTAGTTTTGTTGTTTATATTGCTTAGATGGATTCATTAACATTTAGTGATGCAGATTGTAATATTTGTTCAATTATAGCAGTTTATATTTATTTATACTTAGCAGTTAGTAGTTACATTATTTAAATAATTATAAATATTCAAACATGGAAGTCTTATTTCGACGGAAGCATTCAAAAGTCTTATTACATTACAATGGATTTACACCCCACCAATGAGTCGAGAAGATGACAATCACTGGCTTACAATAGGTCCAACCAACTGAGCTCCCACCGGTAATCCACGGATCCACCAGGTATTGATAAGGATCGTGGGAGGTGATGATAAGGGGCACGTGACACCTGGCCGGACTGACTAAGTGCCTATAGTTCGCGCCCGACCATCCGTGAGCTGATCCGATGCGATCCCTCTTCTTAGCCACATGAGCGCAGCCCAGTATTACCCCCCCTCTGTGTCGATTTCATACACAAATAATCACGTTATATTCTGATTTCATGCTCATGAGTGCAAGATCTTTTATATTACAGTTTTTTTTTTTTTTTTATTGTTTTTTTTTTTTTACTTATTTGTAAGATTATCGCTACTTCAGCAATAAAGTGGTTCTATTTTATGTGGGTATATAGGCATATGTTCATATCAATAAACGTGTTTTAACAAACAAAA
The DNA here is from genome assembly GCA_003667255.2 of Euschistus heros. Taxonomy (NCBI): domain Eukaryota; kingdom Metazoa; phylum Arthropoda; class Insecta; order Hemiptera; family Pentatomidae; genus Euschistus; species Euschistus heros. The sequence goes on from RCWM02000393.1 coordinate 322,680, forward strand.
ACCAAGGTTCTTAAAATTTTCTGTTCAGAAATATAAATTTTCTTTTTTAAAATTTAAAATATACATGTCTGTGATTAGACCTATTTGGACGTTCGGAGTTGAGCTTCGGGGCTCCAGTAAACCATCCAATTCATCTCGTATTTAATCCTTACAATCCAAAATCCTTCAAAAAATCCTCAATGCTGCTTACTTTGTCACCCATAAACTTATCCATAAAGATCTTAATGTTCCATATGTTGCTGATTTAGCCCACACCAGATACTAGCCTTTCATAGTAAGCTCCATAACCATTCAAATCTGTTAGTTTCTAAACTTGCTTCCCACTCCATTTCTGATAATCTTCCGAGGCGTCTGAAACGAAGATGGCCTAGAGACCTTATAGTGTAGAATTTTTAATAAAGTGCTACTGATGAGTAGTTCTTTTTAAGTTTTAACATGTTATTATAATCGTTGTCAATACATTTACTTGATGTATATATTTTGTACAGTTAAAAAATTTCAATAAATGTGTATATAAAAAAAAAATTGTATAAATAAGCTTATTTAATATCTCTATCTATACTATTATACAGAAGGTCTAGCTAGCCATTTTTGTTGAGACCACCAACCACGAAAACCACTGAACCACTCTGAACCAAATTTTAACCACATCATCTTCATTGTTCCAGGAAGGTTTAGCAATAATAATTATATCTTGTGATTTTCAATTAATTTGTTAAAATATTCAAGCTACGCACTCCGAGAAGGTGGAACATTGACAAACTTTACGAAACATATTCCTAAAATTAAATAAATGCAAGGATAATGTTGCAAACATGTGTAACCCCTATCAGCTGAAAATTGCACTAACCAGTAGGTGGCTTTATACAAACCAACCCTCTCTACTTAACTAATACAGCTTAGTTCTAGAACGTACTAGGTACGATGCAGGAGGAGGTGTTTTGGGATATGATCTCCCTCATACCTATCAAGCCATGTATTTATTTATCAGATTCACTGATAAACAATATCATAGTTGACAGATGTGAATGAAAAAATGAACTTAGAAAAAAAATGCCATGAAGCTTTAAATTCATATTAACATATAATTAAGTTGAAGGATAATTAATCGTAGAATATTTAAACAATTTTTCGGAGTGATAATTGATAAATGATAACTGACATATACGAAACTGAAACTTTCTTGAATGTAGTTCTTGATGTAATCAACTGAACTAACTCATCCCTAATGAGGACTGCAAGATAAGGTAAAAAATTCTGACAAATGACAGAACATAAAGACGAGTCTGCTAAAGTGTGAAGGCTGTCTCCATTTCAAGAACTGGGAGGAGATTGATGAGCGATCGTAACTATCTGGTTCATTTCTGTCCCCTGGATATTAATTACCCGCATCTTAGATGAAGAGATAGTCCACGGAGTCTGCTATCTCTGCTGCTGGTCCACTCCGCTGAGGGAATGGTTGTGCTGAGTGGAGTATTTGTGCAAGTAGTGTGTTCTCTGTGTCTCTGAGAATCTAGGGTTTGTCCTTTCCCAGTCTGGTGACAAAAGCATTAGTAAGATCATGATAAATTAATCTGTATTCATAACCTCAAATATTTCTCTTGTCAAACAATTTACAAAATTTCAGAAATTCAAAAATTTTTTTGATTGTGTCTTCTAGTGCTTTATCTATACTTGAGGGTATATTGTATTTTGTTCTGGCGTCAGAGTATAATGTAGATGGTTTTACAATGGGTTTCAATGTCAGTGGTTCTAGTCTTCTCATCAGATAACCGTGGGTGAAAGCTGAATGTTCTATTCTTAACTTCGTCAAAATTATTTCTTATATTCTTGATTTTTTAAAAGATGTTGTCCAGGACCGTGTGTCTTGTTTAATTTCTCGAAGTTTGCTGAGTATTTGGTTCCATTTCGTTTTCAATGTTGAAGCAAATTTTTTCTACAGAATGTTTTTAAGAAAGGAGTTGTAATACCAGTAATTATGGTTCCTATTTGATCAGTCTATCAGTCTCGCGAGATTCGCCCCACTGTCTGCAGCTTCATTTCCGGAGATGCCACAATGAGAGGGTACCCAAATTAGAACAGTTCCCCTACCAATCGACTCATGCATTTCTACAGGCAATTTTTAATCTTCCGTACTAGAGCATATTCAGCGTTCCCTTCAGCTTGCAAGTTCCAAAAGTATCGCTCATTGGATAGAAAAATTGAATTTATTTCAGTCTAATGTTATATTTGAATGCTAATTATGTACACCACTAAAAGAGGAGTTATAGATTTTAAAGTTGTAATCTATTGAAGTATATCTTTCTTGATCAAACATTAGGAACGTAGTCAATTCACTTGAGGTAAGCATGATGGTATTGATGTTCCAATATAGTTAGGATTGATGAATTAATTACCACTTCTATTGGAATTATGTTGGTATAAAGGTAGTTTCGAATGTTAAACATTTATCATCTATTTAAAGAATTCCGTTTGCCACCTTAGTACTGATGAAGAATCTTGTCAATTGCTATTCAATTCTACTTATAACACTCCAATGCAGCTGAGCATTTGTAAATGAGAAGATAATTGCTTTGTTTGCTTACCTAGCGTTACAGCATCCATCGCTGTAAGGATTTTAATAAAAATTATTTTTATTTTGAAGTATTTATTAAAGATCGCATACTTATTGTTTCAAACATTTCTGAAATTAATTGTTTTGAAATCTGTACAACTTTGAAATTAATATGGCAAATGTAAACAATTTTAAAATTTGGCAAAATGTGAATTTCTCTTCTCATGTCTTCAACACACTCTTAATCTAACATTAAGAGTCTTTTAGCTGCGGGTCTCAACTTTTTTGGTATAAGGTTTAATCAGACTCATTTTTACACGCTGCTGGTGTATATAGCTCTGTTTGTATTGTTAAGATCGAAAATTTAACGACTGATTCCTTATCAGAAATTTAATTAAAAATATTTTTTATTGTATAATATTTGTCACTGAACCAACCGTTTAGAATCTATTTTAATTTCAATGAAAAAAGTCACGTTTGAAATCCCTAATTTCTCTCAACTTTATTTATTTTGAATAATCATTAATTGTTAATTTAATTCTTTTAATTCTAAAATGTAAATTAGGAAACGCAGTGGATTTTAGATAGACCTATGATATCATGGCCTATTGTTTTTCCTATGCAGGGAGAAAATGAGTTTCATTAGTTTTTTTCAAACCGACACAATAAAAATAACTGGACTGTAGTTAATTAGCTGTTACATCGGATTCCACATTTTTCATACTTCATTGAGGACTAGCAACAACTAGGTTTGAAAAGTAACTTATAAGACATAGTTCATATAAAATTTAATATAAACGCTATAGGAAGAGAACCGATATCAATTCTCTCTATGAGAAACTCAGATTTTTTCAATTTTTTGTTTTTGTTTGATGCACAGATAAATTGTTATACAAAATCTTGAATAGCTTAAAATCATCACAAACACTATTTAAAATTCGACATCTCCCAAATGAATAACCGAATTGAAATTAGTATGAGTCTACATGTACAGCACCAGATAACTCAATAGCTGACCTTTAAATTCACCTTCTCATTTTTTATACATTCCCCAACTTGAAACAATTCTATTGAATAACATATCCGAGATATATATTTTCATTAATTTCGGATTTGTCAACTTCTATCGTTTAGTTAAATAATCTGAATATACAAAAACCAAAACATTTCTTTGAGAACTAATTTTAAATGGAAATAGGAATCTCCACAAGAAATAGATTCATTCAATTTAATTTTTCTGAATACAAAATGATACAACCTAAAAACAATACAGCATTATTCATTGATATTATAAAAGGTGTCTATTAGTTTTTCTACATCGTTTTAAGGTTTTACTGGTACAACCATGAACTACTTATTACTGTATCAATATATTAATGTTTAAGGGATTCATTTTTGAGTTATATGTCAAAGGTATTTACTTCTTTTAAATTTATAAGAGTGCTTTTCATATGTTTTTTCCAATCTAAAATAGTCTTTTCAATGGAGATTTTCGAGGACTATTGATGTTTAATATTAGTTACAGGTAAACAATATGTTTATCTCCAACTATACCTAAACCCCTTTTGGCACATTCGTTCTATTTTCAATGCTCATAAAATTGTGTATGGGACCAATAACCAAAAGCTCATCTGGAAGTGAGTTTAACGTGTCTTATAGATACTCATTATTAAGTAACTTGACTATAGCCATATGTATCAATATTTACAACAGAACAATTACCTACAATTCAATTGCAATATTTTAAAGACTAGACTAGTAAGCCAATTAAGAGTTGGAGGAACAAAACAAATCCGAATATATCATAAAGGCACCACATATTGTATAAATTGCAAGGATGACTGTACTCTCTGTAACCTTAAACAGAAGGAAGACTTATTTCATTTGATATTTGTATGCCCACATTATGCTCAGTTAAGGGATAATTATATTAATCCAATCGTAGGACCAAATTATAATAGAGATTCCCTGGTATTTGTGCTGGAAGTGGATAGCATGCCAAAGCTAAACCTCATTTTTTAAATTTACTAAAAACAAGAAGTTTTTTAAGAAACGAATGAAGGTAAAGAAACTTATATAAAAGATGTAATATCAACCGATTATTGTATTTTCATTTTGTATCTATGAAACTAAGGAATAATTCTGTGTATTTTTAGTTTTATTGAATTATAATGGAAGATTATGCTTTATGTGTATGTATGTATGCTTGTGTATGTGGTGTGTGTATGTATATATATAGTTATTTTTGTGAATTTAGTTATTTGGTTAGTTTTATTTAGTTATTTAGGCCAACTCCTTGCTATGAGATGTATCTCTAAAAGGAATAAAAAAAAAAAAAAAAAAAGTTATTTATCTATTTAGTAACTTATACTACCTCTTCTGTTATGCGGTAATATTTTAACGGAACCTTCATTAACTCTTTAATTATTATCGTATATTTTATTTAACATGTTTTGCCATAAATGCCACAGCACAGGACTTGTGGATTGGAATATTGCGATACTCTCTCTTTGAATATCCTAATAATTATGCAACAGTTAGAAGTTATTTGAATCATAAATAAACAGTATGTAATAGACATTCAATACTTCTATTAAATAATTTATCTATGCTATTGTATAAAAAGAGAAGCCATTTTTCTTTTGTGATCACTAACCACGAAAACAACTGAACCAATCTGTACTAAAGTTTACTCACATCAACTTTATAGTTCCAGGAAGGTCTAGCAATAATAAAATCCACTGATTTACAATGAATTTGTCTTTAAAAAACGATGATCTGTGGATAGCTCTGAATATTGAAAATTTACCGATAGGTGGCGAGTGCAATTATACATAGAAGGTAATAAAGGTACAGGTTATATAGAACTTGAAATTGATATTAAGATTTACTTATTTTCAGTTAAAGTATTAAAAAGCATTTTTAGTTTGAAAATCGACCGACATGCGGTTCATTTAGCAGAGTCTACAATGGTAAATTGCTGAGTTCAACTATACCAAATTTTAACTACATTATTTTTATAGTTCTAGGAAGGTTTAGCTGTAGTAAAAATGTATACGTACTACGTAGAGTAGCAGAAAAGAGGTTTACCACAATTTCATATAATTTTATGGTTAAGAAATCCGCATAGATCAAATCAAGTAAATTGTTTCTTCTGCATAAAAAATATTACAAAATCAAAATGTCGATCCTCTGCTTTTTGATATTGTGTGTAAAAATATGATTCATGGTCAGTCCATTATCCGCAGGAGTATCTTAATAGTCTCTGCCCATCTGTATTACCCACATATACTTTAAAATAAAAATTGGATGTCTAATTATAATTAAGTTAATCTTTAAACACCTAATCAGTGCAATTTTAACCAGGAAAAAAAACAAAAAAACTTCGATTATAAGTTCTTTACTTCGACGAGGGATAATAATTAAGATATAGTTATGTTTAGTTTTATAGGTAAGGTTTCGGAGTCTCCTCTTAAATTATGTTCAATGGAAGGAAAATGTATGATTATAGTTACTATATCACAAACATATTGATTTGTAATGAGATTAATAATGATTAGCTTTTAGCAACACCATTGTTTGTTGAATAGATACTATACTCACAAAGGGCGGGAATATCGCTCAGCGGGTAGCCAGTAAGTTGTTGATATTGGTTTGTAAAGCTGAAGTAACCAGTGTTTACCCAACAAACAACCCGTGGTTTGGCCCTCCACTGACGATAAACATCCCATCAGGCCTGTTTGCACGAACCCACAATTCAACGGAATTACAAGGAACTGGGTTTACTTTCATCTGTGCTGAGAAATCGTATGCATATATCAATACAAATAATAATTACGTAACCATCATTTTGTTGATTCGTATTGTTAATAATAAATTACTGGATTTTTTTTTATTGGAGACTTTTTTAAATTGTGACTGTTTCTGTAACTTTATTAAACTATGAAACCATTGAGAGCTGGAAATAAGAATTTAATTTAAATTATAATAGTAAAGATAGTTTAATATTTACCATTTATTAAGTTTAGATGCGGAAAATGTAGCCGTCTCTACATTTAACACGTAATACCGTAATATTTGCAGTTTTGAAGTGACTCAGCAATATTTAATTTTTACTTTAACTAATAAATTTTAAATTTATTTATAATATAAATAAATAAAGAATTATCGCTTAGTTGCGCCTAGCAAGTAAAAGGAATGTGACAATAAAAATAAATGGAGCTTACAGAACAAACGACAGTAATAATCAATGTAATTTCTGTACTTTTGAAACTAAAGACGAGGTCATGCACTTTTTATTGAACTGTTGAGCATTTGATATCCAAAGAGCAAAATTCTTGAAACATTACATTTCATCTACAACCAATAGTACATAAATGGAAACTCTATTAACAAGTAAAAATGTCCAACAACTTAATAATATCTATTTATTTATGCATCTATTATTGCTTGTAACTGACCACACAGTGTTTAATCTTTAATTTTCATATTTTTTAGTCACACACACAAACACACACATATACACATATATATATATATATATATATATATATATATATATATATATATATATATTGGTGTAGTTACATTAGTAGCTATAAAGATATTTCATTTTCAAATCATTTTTCTTGGTATAAGACGAAAGTTGTTTTTATTATTGTTTTATTATTATTTTTTTCATTATCATAAAGTGATATTATTTATTTTTGTATTATTTCTATTTATTTGCACACATAAATATATAATTTATGGTGACAGAAGAACACAGTGTTCAATCTTTTTTTACTTTTGATATATGTTTATTTTTGTAATCATATTGGTTGTTAGAAGAGTATTTCTACTTGTAATTGTTTTATTTGATTATTGTTTTTTTTTTTCTCTGACTCTAACCAAGTATTTTTATGTTTGTATTAGTTATAAGATACAAAACCTCCTGTAATTGAAAATATTTTTTTCAATAAACAGTAATTATTCATTCATTCATTCATAGTTTAATATTTACATATAATATTCATTGGATTTTTGTTGGACAGATCCGCCACCTAGAACTCCGACAGGAGAAACGTTATAATTGGAATCCACATAAAAGACTAAATCAAAAAGAAAATGCTCGTAAAGAGAAGCGCTCTAAGATGCCGATTAAATACAAAAGACTCATTTAAATGACAGTAATAAGACAAACAGAGTTGTGATCTGGGGCTCCATTTAAGCTTCTAATTCCTCTCGTATCCAATCCTTGCAATTCAAAATTCTGAATGAAGATAGCAGAAAGGTTATTTCTGTGCTAAATGCAATGATATGGAGTAAGAATATCATTCCCAAAACAAAACGAAATATATTTAGAAGTATTGATTATTTTGACATACGGAGCAGAAACATGGACAATAAAGGCCAATTTCCGGAAGAAGCTTCTTGCTACTGAAATGGACTAATGGAGCCTAGCAGCTAGAATATCAAGGGAAAATGTGAAAAAAAAATAGAGAATAAAAGGAGGTGCAATGAAATATTCTGGGGAAGATTGAAAAAAAAAATCATTAAGCCGGTATGGACATTTACAAAGTATGTCCGATGGAAGGCGAACAAGGAAAGTGTTTGTGTGGAGAATACATGGAATACGGAAAAGATGTAAGCCAAAGAAGACATAGAAGTAGGAACTAGAAGAGTATATGGTGAGACCTGGCTTAAGAGACGAAACGACCTAAGGCGGGGGAATATGGAGGGAGGCGATTATAAACTTAAGTTATTTATAGTAATAAATAAAAACCTTTGCCCACTGAAAAGTCTGCATTTTCAACATCAATCAATTTCTTCAAGACAGTCAGGGATATAATCAAATATTTTCCAACTTCACTGTATCAGAATCGTTGACCCCTGGATCGCTTGAAGCCTAGACTGAGGAATGACAGGAGAACGAGAGAGGTGGACAACTGTATCAACAAAAATTGATAAAAATTAGCCTGTGACCTGAAGAATAATCTGCTTTTCCTCGCTTACTTGGAGTTTATATAAATAAAAATTAACTACCTAGGCCAAGCTTAGGGCAGTTACCTGTAGTAGTCATGTTTGCAATAAATGTTGCCGTGCCTAAAGTAGCAGGTGAGTTCGGTGTCGAGGGCAAGCTTGCACTCAGCGCACTGGAGGCAGCCAAGATGCCACTGCCGATCCGCCGCCAAGAGATAGAACCTGTCGGTGATGGGCCCGTGGCACCCTGCGCAACCGCCTTCCCCGGACACCTCCTTCAGCATTCTATCCTCCGCATCACCTGTTTAAATCAAAGCCACCTCGTTAGATTATGTAGAACACATTAAAAAATAAAAAAATAAAAAAAAAGGAAATAAGTTGAAAGGATGAAGCAATGGACGGAATACAAATTGATTAAATGTTTTTATGGTATTTGAGCTTAGTAAATGAGTATGTGTTAATTGATAATCAATCTAATAAACATACACAAACGAGATCCATTAAATATCATTCTTCTATCGAGTGTAATTCAGCCCGCACGTAAAACAAAAGCGTCTCAGTTAAAACAATGGACAATTGACATATGCCACACAAATAACACGACCGCGAAAAATATTTTTTTTTTTTTTTTTTTTTTTTAATAACAATTTATTGAAATTTACAACTGTACAAGATATATACATCAAGTAAATGTGCTGTTAACTATAAGAATAACGTGACAAAACATGAAAAGTACTACCCATCAGTAGCACTTTAATAAAAATTCTAAACTAGAAGGTCTCTGGGCCATCTTCTTTTCAGACGCCTCGGAGGATTATCAGGAATGGAGTGGGAAGCAAGTTGAGAAACTAACGGATTTGAGTGATTATGGAGCTTACTGTGAAAGGATAGGTATCTGGTGTGGGCTAAATCAGCAACATATGGAACATTAAGGTCTTTATGGATAAGTTTATTGGTGACAAAGTAAGGAGCATTGAGGATTTTACGAAGGATTTTGGATTGTAAGGATTGGATACGAGATGAATTGGATGGTTTAGTGGAGCCCCAAAGCTCAACTCCGTAAGTCCAGATAGGTCTAATCACAGTCATGTATATTAGTCTTTTGTAATTAATTGGGAGCTTTGAACGTTTGTCTAATAAATGTTAAAGTAATCTGTAACGACGGGCAGTTTCTTGTCTTTTTAGTCTTGTATGTGGATTCCAAGTAAGACGTTTGTCCAAGTGGAGTCCAAGGTAGCGGATCTGCTCAACAGGGATTAGTGGAATATCATTAAAGGATACTGTAGGACAGGAAGTCGTGGGCTTACGACGAAGGGTAAAGGTTATTTGGTGAGATTTTTTGGGATTTATTTTGATTCTCCATTTTTGACACCATTCTAGGATATGGGATTGGAGTGTTTGGGAGGCAATGAAGGGATCATTGTTTACTGATAACACACATGTGTCATTAGCGTAAGTGGTGAGGACAGTGGTAGGATGAGTTGGAATGTCAGGCGAAAAATATAAAACTTAAAAAATATTTATTTATTTCAATCAAGAATACTAAGACTTATCACAAAATTACATTGGTGCATTACTAACCACACACAGATTTGAATGTACCCACGCTAAAAAACATCACTTTTACAGACTTTTTCAGGACAGTCTCTATAGACGTAATAATATACGTATAAAAGACAGAGCCACGACTGACATATCCGGAAATACTCTCAGAAGGTTGAAAAAAAGCTGGATGAGGGTTCTGCTCAAATAATTTTATTTATTTTTTCTTGAATGGTTACATCTTGTATAGTTAGAGGATTTCTTTTTTATTTCTATTTAATTTAATAGTACACATTTTATAAGTGGATTATTTGTCATTCATATTATTCATTGTCCTTTTGAGAAGCGGTTTGTAATATGTATTCAATAAAACAGGTGTTTAAAAAAAAAAGAAAAGTTATTTATTGTGATCTGCACCAGAAGAAGTTCCGCGAGCTAGAACTTGTCAGAATGCTACATTTTTGAGGGCGAACAAGTGAAAAATACCTTCAGCCAAAAGACATATCCTTGAAAAAAAAAAAATAATAAAATTATATTTCTCAAAAATATATTTACAACAGTCTATTGTTTATAAGTTACCAATGTTTTATGATTAGCTATTTCTATTTTGATAGCTTTTTCAAAATATTTTTCTTCAAGTGGCATACTAAATATTTAATTGTATTATGAATAGTAGTAAGACTTACTATTAATACTTATACTAATTATTTATAAGATACGTTATTGAGGAGGGTTATAATTTCATCCAGTGGCCACGATAGTTGAAGGCGCAGCAGACGCCTGAAGAGATCCTTGGCATGCTCAAAAGCCTTTTCCCAGTCTTCGCTGATGGTTGCACGCCTGATGGTGATTCCAGCATTCTTCAGATCAGCTGTAATATTGCTTCACCAACTTCCTATTGGTCTACCTCTGGATTTTACTTTTTCGGATTTTCCAAAATGTGGGTTTCTGAGTCCAAAGTTGAGAGAAATTTCTCAAATGAGAAATAAGGTAAAACAATCTTTAAAAAGGGGGGCACAAGAGGGTAGAAGTATTTCACATTTTGCTGCTTTTACTATATGTATTCAGCGCATTCTGATTTTCAAAAGTTAGGTGCGAGTATAATTTAAAATATATTATAAAATTATATTAATTAATATATTATATTATACATCAAATTAATTAAATTTACTAATTAAGTGGAAAGTACATTTTAAGAATATGACGTTTCAATAAATAAATATTGCAGTGGAACCAAATTCTTGCTGGAAGGTGTTCGAATTAGCGAAAAATTCGGATCATAGAGGCCAGGGAAAAATATTCAAAGAATCAGAATATACGTTTCTTTTAATGTAGGTTATATATAAAATATATGAGTAATATATATTAAAGTATTTAACAAGTCCGTAAAATTTGAATATTTTTATTTCGTTTTGTTGTTTATCTTCTATTTAATCATTTATATATTTGAATATTATTATTCTCTTTATTTGAAAACAGTCAATAAAAACGATTTAAAGAACATTAGGGGTAAAAATGTAAGATAAAAAAAAGCTTACTTTTGCTTACTCACTAGTTCGGATTACTGGAGTGTTCGGATTAGAAAATTTCAAATTTAAATATCAATAATGATAATAATGAAACCTAGGCACTGAGGAACAAGGATTTCGATGGCTGGGTCCGTTGAAGAAGGGGCCAAGTGGGGAAGTGCGCTGGGTACAGAAGATCTTAGGTTCGAATCCCTAAGAAGTACCGAGTATCGAGTCCCTGGAGAGTGAGATCAAACAAAATTTGAGCCCCAAAAAGCACCAACACTGACACAAGTGACAACCATGTATCCCAGTCATATAAGCAAGATTAGACAAACTTTGACACAACAGAAATTTTCATATATAGGCTTTTTTCATGGCAACGGAAATCGCTTTCAGTTTATCTCCAAAGCAGACTTAACAACTTGACAATGACAAATCATAAAGGATAAAAAATGATTTCCTGTATTGACCCTTTCGGGCCTGACACTTGAAAGGCTGTACAGAAAAGGTTGGATTGGACATTAATTGGCCGATCCTCAACATGTGCCAAGGTTCACACCTGCTTTTCTGGATGGAGGCTGAAATTGGTGCTTTCACAAAAGCTGTATTGGTGGGATAATGAGATGTTTATCTTATTGTTGGGGCATTTTGTGAAAACAAGCTGATTGCAGCGTCGATCTATCCTCCCGATAGTCCCGACACCTGCCGCCCCACGCTAGGTCCATTAAACCTTTTCACCACCAGGGGATGCATTTTAGGCTCTGTATTATCCGAAAATAAACTGAAAATAGGCAACAATTGCTACTTATATTAATAAAATTAATTGAAAAATTCCATCCTAACTATACATAAATAATATGGTAAAGAAGTCCTGGCTATCCATTGTTAAGTAAGGTTTTCACTTAGGTTAAGAATATATAGTATCCTCACTATTTTTCATATAATTTCTGAGAGTAATAATAATGAATGCTATAGGATGTTGTTACATTAAAGTTTTAGATTTTTCCTTCTGTTTCTAGAAACATAACGGGTCAGCAAATTATCTCATAATAATTCTTTATTAAAACTATGTAGCTAGAAAATGTGTTAATATTCGAACTTATCATGAGTAAAAATGCACATATTCTTTTCGATTTGCTTTAAGAATATTCGTTAACATCAGCGGAGTATGCTGTTAGTATAGTCTATTTTTTTTTTTTTTTTTTTTTTTTTTCACTCTATAATATTAAGCCCTTAAGATGTTATTTTCCGTTTGGAAGCTGTACCTTTGAAGAACTGGAAGTGTTTTTTTTTACCAGAATCCCGATCTAACTGGAAACCTTTTCACAATACTGTGAAAATTAGTATATTTTTTAAATTCAGGTTTTTGAATTGAGTCACTTTTGAAATACACACTCGATATATGTATATATTATTTACATATATAAATACGGTTCTTGAAGTTCAGTCAATAAAGTTACAACTATGTATTGGCGACGTTTCGAGACTCTGCTGCTATCATTTGTGATTAAGATACTCATAATCATGCCAATGGAAATTAATATTGGTTACCACATGGAAGTGTAGAGACTAACTAACTTTAAACCTAGTTTATCTGTATATACATATACAATCAAAACCGTTTATAATGAACTTGAAGGGACTATACCTGAGGGAAAATACTTATCACAAAATATGTACATCCATAATTATATAATATCAAGCGTTAAAGAAAAAAGAAAAATCTTTGTTTTGATTTCGCAGAAAATTAAAATTGAAACTGTTTGTTTCAATCACATAATATAATCAATATTTCAACTACTACCCATTGTTCCAAGAAATGTATCCGCTCTAACTGACGTGTTCACTATAACCGGTGTGTTATGTGTTCGTTGTAAGCAATATGAATATTTTTTTTTTTTTAATATTTTAGTTTTTTTAATTGTAATTTTATAATTTGCATGGTATTGATAATTTATCATGTAAATTTTTGTATCTTAAAAAAATGACTATTGTGAGGTTTTTTTTTTGTGCTATATTTATTTTGTTGTTGAATATTGAATGTCAAGTTGTGATTGATAAGTATACGGTGTATGTAGCGACCCACTTGAAAATGGGCTGTACCATTCAATAAAGTGTTTCTCTATATCTATTTTATGGGACCAACTATTTTGTTCGTTATATCCGATTCTACGTTATAGCCGTTCGTCGTTATGTCGTTATAAACGATTTTGACGGTATATTTTAATCAACGTCCATATGGTCTTTTCTCTATATACCTTACATATTCATTATTATTTTGATTATATTTCTTTTCTATCTTTCTATCTTTTTCCATATACAAACTTAAGAAAAAAAAAATCATTTAAAAAAAATAAATTACAATATATGTATCAATTAACAAATCAGTTAATTGTAATTATTTTTTTCAAAATGATTTTTTTTTTCTTAAGTTAGTATATATAGTTAAAGTACTATATGCATTTGTATGCAATATCTATGTAAAAGCTTACTACAAATGTGAACTTTGTATTTATTTCTAATTTTAATTTAATGGATTTAATTTAATTTCAAAGTTAAATCCATATTTTATAAAAATTATTATGTCAAAACTGATAAAAAAAAATAACGACAACCATATTAAGTTTAATAAAAAAAATGTCAACTTCTAATTACTCTCGGATCACGCATTTGCGATAGCATTTCCATAACGAATACGTCGGTGTGACTTTTATTGTTTTTTTATACCGTGAATATTTTACTGTCAGGGCATTATTCAAAAAGTCCCGAGGTCGAAACGTCAAGTGTAGGAATGTTAAGGAAATCTAATGGGGAGGGGGAGGAGGGGGAAGAAACATGTTCCTTCAAAGTTGTGTTACGGAACCATTGTCATAAAAGTTTAATGAGCCTCCACGAACACGAGGAGATGCTCAGAAATAAGTTTCGAAACTTCATTATCAATCCTGGAGCAGGAGGTGCGTGAAAGGTTAGCCCTACCAAATGCCGGCCATTGGTATGCTGAGAGCTGTCGTTACAGTTTAATTCCGTCTTTATTTCGGGCCTTTTTACTGGATCCAAAATTTCAACCTTTTAAACTCCTAATTTGGAATTCGGGATCCTTCTCATCTATCCTCGGACGTTTTGGACTAAATAGTCCCTCCTCACTAAGATTATTAAACTCTAACGAGGTCCATGGACTATATAGCGCTGGCCCATTGGAAGAAAAGTGAAAACAAATTTGTTTCATCGTTGAATTATACCTCGGCTTTTGCAATTAAAATGAATATTTTTATAAGGTTTTAAAGAGAACTAATAAATAGGTTAAGGTTTAGTAAACCATAACTGATTGGTTAATAGGATTGATAAATTATTTGTTACTTATATTATAATATTTTATTCAATGACTAGTTTCGAATGTCGAACATCCATAATCAATTCTAAAAGAATAAAAAAATTAAAAGCATCAGCAATTTGATAAATATTTTATACATGGTGAGTACCTCTTAGTGTAAAAAAATGCCGCAGATCTCACCTTTCTATTCCAATCCGTTGCAGATATACGATATATCAAAGAAGTTTTTGAGGAAACCACGGTTTTTACCATAAAAGCTAGCATATATCCATTTCATTTAAATATTTTTTCAAATTTTGACCACATTTTCGGATTTAGTATTACATTTTCTATAAGAGGAAAGTACAAGTAACCTTGAATTTTACAAACTTGTGACCTGAAGAACAGCTTGATCTTCACCTTATTTAGGGAAGTTACAATGTCTTATATTACTTCAACGCTCACCGTTTTTCGAAAAAAAACCGTCCATAAAACTGCAAATCTCACAAAAACTTGCAAATTTAATCAGCTTTCGAATGATATGTTGAAAGTAATGATTTTGTTTCGATTTCATGGAGAAATTCACTTTTAAAACCGAAAAAAACATGGTGTTCTCATTTTGCATACAAATCAGTTACTTGTATTAAGAAGATATGATAATTGCTTCACTGGAATAAAAAGCTAAGAAAAAATGTATTGTTTAATAGAAAATAAAGTAAAACTGTCAATAAAGCGACACCAGATGAAAGGATTGCATGTTATTAGATTTATTGCTTTATTAATATTATTTAGGATTTATTTTATTAGATTTTCAATGGAAAGTTTAAAACCCAATGATAATGAACATAGACCTCAATGTTGCCGTTGGCTCCTGAATGCAGATGATATTGAAGAATACCATTTTTTTAGGTGAATTTTATGGACAGATGCGTCTGTTTTTACAGGGGAAGGCATTTCTTACCTATCCTATGGGGCATAATGTGAAGAAGGTACTCAGGGTACTCAGGCGTTCTTATATGAAATTTACTATCAAATTTGTAAGTTTCGTTATCGCAGTAGAAAAAAAAGTGAATTATTTAGAAAGATACAAAAAAATATATGTTAACATTTTAAAATGGATAGAGAGAAGTTATATCCACACAATGTTTTTTAAGTTTTATATAACATACTTATTGAATATAAACAATATAATATATATACTTCAATTTACTCTATTCTTAATTTCTATGAACTAGTTTTCTTTTATATTTTAATTATCTGTTTCGGATTATAACTATATCTATTAAAGTTTTGTTATATTACATTTTTATTTTATCTAATTTTTTTTTGTTTAATCTTTCACCTCATATTTATTTTTTAATTTTTAAGTTTTTCAATATTCATGTTCTGTCATATCATTTTGTTTATCTTCTAGCCCTGATAAAGGCTTGAATTGTTAGTCGAAACGTCACACAGTGGTTCAAGAGCGTTATCTTTTACATCGTAATTTATAAATCAGGTAGCTGTAGTAACGTAATCTATAAGAATTGCCTGGAAAAAATTCGCTTGTAAACTGAAACATGCCACAAATGTTGAAAAATCAGGTTTTTACTTTTTTTCAGACTTGCTACTTATACTTTTAGTTTTGATCCTCATGATTAATAGTGGAAAATTAAATTTATTTTTGATTGGTTCTTCACACCTATAAAATACACACTATATATAAAGCTAAAAACTATCATAAATAAAAATAAAAATAAATTACAAAATATAAATTTACGGATCTACTTTTATCGGCGGCTTGTGGTTGACAGAAAATTGTGTATAGAAATATTTCAATCCTTGTGATAAATAAACTAATTGTAAGAAATTTTAGCAGCGTCTACCTATGCCTTATATTTGGCAGATGCTTTTATTTGATTTTCACTTGTGTTGTTTATTAACAAGGGGTTAACATCCTTATGTGCTCAAAATGGGGCCGGAAGAATGGGTTATCCTACAAGATACTAACCTTTTTTAGCCAGGGTGGGAAGGTCAAGATTTATTTCATAGGACCTCCTCAAAATAAATATTAACCTGCCCAGGTGGGGTTCAAACCCACACCTTTCTATACCGAGAGCGCTGAGACCCTCGCCCCAATTCGCTCGCCCATCTAGATGATAGTAAATTACCACTTGACACGTTTTACACATAATAAGTTAGTATAGTATGTGTTAAGTGCATAGATTAAAAAAAAAAAATCCTTAAAAAACATAAAAATTAACAATTAAAATTAAACATGATGGTCATAAAGAAAAATTATTTATCAAATGTTTAAAGTCTTAAAACTGCGATTCCATCATTTGCAGATTTTGGAAAACTTTATATTTCTTTTTTTTTTTTTTTTTTTTTTTATCTTTTTTTTTTTAATTTTATTTTATTTCCTACTTTAACCAAAAATAAATAATTGAATGGGTCCGCTGAAAAACGTTCTAAGCGACAAAATTTCCGATTTTAGTTTAAGTTGTTAGGTTAGGCCGGCTCAAATAAAAGATGAACCCCCATCATCTAATAATAAATAAATTAAATCAAAAAATTTTCAAACCTATATTTATCACTTATAAATTCCTTAAAATGTAATCTAGTTACAGTACAAGGAGAAAAATAAATAAATAAAATATTAAGTATAACAGAACTAATGAAAATAAGGGGCTTTAAAAAAAAAAAAAAAAAAAAAAAAAAAAAAAAAAAAAAAAAAAAAAAAATTCCGAAGTGGCGATTTTAAAGGTTTTAAAATGTATAATAGTACGTCATAATACTATATCATATGATATAGGACTGTTATTATACATGTAAATATAACAAATTAATATTAAAATATAAAATCTAACCAACAAAACTAACAAAAACTTTAGATTATGATTTTCTTTCACTGATTGCACAAAATTTTATGTTTGTCGCTTAAAACGTTTTTCGGCGGACCCATTCAATTGGTTCGTAAGGATAAAAAAAAATTATGTGACAGAACGAATTCAATAAAATAATTTTTTTCCGCATTTTGATCACTCTGAACCACTGTGCATCGTAACGATGAATTAATGCAATTTTAATGTGATATATATGACATTATAATATATACTTTCTCCTTATAATTTTATTTCTGTTATTTTGACAACTATCACGACCTGCCACAATTAATTGAGATAAGTAGTATTGCTTTAAAGTACACATCTATCCCATTTTTGCAAGCAAATCAAATAAATAGTAATAAGAATATGTCTAAATAAAACAAGTAAAATAAAATATAATAATTATACAAACAGAAATCAAATAAGAAAATAGTAAATAATAAAAAGCAAATGAAAATATCTTTAAAAAATATATATAAATATACACAAACGCATTCACACATATAAGATAATCAAAAACAAGTGAATTGTTATTGTTAGTTACGGTCTTTTGTCTGTTTAGTTGAGGTACTTTTATAGTCAGAATGGAGATATCTTTATTTTTTAATTATTATTGTTCTACCTGATCGGTTCTCAGAACAAACACTGAACAAATAATAAAATTCATTTCGAGATGGACAGTAAAGAGCGACCAGGTCAGGCAAAAAATGAGATCATAAAGGTTTTTAACAAGTCGTTCAAAACCAATTCCAAGCCAACACCTCACCAGTAATTGGGAAAAAGAGAAAAGGAATATTGAGCAAGTATTTAATTGCCTCAATGGGGAAGTAAAAACCAACGGGCGCCCGTTGAAGATATTTAGATATAAAAGTGTATTTTTATGATACTCCAAAGATAAGCGCTCTATTTTATTACCCCAGCAGGCCGAGCGACTATCTAAATTAGCAAAAAATCATCAAAACATTCATCAATCTAACGCTAAATGCAAATGACATAATTACACATAATTAGAAAATAATGGATCTCACATCCGATTAAAGCTGATGCCGATCCATTAGTTTTAGGCTTAAATGTGTCCATTAAGATTCGAAAAAAAGATGTTGACAGTAATATATTGATTGATATGGATCAATTAGCTGCATTTTTATGAACTTGATTATTTTTTTTCATAATTGAAAATATTAGGCCTATTTTATATGGTCAATATTATTGCGTAAATATCAATATTAATATATTGAACGTGTAAGAATTACACTTATTTATATAAATAAATATGATTTGTTCCGTCCTTCCTAAAGTTGTACTTTCTTGCATCTTTCTTCTCCTGGAAGAGACCTGTCACAACATTCATGAAATATTTTCAATTTGTGAAATCTTTTGTCTATTTCCCCCATAAAATACATATTCAAGTGTGTATTTTCTATTTTTTAAATTTATTTATAACGGTTTTCTGAAGCCCAACTGTATATATCCGATTTGTATATACAGGGTGTTCGGAAGATCGTTGGCCAAAAAATTATCTCGGGTAGGGAGGTTCATCTTGAACCTATTTAAGGTCACTTACCTATATACAAAGTCTTACGGTTTTTTCATTATGAATTTTTTTGTAAAAATGGCCAAATCCAAATATTTATGTCTTATAACTCCGTTGTTTACTGATATATCAACGCCATTTTTTCCCCTGTAATTACTAATACATTGTCCATGTAAAATAAAAAAGATATGGTACAAAAAACAAATACCAAAAAAACGGGAGATCGTTTAATCTTGTCAAAGGCAAAAATAAAAATTATGAACTTCAAGTTTAGGTTCAATAAAAAAAAAAGTAAGCGCAACAGCCAAATCCATATTGTTTTAAATACTTCTCTTTTTAATACTCTTCATAAAAAAAAAAAACCCGTAAGACTTTGTATATAGGTAAGTTACCTTAAATAGGTTCAAAATGAACCTCCCTACCCGAGATAATTTTTTGGCCAACGATCTTCCAAACACCCTTTATATATAAAGCCATTGAAATAAAAATTAAATACCCAGAACCACTTAATCATACAACTTTCAACATCACTGAACTGCGCTTTCTTCTGGCGGTAACTAAATGTAAACACCGTCTTCCACTAGTGGCGATCATTTCCTTGTTGTTTTGGTTGGTTGAAAGAGAACCACGCAGAATTCGAATTCACTAGCAATAAGTGCCCAACTTCTCTACTTCTTGAGAATTTCAAATTTCACTTTTCGTTAATTGAAAGTTCTATTGTTCTAGAAGTCCCCAATTTTCAATTCGACTTATTTACACGTTTTTTTTTTGCCTGATATCCACTTTTTGAAGTGAAATTTACGTGTAATGTACTTGGGACTGAAGATTTTGTTCAACTTATTTAAGAATTTGGCTTATCAAAGTTCGAAACATCGAGAGTGAACTGTATTCGTAAATTAATTTACCAGATTTAGATTTAGTTACCATGGAGAAATATGTTTACAGTGGAATGTTATATTTAAGTGTCTTCTTATTAATAGTTTTTTAATTTTTTATTAAAATCGCCGAATTTATTTCAATACAATTTTTATGGGACTTGCTCTGAAGAATTACCTAACGATCAAAAAAAGAATCATCAAAATCGATTCATAATTGACGGTGTAATCGCGTAACAAACACACACAAAAAAAATAATGATACAGACGAGTAGTAAACCTCCTCTTATTGGAAGTCGGTTGATTAATGATTATATACTTCACAATATAAAAAAAGAAATCAAAAGGAAAATTTCTTCAACAAGAAAAACATGATGATTTTTCGAAGGCGCAAACCGCCAATAAATACCAATCAATATATCAATAAAAATAAACATTCATTAAACTTTAGTTTTTTCCAGGATGATCTACAATATCCAAAAGTTAAAGTACGAAATATAATGTTTTTAATCAAATTTCTCAAAATCGAATACCCACTTGACAAATAATTCCAACTGATTTATTAATTTAAAAAAAATGGTGCGAATTATGTTTATCATAATTTATTAGAAATGAAATATAAAAGAAAAAAGAAAAATTTTGATAATATACTTTTGGATCTTAATAAAAATGCTTATTTCAGAGGTCTGCCAAGTCCTCGCTGGGTTTAATTCATATAATTGGCGAACTTTGTTGGAAGTAAAAGCGAAACTTCAGCTCACTTCGGGCTGAGAGGAACTTATAACTTTCCAAAAAGTCAGAAAAGTTCAACAAACTTTTGTTAGCTTATATTTTATTTAAGTGCATGACACTAAAGGTTGTGGAAGCGTTTTTACGCGTGGTTAATCTGATTTTTGTTTTATGAGATAAGTCTAGGTAAAATACTTGATGAGATAATTACTATCTAATTATTTGACTGAAGCTCTACAAACACATTAGAAATATTTTTTTTGTTTTTGTTTTAGAAAAGTGAAAAATATTTTCAAATAAGTAATTGTGTGCGTTTATCAAACAGATTTATTTAATTATTTTTTAAATATTTCTGTTTAAAAAAAACATTTTTATAGAATTTATTAACATTAATTAAAAAAAAAATACTTTTACACTTAAAGATGTAATGATTTTTAAACAGAAAGTTTTATTATAAATTATAAATGTTCAATAAAATCGAGGGAAAAAGATTTAACAAAGTAAAAATGTATTCAGCATATTTTTACTCATAGAGTCATTAAAGGCTATGCCTTTTTAATTAACAAAGAATATCTTTGTTATTTGTTATTTTCTGATGTTATATACATGAATGAATTTAGTATTGTATTTATTATAATAGTTATAAGATTTTATTCATTACAATAAAGATATAAAAACCATATAATATAATACAATTACAGTAACCATAACGACGTTCGGGCCAGTAAGTTGGACGCACGAGTTCCTAGGTTCAAATTGATATAAGTTGTTATTATTGAAGATATATAAATGAAAAAGAAGTCTGTGAGGTAGGAGTTGCTTTGATTTTATTAATTATATAATATTATCACCAATTAATTTGGTGAATACTAGTTGGGAAGCTTAGACGTTATCCTAACCTGTAACAGCATGGCATCAAACAATACATCAACTTCTAAAACATGGGCAAATGTGGCTAAAACAACACTGACACCTAAAAAAGAACAAGGATTATTTTTCCCGGCTTTGGAAAACATACCTATCATCAAATATGTTGTAGGAGTTGGACAATTAATTGGGCCCAAAAATATTATTTTTTCAAGTCGTATTTCAAACAATAGGATAGCAATATTTTTAAATAGAAAAGAAACAGTTGACGAATTCGTTGAAAAATATAATGGTATCAAGATAGAAGACAAATTTATTGAATGTAGAAAATTGGTTAACCCCTCAAAAAGGATAATTATTTCAAACTGCCCACCTTTCATTCCACATCAAGTGATAGAAAATAAATTAAAAGAACATAATTTAAGTTTACTTTCCCCTGTGAATTATTTGAGAGCCGGCATAAAACATGAAGGTTATGAGCATATTTTAAGTTTTCGTAGACATGTTTTCATCAAACCTGAACAGTCGTCAGAATTTCCCTCTAACATATCAATAGAATTTGAAGGAGAAATGTTCCGCGTTATATTAGGCGGAGATGAAATTAAATGTTTTTTATGTGGAGAAATAGGGCACATAAGTTCAAAATGTGAGAATAATATGGAAGATGTTAAAGAAAGTAACAAAAGACCATTGTCCAGTTCAAATTCAATCCAAACAGATTCCAATGAATGTAATAAGATTAGAAAAACGGAACCATTATTTTCAGAATCACCAAGTAATTTATTAGAAAATTCAAAATTTGAAATAGATCAAAGTATCCCAGCACAAAATTCAAGTAATTTATTGGAAAATTCTAAATTTTTAAACATAAACCAAATATGCTTAGAAAAAATTAGCGGACAGAGGTGTAACTCGTGGTAAAACAGAAAACAAAAACTCAAGAAACAAGAGCCGATCAAGATCCCCCAGTGAAGATAAAACCCACGATGTAATGAATGAAATTCAGAAAATTTTATCTAACCCCTCTTTAAACATAAAAATAGATCATGACACCATTTTAAGTTTGATTGCAGAAACATATGGTCAAAATAACATTTATGAAATTATAAAAAATTACACATGTGAAATTCAAGATCTATTTACTTTCCTCAATTAGAACAACTACAATTATTAATTCAGTCCGAAAAACCAAATATAATTTGTCTTCAAGAAACAAATTTTAATAATAATAAGAAAGGACAGCTAAAAAATTACAATGCCGTTTATAAAAAAATAGAAACACTCAGTTTTCAAGTGGAGGAGTTGCCACATATGTCAAAAATTCTATCCCATTCAGACATATTAATATTAACACGGAAATAGAAGCTGTTGCGGTTCAGGTAGAAGTGCCATATAAAATATGTGTATGCAACATTTACCTACCTAATAGTTACCAGTTTAGTTTAATTGAACTAGAATCATTATTAGCCCAATTACCACAGCCCTATGTTCTAGTAGGAGATATGAATAGTAAAAGTACTCTTTGGGGTTCCATCAAGACTGATTCCCGAGGAAAAATTTTTAATAATTTATTAGAAAATTTTAATTTGGTTTTGCTAAATTCTAAAGCACCAACTCGCTTCAATTCCAGTACAGGAGGTTTCAGTTGCATAGACTTGTCAATCTGCACCTCGAACTTGGCCTTATTTTTGCAGTGGGAACCATTAGACTTCTTGTATGGTAGCGACCACTTCCCAATCACAATTAAAAACCTGACTACTGCTCCGCACACAAGCTCTGTTGATGGATGGAACTTGAAAAATGCTAATTGGGAAAATTTTACTTTTAGGGTAGAAATGTTAATCGAAACGTTACCTGCCAAAAATTTATTTTCACAATTAAATATCATTAATGTTTTAAAAAGTTTCATTGCAGTAGTAAATTCAGCAGCAATGACTGTTTTAGGAAAAACGAAGGGTGGTAAAAATAAAAAGACAGTTCCCTGGTGGAATAAAGATTGCCAAAACGCAACACAAGCATATAAACGAGCATTTAATTGATACAAAAAACATAAAACTTTGAAAAATCAAATGATATTTAAACAATTACGTGCCATAGCTAGAAAAACATTGAAATTGAGCAAAAGGAACTCTTGGTCACAATTTATATCAAACATGACTAGTCAAACATCATCTGGTGAAATATGGAATAAGATTCGAAGAATTTCAGGGATTTCAAAAAGTCAATATATTTCAGGAATTCGAGACGCCCAAAACATTATAGAAACTGATAGTCAACAAATCGGTAATATTCTTGCTAATACTTTCGCTAAAAATTCTTGTGACCAAAATTACAACAAAAATTTCTTATAACAAAGATCAACACTCAACTTCGATCCCAACTCTTCGAACAACAACCATCCTATCAATTCCACTATCAGCGAATACGAATTAAATTACGCTATTAAACACACTAAAAATTCTAGTGCTGGTCCTGATGGTATACCCAACGTATTTTTAAAAAATCTCGGAACTGAAGCAAAAAAATACCTTCTTTCAATATTTAATTTCATCTGGACTCAAAATGTTTTTCCATCCATTTGGCAGATTGCAACAACAGTTCCTATCCTTAAACCTGGAAAAGATAAAAGCAACCCGTTAAATTATCGCCCCATCTCGTTGACTTGCACTATGTGTAAACTGCTGGAGAAGATCATCAATAAACGGCTACAGTGGTTTTTGGAAAATAAAAACTTTTTTACAAATGCTCAATCCGGTTTCAGAAGGTATCGATCAACAACGGATACTCTAATTCAGCTCGAGACAGAACTCCAAGAAACTTTTAAGAAGAAACAATACGCAGTCGTTGTATGTCTTGATATCCAGAAGGCGTACGAAATGGTTTGGAGGCATCGTGTCCTTCAAATTTTGTCCGAAAACGGAGTGGATGGTAACATGCTTAAATTTTTATATAATTTTTTGAAAACGAGGTTCATGCAAGTGAGAGTAAATGGAACTATGTCATCCGTTGTGGAAATTGAGAATGGAGTCCCTCAAGGCTCTGTCATTAGTGTAACACTGTTTCTTGTTGCTATAAATGACATTGTTAAATCAATTCAATCACCTGTAAAATCATTTCTTTTCGCCGATGATTTAACATTATGCTGTAGTGGGAAAAATTTGAATCTTACAAGAAATTTAGTCCAAAAAACTCTTGATAGATTGGAAAATTGGTCAGAAACATCTGGATTTAAATTTTCCCCCGAGAAAACAGAAACTCTGGTATTTACAAAGAGACGAACGGAAGGTCCGATAGCACCTCTAACTTTAAAAGGTACTGATATTAAAATAACAGACTCTCTAAAAATTTTAGGGATACATTTTGATAAAAAACTATCCTGGAAACGTCATCTAGAATATTTAAGAGATGCTTGTTTGAAAAGAATGAATATTTTAAAAGTGATTTCACATCAGAAATGGGGCGCTGAAAGAAAGATTTTGTTAAATACCTATAAGGCCATAATTAGGAGTAAAATTGACTACGGTTCAATAGTTTACGATTCGGCAAAACCTTATATTCTGAAATTTATAGACCCGATTCACAACCAAGGAATTAGATTGGCGACTGGAGCGTTTAGAACCAGCCCAATAGTAAGCATGCTGAGTGAAGCAGGAGAACCCCCTCATAAATATCGAAGGCAACAGTTAGCAATAAATTATGCCCTTAAAGTAGCAACTATTCCCAACCACCCATTCGGCATCACCACCCGTGAAGGTAACTCTACCTCACAAAATTACCAAAATTGTAAAGCTTTTGACACAAGAATCCAAACCTATCTAAAAAATTTAAATATCGAAATTCCGACAAACTTTCTGCCCTACTACTTCAACAGCTCCCCACCTTGGAATATGCCTTCTATTATAGCAGATACTTCTCTCTTATTACTGAACAAAATGGAAACACCACCATATATATTTGTACAATATTTCAAGGAAATATGCAGCAAGCATCCCGGTTTCTTTCACATTTTTACAGATGGTTCCAAGCAAATGGAAAAAAGTAGGTTGCAGCTTCACTACATCTTCATACCACAACTTTAAATTTCACCTAACCCGTGAAACTAGTATTTACACAGCTGAAGTCTATGCCATACATCAAGCTTTTCAGTTTGCTGTCACTTCCACAGAAAAAAGTAAAATTAATTTTTACTGATTCATACAGCGCAATACAATCACTTGACGACAAATGGACATCGAATAAGCTAATACAAAATATTTTTGACATACATGCGAAGCTTACTGAACTTGGAAGCACTATAAAACTTGTGTGGATACCAGCACACATAGGAATAGACGGAAATGAACGTGCAGATAAACTCGCAAAAGAAGCGGCACTGGCCGAAAATGTTACAGAAAGGGTACTCCAAGCTCACGACCTAACTAATGTAATCAAAACGGCATTGAAGAAATCATGGGATATAGAATGGCTACAAGAAGAGCGCAGTATGCTAAAAACAGTGAAGGAGACAAACAAGAAGTTGGATCTATCTGAAGGGATGACACGAAGAGAAGGAGTGATACTAACTAGACTGCGATTAGGACATACTAAACTCACTCATGTATTTCATTTTAAGAACTTAGAGCCGCCAACCTGCACTGAATGCCACGTCATGCAGACAGTTAACCATATACTTATTCAGTGTCCATTATACAGTGAACTAAGGAGAAGACATCAAGTATTAAACGATCTTCAAGACCTGAACAACACTTCGAAATTCAAAGCAGTGCTAAAATTTATCAAGGGAACTGGTTTATGGACTGACATATAGTTATTTCTAACTCTAAAATGTTGTAAAATATCTCAATTATGTATATATTTTGTTTTGTTGTAAATTAGTCACTGTGATGTTTAAAGTTTTTGTATAATGTTTATAGTTGTCGCTAATAACTTAAATTTGTAATGTTGATGCGACGTTAAATAAAGATGAAAAAAAAAAAAAAAAAAAAAAAGATATAAAAACGTTTATTTTTAGTGGGATATAGTGTTAACCCTTTTCAGGGCACAGTGTACTACAGTACACCATAATTCGAAAGATTGTTTGGGGGGGCTTCATCAATGAAAAATATTAAATAAGGGTTAAAAATAATAATTGTAATAAATTAAATGAATTATATTGCTTTACAGATTTATTCAATATTTGACCAAGAAAAAAGAAAAAACAAAACAACAACAGTGAATTTAAATATTTTATAATATGTAGGCTTGACCTGAAAAGGGTAAAAGCGTTTCGTCATCACTGTTATGGGCAAAAAGTCATAAGGTATAAAAATAAAAGTCTGTTAAATTAACAATACTTTTATCTCCATGGTTTCACACTTATAAATTCTACAAATTTGTAATTTTTTTTTTTTTTTATATGAATATGTCTTTTTGGGGACCATAACTTTTTTGGTGTAACGGTTTTTTCACAAAAATGTCACATTTTGACACGCTTTAGCGCTGTTGGTGTTGATTGGATCTAAAATTTTCCGATTGATAAAATATTTTTGTCGTATAAAATTTTTACCTAGGACCTACCGTTTAGTATGTTAGTTTGAAAGACCGAAATCATATTTTCCCTCAACTTTATTTATTTAAACTGATCATCAATTCAAACAATTAATGGAAGAACGTGTTAACTAAATTATTTTAAAAAATCATTCTTTTTTATTCACATTTTCTCACCTGCTGTTATCGTTTTAGTACACAACAATGTCAATAAATATGGTTAATTAGCTTAAATTTCACACTAGACGATAAGCAAATCACTCAAAAGATTATTTTTTTTTTCTTTACCAACGAGTTATCAACAGATTTATTTAAAGCGTACGAGTAAGTTTAGCCATAAGATAAAAATAAACAGTGGATGATAAGTATAAAATCTATTATATATTTGTCAAATACCACTCACTCACTTAACACGAAATCTCAGAAACCACCGAACGGATTGGAATGAAATTCGATGTGTAGATTCCTCTAGGGCCGTAGGTGCTCGCTAAGAAAGGAATTTTAAAAAATCGGCCTGGATCGCGGCTAATTTGCGAAAAATGCGATTTCAATTTTTATTGGGTGAATAATGAAAGATTAATTATCATATGGTGTTTGGATATAAGCTAAGTTAAAAAATAGGTTAGATCTTTAAGCCGCAAACTTTGACCACCGTTTAAGTTCCTTATAGTTGTAAACAAACAAAAATACGATCGATGTCAAAACCTTACAATATTGGTACTTTCTGTGAACTGTGATGGTGGCTGCAGATTATGTTCTCTGGTTCTTTATGTTCTCTGGTGTTATGTAAGGCCAGTTCGATGTAGGGACAAAAAACAGATAAGAATCAATAGTTCTACCAAGTGTATGATTCTCTTTAGTATCGTATCATGTTCTACCATGGAGACGAAAGGTACAGTATTAACATCCCTCAGCTTGACCCAAACTCCAATACATCACTTAAGAAAACTGTGTCTGCAGCTGATTTTTACGCCTAAATGTTAGTGGAGCGAGGAAGGTGAAGAACCTTATTTACTTTAATTTCGTAATCTCCTCAACCAATTTATGCTTGATATGTACGTAAAAATAGAAACAGAAAGACTAAACTTTCTTCAAAAAAGTTTAGAAGTTAAGACTATATTTACTTAAAGTATGCCATAAGAAAAGCTGATGGTCTGGATCAGAGCGGGGTAAGGTGGTAGTGCTGCCTCGAAGCTTCACTGGAGGGCTATCAAAATAATATGAAATTAACTTATGCAAATTGTCAAATTTACTTATTGAAATTATTCTAAGAATGGAATTGTTCAGGTTTATTTAAGTAATAATAATTATCAACGTTAAGCTTAACTTTTACTAATTTAAGTTGTCTTCATCCTAATGATATTAAACCGTAGCGGAGCGGGGTACTTTCAGCTAGTATTTTATAAGGAACTCACTAACTCCGAAAAAAGTTGCAATTACACGAAATTGATCCTTCTTGAACATTTTTAATTAACACCATCCACAATTGGTTTCAATTGTTAATTTAATTTACATATTAATTTAAGTAATTTAATCCTTTTAGTTCTAAAATGTAAATTGAGAGAAGCAGTTAAGTTTAGATAGACATATTCAGGATCTATTTTTTTCCCCCAGTCGGGGAAAAATACGAAATTCATTTTTTTTTTCAGTTAAAAATAAAAATCATTGTTCATAGAGACATAAAAATAGTTCTTACTAAAAGAGGAATCATAATTGATTTTTTAAAATATTAATTATCGTATAATTAATACAAATAAATTATATGATACATAAATATCAATGGAGTATTGTACAAATATAGAAAAAAAAATTAATATGTAACACAAATATAATATTTTGATTAAACAATATTATATAAATAAATAATTAAAAATGTATTAGTGTCAAAACCACCCCTTTAAAAATATTTTTTCTACACGTATACGGTTAACTTTTATATTCTGAAAAAAGACTTAATACATGCCACCATCGTTAAGTCCCTTCATAAGCACCAAGTTGTTATTTGCATAAAAAAGATATATAAATCACTTTTTACTAAACAGTTATTCGTGATTTATAAATGCTGTAAGGCAGTCTTTAAAAAATAAATTACTGTATGAGATTTTTTTAAGAGGCTATTCACTAAGTGAAGTGTAATGAATTAAAATAAAAGGAATATTGTGGTAGAATATAGCGATGCTATGTAAAACATTAAGTTCTATTTCGAGTTAAAATTCATTTATTTTTACTAATTAATTATAATTATTAGAGAAATAGTTCTTTTTAGTTTCATTAGATCCTTGTTTTGGTATAAAGTATTTCCTTTGGAGATTTATTTTTTTTGTTTGTTTATTTCGCTCCTTTAGGGGTTTTTAATATAATTATATAATTCATAATTAATTAATAGTTGTATGGTCTGATTACTTCTTAAGTAGTGGAAGCACTGCTTTATTCGTCACATTATTGAAGTAGCTATGTTAATATACTATGATACAGTGGAAACCCGTTATATCGACCCCCGATAAACCGACTCCTTGCATATACCGACCCTTTTTTTCCCTAGAACCCCTCTCAATAATCCGACCTTTTCAAACAGCTCTCCTCGCATATACCGACTATTTCTGAGATATAAAGATCCATTGTTTCCGATAAGTAATTTGTAAATATTTTCCTAGAAATATGAACCACTGTTCTCTCCTGGTTGTTCGAAATAAAAAAACAGTTTGATCTTAACTTCCACAATGCTAACATCAGACAAAGTGTTACGATATCTAAAAAAAAGGAAATCTTGTACTATTTTATTGCGGAAAAACGGGTGAGCGACTTGTCAAAGTAGCTAGATATTTAGGAGTAGGCGTTACTGGATTTAGGACTGGAAAAAAATCGTGATCAATTAATTTCTTTTAGTGTATTTTCAGATCACCCAAAAAAATAAACAAAGACTAAGAAAACTTGCAATGGAGGTATTGGATGAAGCAGTTTGGTTATAGTTTTGCCAAGGAATCAAATAAATTATGTATTCGTCATCGTAAATGTCTGTTTTTTTAAAAAATATATATTTTGAATACATACGTATGAATGTATTTAAAAATTTAGTTTTTATGTTTCATTTTTGACTAAAACTAAATTGACGTTTTGTATTCTAATTTTTATTTTTCATTCACCTCTGAACATATGTAAGTCTAATTCACCAGTGTGACAGACTCCTTTTAATCCAACCTTTCAGTGGGACCGACCTCACCCCCAAGTTCCAAACAAGTCGTCATAAGGGGGTTTCACTGTATTTCGTATTGGCTAATTACACACTTAAATATATGTATATATATTTCGCCATCATCCCTTATTGTTAAAAACAGTTTTTTAACATTCGTAGTTAACGTAAGTTTAAAAATATAATAGTAAAAATATTTAAATGTCGATTGAACAGTATCCCTGAAAGATTTTAACAGTCTGAGATTCATTTCCTAAAACCACATTTTTAAATAATAGTTTTTTCTTTTTAATTCATTGCACCCTTGGTCACATGGATATGTTTTTGGCGGGGGTCTATAATTTCATGGTATTACGGTTTTTCCCCCCATAAAAAATTTAACATTTTGACCCGCTTTAGCTCTATTTAGTCAGAAAATTAATGGAAAATATTTTTAGTTAGATAAAATTTATCGCTAGGATCTACTGTTCAGGAGCTATATTGGTTCGAATGAAAAAAGCCACGTTTGAAACCTATATTTTTCAGTGTAGGGGCTTTTTTGACATGATCTCGCTTTTGTTACCTATATTTTCTCTCAACCATGTTTATTTCGAAGGATCATTATTTGTTAATTTAATTTAATTATTAATTTAAGTAATCTGATTCTTTTAATTCTAGAAAGTAAATTTAAAAAAAAAAATCAGTAGATAGTATACAAATTAATATCATAGACATATCCATGATCTATCGTTTATCCCAGTCAGGGAGAAATACGAATTTGTTAATATTTTTAATAATATTAATATTTTTAATTAGTGTTAGTCTATAGTTAGTAACCACAAACCACCTTTCTTTCATTTTTAAATATCCGTAGATAGGTTAAAAAATACACATTTTGGGTTAGTGGAATATTTTAAGTCAATTAAAAAATAGAAATGCCTTTTTCGTTAGTGAGGATTCATTATAATACATTATCGCTAATTTAGTCATTTTTTTATAGGATGTTAGCCGTAATGTAATGCGAGGTAATATATAATGTTAGGTTTTAAGATTTTTGTGATTTGACAATTAGATTCCGATTTTGATCAAAAGGTCAATGATACAAAAGTTTGAGAAGGACAGTTTACTATTTTTAAAATCGAAAAAAATATCAGAACTATCTATAATGAGAATAGGAATTGGTATCTGAAAGTGAATTTTTTTTATTTTTATTTTTTTTCTTAATTAATAGCTATAAATCACAAAAATTATATACCGTCAAAAAAAGTTTCAAAACTATAATAATTTTTCTTATTAATATTTGAAGAGTTACGGGAGTGAACGATCTTAGTAAATTTCAGCCAAGTTGTTACTGAAGTGACAACAGAAAGCTGGTTAGTGAAAGACTCATTGAAGTTAGTGACTTCAGCAAAATTTAATCATAACTAATTATTCGACAACTAATTTCCTGGGATAAATCAACTAATTTAATAATACAAAATTAAATTTAATCGTTCAATCAATAAAATTATTAGTTGACTAAAAATTCAACTGAAAAATATAATCGTGATTAAATTAGGTGATCGAATCCAGGAAATTATTTGTAGAATAATTAGTCATATTTTAATTTTGCCCATTCTGCTAAAAAACAATTCTTCATCATATTCAATATATCGCACATTTATTTCAAATGTTACACAACTTAAAAACCTGTATTTAAAAAATGTAAAATTTTCAGTCTTGTATGAAATATCGAAACTTTACCTATATCTTTTAATCCCAACCACAAGTGAGATGTATCAGATGTGATTTGAAGTTGATTCGATACATTTTTAACAGTTCATAGAAGACTATTGAATTTAATCATTTGGTTAAATAAAAAATACAGAGTTTTGAGTTGTGTCGCTTTTGTAATACATATAGGATATCTCAATTCTATCATATATTAATCATTTTAGTAACAAGATTTCTGTTCACAGTGCAATCTAAAATTTTCAAAGATAGAAAACTCTTTTTCTTTCTCTTAAGCCTTCAATTACTTTCAACGAACCTAACGACATTTCACGTAAATCTATTTCTACCACCATTTCTTGGTGAAAAAACAATAATAAGTGAGGGGCGGATATTGAAATACCACTTTTGATATATTGTTTAATAAAACTACTAAAGTCAAAGTAATGAAGGTTTTTTCCAAGAATTTCATCCAAAAAATCCGGAAAGGATCATTGTACGTCAGATCAAAGTGATATTTTTAGTAGGTTTAGTGTTAATCATAACTAATTATTTGGCAACTCTGTAACACGGAGGTGCAGAAAACTGTGTCACATATCCGAAAGTTTACAGTTGAGAAGTTTGAATTGGTTTTATTTTTTAAAACAGTTCATTTCCTCAACTGTTCATTAAGTTTGTGTGTAACTCACCGTACAATTAATTGGTCTAGGACATAGTATTCTATACCTCTAGATAATGTCAAAAAAAAGGTAATTAAGAATACGTAATAATGTAGTTTTGGTTAAAAATGGACATATACCTCCGAGTCACAGAACTAATTTTCTTGTAATTATTTAATAAATCGTTATTCCTTATTAAATTACATAATTTCTAAAATAATACATAGAATAAAATCAACTGAAAGATTTAATCATAATTAAATTAGGTGAATGATTCCAGGAAATCAGTCATGCCTGAATAACTAGTTATGCCTACATTTTGCCCAACTCTGCACGAACACAATTCTTCATCATGTTCATTATAATATGATAACACTTTAACAATATATGCTTTTTTATTATGTTTATAATGGAGGAGGATAGGCAAGGCAATCATTAGATTTACAATTAGAGTCAGTAGATAATTAGAATAGGTAAAAGATAAAAAAAGTAACGTTTTTCAATATTTTTTATGTTTTACAATGGACTCCACTTTATCAGGCCATACCTATAACCCATACCTCATACATCTTATTTCAAACACTGCATTTAGTAGCTGACTCAAAGTACTTCCAAATAAAAAAACATTGCCATCTCGATAATCCGACGCATACCGAACCAGAAGCTTGCCGGTTAACCGAAAATACTGGATGTCGAGAAAAATCACATAAAATATGATTTACATACATCCAATACTAACTTAATTATATATATTTTTTAAAACCTATAAATATTTTTTTTTTAAACTTTTAATCAAAATACTAGGTATACAATTTAAATACTATAGGGTAAACCAGACAGTTATTGAAACCCTATCATAAAAATTATATATTAAAAAAAAAGGATTAAATTCCTTTTAAATCCTACAACTCAACTGTGTAGAAGTACTTTCAAATCTGTCCGTATTTTAAAAGATATCCATAGGGTGTCAATAATTGATTTTACATTATTTATTGTCGCTATCTTCTAAAATACATCCCAGGAACAATGTTTGGAGTGAGTGAAGCTGTAACTATAGTACCTAAGGAAAAATCACTGAAAATGTCAACTTTATTTAACTATTCTTTCTGTGTAGTATGAATATTCCCGAATATTTCCTTAAGAGTGTCAATAACTGTCTGGTTTACCCTAGATCCTAGCAGATCTCAAAATAGTGTCCTTTGAAAAGGATTACATGGGACGAGAAAGTGTTCTTTTGAAAAATAAAACAAATCAATTTTCAGGACGAAAGTTAATTTGACGGGTTTGGTAGATCTAGAACCAGTATCCTTCAGTGGCTATTTTTATACTATTATATATAAAACAAGCCATTTTTCGTTTGTAACCACTAACCACGAAAAATACTGTACCAATCAGTTCCATATTTTAACTACATAATCTTCATATATACAAAATATACTGATTTTCAATTGATTTCTTTTTAAAAAAGCGTTAAGTTGTGGATAACAGGGAAGTTTGAAAATTGGCCCTATGATAGGTAGCAAACGCAATTCTACATGAGAGGTTATAAAGGTACGGGTGTTATCAATAGGTTGAAATTGATAATAAAATTTACATATATTCAATTAAACGATTAAAAAATACGATATATAAAAATATTTAAATGTGTGGTACGACATGTGTATTCAGGTGAAGCTTAATAACCAATATATTATTAGCACCATTTAGCGGCAATGTATTATGGGTACTCGGTGTAATGTTTTATTAATAATAAGACGGCAAGAAGAAAAAGGGCCGGCACTCCTTTGTAGTTCGGAATATGAGGGTTAAGCCATAAAACCCTTCAAAGGGGATCTGGGCCAGCCAAACCTGCGAAATGTCCGTCGCCGTGTACCTGAAAATAATTGTTGACAAAAGTTTCTTGGAGACAAATAAAGTTGCAAACAAAGAAATCAAAACTTTCAGACAAAGGAAGGTAAACATAAAATGGAAGGGATGAAGGTCTTTAAAAGGGTGGTGCTGAAAATGAAGAGGGATAGTTTGTTCGACGGAGAGTTGACGAAGAGATGAGAGACGGTTGGAAGTGATATGGCTGAGGAGAGATGCTGGAGGTCCTCAGCGATGATCTCTTGGATGGCCAACACAGTGGGACAGGAAGCCCTGATTATGACCGGACTCAATACGCCGACTGAAAACCCATACTCCATTTTGATAAGTACCAAATATTTGTAATAGTCTGTAATAAGTTTATAAATGGTAAATTGCGTGCTGACCTTTCCATATTGGCATATACTTTTATAGTTAGAAATTAAAATACAACCAGATGAAATTATTTCTGCCTAATCAAAATTATTACCAAATGTCAATCCTTCGTTTTTTAAATATTATTTGTGAAAGTATGATTCATAAGCTATTAGTTGTAAGCACTAGAGTTCCTTAATAGTTTCTGTCCACCTAAACTACCAACTTACAGATTAAAATTAAAAATTGGATATCAAATTATGCTTTTAATGTAAATTTCAACTACCTAATCCGTTCAATTTTAACCAGCCTAAACATTTCTGCTATACCTGAAAATATCATTGATGAAAAAAATAAAATGGTTCAAAAAACCAAATAAACGCGCTTTAATAGCAAAACGAACTAAACCTATCACAGACAAAATATAATGATCTAAAACTATTAGTATATAACATTTTTTGATTGGATTAGCCATTTTTGTGTTACAGACTCTCAAACATAACCAAAACTAACTGTTTGAGAAAGTTGGCGAATTTTGTAGATTTTTGATAATCGATTGTGGCTAAACGCCTAAATCAAATTCAGCTCAAGAGATGTCTTTAGATGCACAATTTAATAAACTTTAATTTTGTAAATAACACATTTTTCGATTTAAAGCATCTGAGTTGTACTGAATAATAAAACCTACTACTCCACCTTTTACAAGGCAGGACCCATTTTTGGGGATGTTTCGACTGGTCTAAGTAAGAATATTAAAACAAAGTTGTGCTATTATTGTATCGTCATTGGTCCTTGACATGTTTGCAAATTCTAAAGATAATCAGATAGGTGGAAATTAGTGAAAATTACGATACAAGATTCCGTTACATACAGGTGAAGTTAATAATGCTCAATTTCATACTTTATAACAAGATTCTTATCGATAAAATAATAAAACTATAATTATTAAATTAAATTAAATTTCTCCACTTGTGAGAGCCGGCGAAGCCACGACGAGGGATGTTAGTTAAATATATAATTAAAATGAATTTAATTATATATTTTGATGATAATAATTATATAATTATTAAATATGATTTAACGATGCCATATTATGATATCATTCGTGTAAGAAAGAATAGTGTTCGCAACATAGTCAGTCAGGTGTTAATAAACAGGAGGACAATGACAATTTAAATTACTATCAACAAACCTCCTTCAAAATTATTGCAACTATTAAATTTTTAATACGCATTTTATAACTTTACATGTATGGGACGGAATCTTGCATCGAAATTTTCACCAATTTCCAGCATTTTGATTGTCTTGAAAATTTGCACACGGTTCAAGGACTAATGAGAATACTATAATTGCTCAACTTTGTTTTAATATTCTTGCATAATCCAGTCGAAACACCCCCAAAAAGGGGGCCTGCCTTGCAAAAGGTGGAGAAGTAGTTTTTATGATTCGGTATGGTTCAGATGGGCCCTGTGAATAAAATATTACAAAAGCCACTAGATTTGATAAGAGCGAAAATTTCGGGGGCAAACAAACTCAACATTTTTGCACTTTTTTTCAGATTTTTGCAAAAAAACATATACAAAAATACTTTAAATCGAAAAATATGTCATTAACAAAATTAAGGTTTATTAAATTTGGCGTCTTAAGATATATTTTAAGCTTAATTTGATTTAGGCGTTTAGGCACAATCGACTACCAAAAATCGACGAATTTCGCTAACTTTCTCAGAATGTTAGATTTGGTCATGTTTAAGAGTCTATAACACACAAATGGCTAATCCAATTAAAAAAATGTTATATACTAATAACTAGAGCCCGGATTCTCGTGCAATTGCATATTTTTGTTGCAAGTTCATAATCAGCCAGAGACAAATTATTTATACGAATTAGGATGTTTAGGCCAAATTTACCTTAGTTTAATATTGCACAAAATTGCACGTTTTGGGGGTTACTGCATAAAATTGCACATTCTGCAGTTTGAATGCATAAAATCGCACATTCTGCAGTTCGAATACACAAAATTTCTGCATTCAAATCCTAAATGCACAACACTTTCGTGTTTTTGGAAAAGTAACAATTTTAAAAACAACTTTAGATTGACTTTAGCTAGGGATCTCGGGTTTCCAACTTCCAAGAAATTTTGCCTCTTCCTCCTAACTTAGGGATATTTTTAATTAGTACAACATAGTTATAAAATTAAGCCCTTATTGCTGTTAGTAAACATTTTCACTTTAAACAAAGCAAATTTATTCTTCTGCCTTCTTAGCGGGAAATTAAATAAAGTTTAATCATTCCTAACATAGATATTTATACTCCTAAGTAATATGTACATATAGCTTATGTATACCACGTACAATAAAGATATGCGATTTGTTCTTATTGTATTTTAAGATAAAAACAACTTTTTGGAAATAATTGTATCTAGCGAATTATTTGTTCAACCTTTTTTATCATTTGCATGATTTTAAGTTTTATTGCACGATTTTGCACAATCTTAAGTTTTTATTGCACATTTCAGAATTTTTGTTGCACGAAAATCAGGGCTTTACTAATAACTGTAGATCATTAGATTTTTTGCAAGATAGGATGTTTAAAGATTCCGATTGCTACTCCCAGAAATATCAATAAAACCAAAAATTGTTGGTTGATTTTAGATAAACTGAGTTACTAAAATTGCAAATAAATCACAAATAGTACACGGAAATTAGCTTCGAAAATTTTTTTTTTTTTTTTCGATTTGCTATTAGAACGTATATTCTTTAGTTTTTTATATTATATTTTTTTTTTTATTTTGAGAATGAAATATGACACACTATTTTAATAATGTTTGTATCTTTTCTATAATATGTTAAACCGGTGTCTTAGAATGGAAAAATTCCACTTTTTAATTGCTACTTGACTGTCCGTGAAATAGCGAAATACAATTTCAACTCCTCGGCTGGAAACAGACGAGAAGACTATACGACATGTGAGCTACAAGAGAATCTACCTGAGCCAGAAATCCTAGCTGCTCCAGCGGCGGTGAAGACATGAATAATGGAGGGGGCGGTCTGCTGGGGGTGGGGCCTGGGGCGGCGCATGCTCTGCCTCTTGATCGTATCGGAAAACCTACCCTACAAGATGAACCATCCCAGGAGTCGTCATTAAAAGGAAAAATCAACTCCCCTCCCGAAGAGAAATAGAGAAAAAAAAATACACACATAAAAGCAGGGCGGATGATATTCAATATTTGTCGACCGCTTCCTCAGATTGCTAAACGTCTTCATTTAATTGGGCAAACATTGTCTCCTGGGCAGCTCACCCTCGGAGGAAGTATTACCGGCAAATATTTACACTGCTACCTGGATATTTTTTGTTCTCTATCCTAGCCAAACATAAGGTTCGTTATATCGCTGCGGTTACAGTAGCTTTCTGTGAGAAAAAAAGGATTAAGCTACTCCCGACTTTTCGTTATATTTACAGATCAGTGATTCGATATATATCAGATACAGCACTAAATTGAAAAAAAAATATCACTGAGGAATAATGAACAATTATCTTATTCGTGAAATATTCTAACTTAAATACCATCACGTTACTTTAAATAATGAAACTGTTTCAATACAACTAATTGTTAGTTTAATATATTAAAAAAATTGAAATTTTCTGTTCTAAAACTATGCTACTTATATCACAATACAGTGAAACTCCGATTATCGAGTTTAATTGGGGCCGAAATTCATCCGGATACCCAAAAATCCGGATAATTAGATTGACTATTGAGTTAGGTTATTGAAACAAAAAATTGAGACATATGTAATGTTTTAACTATGTATTTTATTGAATAAATAAAATGTGGCTGTTTATAATATTATATTTATGTAACAACAAAGTTTTGTTAATATGTCGGAAACATGTGGATATTCCGACACAGAACTCATCGCCAATTTTTTTCCCAGATTCGCCTTTCCTAAAACGTTTTAAAATGGACAGTTTTTCGGACACAGTTAATATATCTCGTATTCGTTTGGGTGCCATAACTCTTTAAGTTGATTAAGACAACACTCGCGATAAAAATAGAGCCCGGACTGGGCAAAACCTGTGTAGGATGGATGTGCTATGTTTCTAGAGATTCACTAAATATTTATTCGGAATTTGATTGTTATGAGGTGTGTGGGTTCTGCCCCTAATTCTGAATCATAGTACCGGTAGTTGCGCTTGGTCTATTTAGTTTTACTATTGTATGCACTATTATCGTGTCATGAAAACTAATAAGAGGGGACCTATCGTACTCAGAAACACGGCCTACAATGTCTTTTAAGAAGAAGAAGAAAATGAACTTTATTCTGGGACTACTTGTCCCCTAAGAATAACATATGATTACAGTACATAGGACAATCATCTGGCTTAGATAATTAATTATAATAAATAATAACAATAGATAATAATAAAAATTGATAAATAATTAAATAATGTGTTACAAAAATAACTGAGACATCTTGTAAGAGGATACATCTTATGTATACTTTTAGTAATATATTTAATATATATATATATATATATATATATATATATATATATA
Source organism: Euschistus heros (assembly GCA_003667255.2). Lineage (NCBI taxonomy): Eukaryota > Metazoa > Arthropoda > Insecta > Hemiptera > Pentatomidae > Euschistus > Euschistus heros. The sequence goes on from RCWM02000393.1 coordinate 362,274, forward strand.
TATATATATATATATATATATATAGATAGATAGATAGATAGATATATTTTTTTTTCTTCAAATTAATCCGGATAAATGGAAGTTCACTGTGCTAAGGTAGGTTATTCATAAGATTGAAAGGCTGACGTTTTTGGTTGAGTGGGATTAATATATTATTCCACATTTCTATTTGATTTTATTGTGCAAAGACTATCATTAGTATGAACATTCATCATCAGTTCTAAAAAAATACAAAAAATAGTTTTATAAACTACTGTTTCTCTTTTTATTTCGGAAAAACTACAGTTACTCAAAATTTGTAGATAACCTATTACAGTCATAGTGGAAGGTTGATATTGATAAATGTTCCTATGACGAAACCATAATAAATGTAGTTCTGGATACCACTCTAATTTAATTATTTTTTACATAGCCTAGAAAAAATAAAATATAAAAATACAAATAATATTAAAATAATTTTTTTCTTCATCATCTCTTTGTTTTTAGAAACATTGAATGGTGTATTGTATTCATTTGGTTAGCCTCCTGAGTATAAAAGAAAACTGTATTTAATTATTTTAAAGTCGAGAACATAATGTTAAATTTAGCAGAAGAATTTTTATTATTTGGTAAGCCATTTGTTTTTTAAAAAAGTAAATTTTATTTTTATCTAGATTTATTTCTAGATGAACTTCCGTGTTCCCTAAGTTTCCTTTTCGTAACTCAAGTGATTTTCGTTCAAATTGAAATTCCAATACTATTTTAAAATATTTTCTTTGATAATCGCAAATACTCTTTTCGAACAGTCGAGATGGATATAACATACATTAACAAATCCAAAATTGTCAGTCAATCAGCTTAGCTCTATGCTTGGATGTATATTTGTTAACTAATTACCTAAAGTTTTATTAAAACAAATATACAATCTAATAATTTTTACAAATTATTTATTTATTGTAATGATGTTTTTATTTCCTTTTGGTTTGGAAATGTATTTATGTTTTTACTGTTACTGCCTATACATAATAAATATTCTTTTTCTTCAACAGAATATTTTTAAAAATTCATTTTGTTTTATATTCTTCACCTATTTTTCAGGAGTAGAAAATGTGTAAGTTCTCTACTGTCCCACTCTTGGAGTTGTTCTTAGTATATTAAAGTAAATCTTCAGTAATTTTTTTTATAAACATTGAATCATAAGATTTCTAGCAAAAAAAAATATAATTTTTTACTATTAACATATATGACTAGAACTAGAAAAACAAATAATTAGAAAAATGTCTGAATAAAGAATATATAATATCCGTGCTTGGCTATACTGATTACTTGGTAGTGTTGAGTAGCGTAGTATAAATGAAGGGCTTATATACATATTATAACCTTAGGTGATGTACATGAGACAAGCTAACAGGTGGCGATTAAATCTCCAATTTCGATTTTACGGATATTCCCTCTTTCAGCCCAACATCATTCAAATAATAAAAGTTTCTATGTAAACACATCAATGCTCACAAAACAGCCAGTAAGGAAATCCTGGTGTGTTTCTTCTATTCAATCGATCAATGATCATCTGCAGATCAAGTAGATCAGGTGCATCTATTTCCTTTTCTTCCGTGTCTTCAGCATTGTCCCGAGCCTTATTTTCATTCCCTCAAGAGTTCTTGTTGAAGAGTTTTTTAAATGTTCCTTCCATATTTCCAATACTTCTATTTTTGGATGAACTTTATTCAAATCATGGCATGGTCCAAGCTGCAATCTGCTATAATAAAGCTTCGGACGTCTTGAAATGAGCTTCTAGGTCTAAAAAACATTTTTTTATACATTCCTCATCCGGTATAACACAAACGTTTTACAAAAAATGAAGTTTTACGTGTACCAATTTATAAGTGTAAGTATTATTTATATACACTTGCGGATAGGACAGGCTACAATTCAGTCAATCTTTCTACTTGTCAATCAAGATTTTTAGAGGACTTAGTAATCTTAATAATTTATATTAATTTTTAATTACTATTGCAGTCGATGTCACACTGGACGTTACTGTTATTTTTAGCTATTTTCTAAAAATGATAAAAATTATTAAAAAGTCAACTTCAGCACATTGTTCGATATAATAAATAATGCAACAAAGTTTTATATATCTAAATATTCTATTTGATAAGCCATGACCCTAGTTGGTGATTATCTCTGAAAACACTTATTAATTAAGGAAGAACACTTTCAAAATAATGTTTTGTCAAAGTTATTTTACTTTACATAAACTGTTTCGAAGCATTTACATTCAAAAAGTGTGATGTGAGATCAGAAAAAAAACAGTTCGTAATAAAAGAAAATTAAAGAACAAACATCAGAAGGTAGGTATTTACAAGATAACTATGCATTTAATTGTTTAATAGGAAAGATAATTCGCAAAGAGCATTTCTGCGACGATAAAATAAAAAAAATAAATAAATAAAAGAGACAATTTATCGGCTATTTAAGTGTTTTAAGTGGTTACACAGGTCTACATCAAAATTGCCTTTTGCATGAAATTATACCATCCATAGTATTTGATTCACAGAATCTAAATTTGGAACATTAAATTGATAGTTAGCTCTTATTGCCCATTTATGTCAAAATAACGGTGGGTAGCTTCATCGATTTATCATATTTATGATGATAGTTCAAAGTTTTAGGGAGTATACTAGTATAAATATTGTTGTAACTTATTTGTTTGTTGTGCCTAAGGCAGTCTGTGTTTTTATTTGCCAGTTAAAAGCCTTGTTTCATTAGAATTCTTAACATTTTCGGCATATTTTTGGTAAAAATTCTAACATGTTCCCTATGTCACTTAATTGTATTAAGGTAACGGTCGGGTTAAGAGGAGGCACCAAACTGGCCTCACCCGCGCTACACTGACCAGTTCGATCCTTACGCTTCACTTCGAGTTTACATTTATCGATAGCTCTTTCCTATAACCTCACATGTAAACAATCACTTCTACAGTTTCAACTTGGATTGTGTTGTTTAGTGTGTTCTATTGATATTTAGTCTTCTTAAATGAAAATAAGTGAAACAGAAGTTAACGAAATGAATTTCATAAAGGATTAAGTGTTTTATCAATTCATGTTTTCTTATTCCCTCTTATCTAATGTGTAAAAGTGTTACAAAACTTAAGAACATTAATCTGTACATGGATTTGGTGTTTTATATGTTTTTATTTGTTGTATCAATTGGAGTGATAAAATTTCGGTATGCATATTTTGTGAATGCATTCTTTGTCATCCTTAATAATTATTGTCCTAAAGTGTAACAGATTTTATAATGTAAATAAGTGAAACAGAAGTTAACAAAATGAGTTTCATAAAGGATTAAGTGTTTTATCAATTCATGTTTTCTTATTTCCTCTTATCTAATGTGTAAAAGTGTTACAAAACTTAAGAACATTAATTTGTATATGGATTTGGTGTTTTACATATTTTTATTTGTTGTATCAATTTAAGTGATAAAATTTCAGTATGCATATTTTGTGAATGCATTCTTTGTCATCCATAATACTTATTGCCCTAAAGTGAGACAGATTGTATAATTATTTCAATAAAACATATCAATCTAAAAATAAATGTGAAAAAGTATATCATAGGTTTCATATTTCCACTTTCCTTGAGAAAATATAGCAGAAATTAACATCATAACTTTCAGTAAGGATTCTGTCTTATATTATATCCCTTATAACATGGAGAATGGACAATGTGAAAATAATCACAGATTAAGAGGTAAATGACATTATATAATTGTAAAACTATTGGTGTAATGTTATAGATTAATGTATTTTTAAACATTTTTAGAAGCCTAATGATGGAGCATTGTCTCTGAAACATGTAGCTGCAAATGTTAAATAAATAGGAGTTATGTGAAATATATACTTAAGGATTCTGTCTTTTAAATATTTATGATTTGTTATTTATACTTCCCTCACATCACAAAGTTTATCAGGAATTAACATTACTGGTGGTTTAGCATTATATTAATTTTCATTTAATATAAAATTAATTCAGAATTGATTTAGTGTCTTATATTTTGACATTTTCTTATTTCTCGTTTTAATATCATAAGGTTAACAGAAGTTAATATTACTTTGAACAGGGATTTAAAGTTTCTCCGTAAATAAATAAGAATAACCTTTCCCCTCGAAAAGTAGCGACTAAAACACCGAAATAAATCGGAAGAAGGTAAGAATCGATAAAAGGTATTCTCGGCGGGCGTAGGAGCTGCCTCCTCTTAACCCGTCCGTTACCTGTATTAATAGTGCAGAATAATTTTGCTACATATGTGGTAACGTGAATTTTAGTAGCCAATGGACCGGCATTCAAATACTTGCGAGGTAAATTTTCTCGTATAAGCGAGGCCAAAATTAAAGACGGAATATATATTGGCGCCCAAATCGGAGAGATTCTTCTATCTAATAACTTTTTGGTGAAAATTGCAAATATAATTATTTTATTAGTACTATAATGATTCTGATATGCATTTGAAATTAATTGAAATGAAAAATAATCTCTATTGTGGGGCACCTTGTCCCCTAAGAATAACATAAATGTACAATAAAAAGGTATAATTATGTGGCTGCGTATATATCAGGCAGCAACTTATGTTGAATATGAATTATATACTTATAAATGTATAAGGTGGAATTTTAAATTTAAAAACTAATATTCTGGTTTATATATATTAAAAAAAAAAAAAAAAAAAAAAAATCCATATTTTATGTATTTGAATCCATTAAATAATATATTAAAAAAATAATACAGTGTATCATACTATGGGATTATCATATTATAAACTCATTGTCATGTATCAACCAAACTTTAAAGACAAGAAACTGTTCGTTGTTTTGAACGACTCCTACATTTACTAGGCAATACTACATTTACTAGTTACTAGAAAGCGTTCTAACTATCAACGAATTGCAAATGACTTATTACATGACAATAATTAGACTATTTGAACATACGGAGTTGAACTTTGGGCTCTAATAAACCTTTCAGTTCTTCTCCATATCCAATCCTTACAATCCAAAATTCGTAAAATCTTCAATAATTCTATTATGCCACAAATATATCCATACAGATCTTAATGTTCTATACGTTGCTGATTTGGTTCAAACTAGATAGCTATTATTTCATAGTAATCTTCATTCCCACTCGAATCAACTAGTCTTCCAGCTTGCATCATATTCAATTCCCGTTAATCCTCCGAGGCGTCAGAAAAGAATATTGGCAAGAGACCTTGTAATGTAGAATTGTTATTGAAATTCTACTTGTGAGTAGTTCTTCACATGTTATTGACATGTCGTTGAGATCATTTTCCTTAAATTTACTTGTTGCTTATTATGTATATTATATACATTAAATATCAATAATTAGTTAAACAGAAAAATATATCATATTATAAACTATATATACTATCATGAACTATATATGAACACAAACACAGACACTAATTTGTCATGAAATTCCAATTTGAAAGTATCTCTAACAGTTGGCACTATGCCAGGATAATGAAGGCATTTCAAATACGTAAAGTCAAATCGAAAGATGTTGATCTCAAACTGCAGTTGTAGGCACTATCGGTGGCACAAGTTAAAAATAAATAAATTATTTGATTCTTATCAACGATATTCTGCGATATTTCTCGAAAGATCCGCTAGATTGCAGCAAATGCTATGTAAAAATCACTGATCCCAATCACAGCCAGATTTCAAGCATTATCCCTATTTATGATAATTTTAATAACAATTTTCAGAACGACTATTGCTTTTTTTGATTAGTTGATAATTTAGCATTGAAAAACAGGCTTAGTAGTAGGCGGCATTAAAAAGACTTTTCTATGGTTTCTATGTTATTAAAATTGTATATAGAAACAACGTTAAATACTTAATCGATCAAGAATAATCAAGTGATTCTTTTTTTAATTTTTATTATTATTAATGACATATATTTACAAAAAATTTGGTAGTATTGGAATGAAATAAATATTTAAAATGTATGCAATTTGTAACTTATACAGGTAATAATAAGCTTAATGGTCTCTTAAATAGACCTAAAAGCAGAATGTGAAAATGAAAAACCTCACGACAAGCCAAGAGAAACAATATATTGAGAATGGAATACATATATCAATAAAAATATTATTTCCTAATCAAAAACATTTCCATAAAGCTAAATACTATACTAACAAAAATAAATTATCGAAACCATGGGGAAAACTCAATCAACGGTGGATTTTTATATTTGGAATTGACCTAGGATCCCAATATCAATAATGAACTTTACTTCACGAGCCAAAACTAAAATAAACAATGCATTGAAGTAATATAATAAATTATTAGGTTATTGGATAAAGTAGGACAAAAAAAGTTAAAAAGATTAACTGCTTATCAGTATATTTCTGGTTAAGATCAGCGATTATGATAAAACAAATGTTTGGTCCCCCATGCTTTAAAATATTTTAGATTAGTAAAAGATAAAATAAATAATTTTATCTGTAAACTGATCAAAATTTTCCTGCATAGCTTTCCCAATCTCACGGATGTATTAAAAAAAAAAAAAATCTTATGAAACCAGATATCAATCCTTTCATAGTAAACTCCCAACTCGAATCCATTAGACTCCCAACTTGCTTCACACTCGATTCCAGATAACCCACCGAGGTGTCTGGAAAGAAGAGGGGCGAGAGACCTAGTCTAGAACTTTTATTGTGCTGCTAGTGAGTAGTTTTTCACAAGTTATTTACATATCATTATAATAATTTTCCTCAAATTTACTTGATGTATATTGCAAACAGTTGAAAATATCTATAAATAGTTATTAAAAAAATGTATTATCAATTATTTAAGTAAAATCAAATATTATGATATTTTATGGGTTGTGTTTATAATAAAACAAGTATTTCGTTGAAAATGCACAACTAGCAATATCTCTTGATAGATATTTGTACGACTATAATTCACTGCCAAATAATAGCATGGCACTAAATACTATTTAGAGTACTATTTACTCTTTTCTTTTCTATTTCTACGTCCGTCTTCTTCGATGAAAATCGGACTTCTTACGAGTCATAAAAGAATACGAACACTTTTCGAGATACCATTTAGTTTCAATAATGACATGCAACATGTTGTAATTTTCAGTACCTGGCATTTTACGAATTGTTTTACATCTTAAACATCAGGACAAGCTATTAAACTTTAATTTTTATTATTATATTTTATATATTTCTTACAATACTTTGCTTTATTATTTCTCAACATATGTTTTGGTTTTTATAGCCGCGATTTAAACTCATTTTTACGTTTTGATTTTAGACCAATTAAGAAAATAACAAAACCACTGCAGATTAACTTTTAAATGCAGTTATTGCTTATTTCGGCATCGATCCATCGGATAGGTTTCATTATTATTGTTTGAAGTATTTAGGTAATTGAACGTATTGAAGTATTTATATAAAGTAGAACTATATAAAGTATTGCAATAATCAGAGCTTTGGTTTAAAACAGTAGCATGAAATAAATGTTTTAAACTAACATTGAGAACATAACTTTGCGAACATGTCTGAAACGATATCCGCTATTTATTATAGTTATTTTGATTAGTGTTTGTAATAAGAGAAAATTAAAATAAATAGTGAATGGAATAATAAGTCAAAAAAATTAATTAAAAGTCGAAATAATAGTTGAGAATATGAACAATTTATAATATTTAAAATGATCGGTATTGTACACTAGATTCATTTGTGTCTAGATAGATATACCTACTATCATGTAATATAATCCCATAGCCTCAACAGAAACTGATTTAACTAAATAGCGACTTTGAAGTTTTGGTACTAAATCACTTCTTCTTTTTTTCTAAACTCGGAAATTCCAGAGCTGAATGCACTAATCGGTTTTTAAAAAGAAAACATAAAGAAAAACAACCTTTAGGCAAAGGCATGTCGAACACGCCGAAAAATCCAACTGGAAGAGTCAGTATAAAGAAATCGGCCGAAGAAGAAAATAAAATAACGGGAACGGGCATTGTTTGGTAAAAGGTGCCTTGGAAAAAGAAGTCTTGCCGAAAGCGGGGACACGGCCTGGTATAAACAGACAACGGTCGGATTGAAAGAAGAAGGAGGAGGAGGAGGGCGGAGCTAGAGAATGTCATAAATAAAACAGCAATCTGCCATATTGGAAGCCAAGGGTGAAGTCGTAGCAGAAAAATGTTTTTTTCCTTTGTGGAAAAAGTCGAGGGGGGGAGAGAAAGAGAGAGAAGAAGAGAAGATCGCTGCCATTCCCCGGGTCAGGATATAACTCATCTTTCAGTACCTGTCCCTTTTTTATAGTAACATCGGAGTTACTATACGGAGGGTACAGAGAGAAGTTATATCCCAGGGATAGCAGCGATAAACTTCCTTCAGAATTATAGTTTTGTATCAAGGAAAAATTGTTTAATGAAATGATATTAACAATTAAAGATGTTTAATGTTGGATGTTCTTATAGTCTATACTGCGTGGAACAACTAAAAAGATTGTTTTTATTAGAACTATCGGACATTAACCCTGTACTCCAGAAAAGGCAAGGTAGGGATTAAAAAATATTTCCATATATAAACTCCCCGTCAAAAGTATCGCAACACTTTAAAATATTTGAATTTTACAAAACCGTCATAATATCGTTTTCTCATAATAAAGAAAGATTCCGAAGTCTGTAATAAACATTTTTAAACTGTTTTATTAATATAAATTACAATATTTCTTCCAATAAACAAAAAAAGTTAGAAAAATTATTTTTTTTAATTTTCCCTTTTTACAATTTTAACTTTTAAATTAAAATTTAAAGTTTTAATTTACATATAATAAGAGCTGAGATTCTGACCGAATCGTTTTGGCTTAAACGATTCATTGTGAATGGAATTAATTGTTATAACTTGACTAAAGAGAAAAGAGAGAACAGACTAGAGGCAAACCATAAACATGGACTGAAAAGAAATTTTTAATGAATAACCAAAATTCTATCGTTTATTGGTAAACAGTGAATAACAATGATTATTCTGATCTCTAATGTCTCTCATTTAATAAATAATATCAATATACATATCAATAAAGTATGGATTAAGGTCATAACCAAAAATCTCCCGAGAATTATGGGTGTTGCAATACTTTTGTATAATATACATTAAAGCGTAAGTTTTTTTTTATTACTTTCTACTACACATGACATGTATCTCCGAATTATTTCATTTATTTTTCCAGCAATTTCCCCCCCTTTTTTGAAGAATGGTACCGAGTTTGACAAGTATCTGCCTAGGAACGTTCTAACCTTATTTATATCTTTCATTTTGATAATGTGAAATCAAATTTAATTCATTTTGTTACATCAATCTATGTCTTACTATTAGAGTCAATTTATTATAACACCATACACACGCACATAAATATACGGTGTTATTTCCATTAGAGGGGTAACTTTTCAAAAAGATTACTATTACGTAAAGCTTTTGATCGTTGAAGAATTTAAATAAATATACATACACACATAATAGTAGCTCTGTACGAAAGACAATATGTTGCCAAGCTTCCAGGCCTGAGTTCCAATCAGGTTGAAGTAGAAAATTTATTTTCTGTTATTTCGGCAAAAAATCTATTTCGAGGTCGGGAGACCCTCCAGAGGCATACTCCAGGTTTTACACCAATATGGGTACCTTTCATTGGGGGAAAACCTGGCGGTTGGGCGTGATTTCGGCGATATTGTCCTTCTTACCAACCGTTGGTTTAGTAACTGTTTCTAGACCTTCCATATTTCCAGGTTTATCGTATTATCATCCAGGTTTTTAGATCTCGTAACAATATCATAACTATTGAATGGCTATTAGTACCATGACATAATATATTATGTATTTATATTTAAATTATAGTTTTCGTCGTAAACCTACGACATCCTGCCCTAAAGTATCCTTTAATGACATTCCACTAATCCCTGTTGAACAGATCCGCTACCTAGGACTCCACTTGGACAAACGTCTTACTTGGAATCCACATACAAGACTAAAACGACAAGAAACTGCCCGTCGTTACTGACTACTTCAACATTTACTAGACAAACGTTCAAAGCTCCCAATTAATTACAAAAGACTCATTTACATGACAGTGATTAGACCTATTTGGACGTACGGAGTTAAGCTTTGGGGCTCTACTAAACCATCCAATTCATCTCGTATCCAATCTTTGCAATCCAAAATCCTTCGAAAAAATCCTCAATGCTCCTTACTATGTGACCAATAAACTTATCCATAAAGATCTTAATGTTCCATATGTTTCTGATTTAGCCCAAACCAGATCCTATCCTTCCATAGTAAGCTCCATAACCACTCCAATCCACTAGTCTCCCAACTTGCTTCCTACTCCATCCCTGATAACCCTCCGAGGCGTCTGAAAAGAAGATGGCCTAGAGACCTTTTAGTGTAGATTTTTTATTGAAGTGCTACTAGTGAGTAGTTCTTCACAAGTTATTTACATGCCATTGTATTCACTGTCAACACATTTACTTGTTGTATATTATTTTGTACAGTTGTAAATATCAATAAATGGAAAAAAAAATATATATATAGTTATTTGATTTTCCATCCAAAGTGTTATGTTTATTTAAAGACTGGTTTCTGGGTTGACACTTACTCAAGTGTAATATTATAATAAAATTAATCTTAATTTAAGAAAATTACAATATAAGCAATTATAAATTATGTGAATAAAGTGTACATAGTTCTGACATCGGATTCTGTCATTTCCACTTCCGATATCATCTCTCAAAAATAGATTCAGAATTAATTTTGATCTGTTATAAAAGTAAAAATCTGGTACAGATCGGTTCAGTAGTTTTCGCGGTTAGTGATCACAAACGAGAAATAACTTGTCCTTTTGTATAATAGTATAGATAAGACCCGTAAGATGATCTTTCAGAGACGAATAGGAAATTTGTTTAGATATATTATGACACATAGTCTTAAAAATTATCTTGATTTATTTAGTTTGCATGTTTTACTATATTTAAATTGAGAGGTTTTAATGTATTGAGTGATTCGCTCCATTAAGACGGGATATTAACTTTAATTTACTAACTTAAAAAGTTTATCAAACTTTAAAGTTTGTTTTTATTATTTGTAAATTTTATTATTTCTTCTTACAGTTTTTTTCCGATATTTTTTCTTTTTTTTTTTAGCTTCAAATACCAAACACCCCTTCGAGAAAGAACCCTCCAATCTCCGTGAAACCTGACCCTGGCCTCCAGACGAGCGCTGGATAGTTGGTATGGCCGTTGGGGGCGGGTAATGATTTTAGCTGAGTGATGTCGGCATAGCAACAGTCACCCCTCCCGCTCTTTCTTATTCTTCTTCCCTCCAGGCGCCAATATGTCTTCTTGAAAAAAAAAAAAAAAAAAAAAAAAAAAAAAAAAAAAAAAAAAAAAACAGAAATAAAACTCCCTGAATTTGGAACAAACTTTGTTGAACATTATATATTTGTGGAGAAATATGCATTGTGTTATTGATACCGAATATTACAATTCTTTACACTAAATTTAATAAGCAATACAGTAGGTATTACTTTATCGATAGTATGGATAGTTCGACGAAGAAGAAAAAAAATGAATAAAAAAAAAAAAAAAAAGAAAAATACTTAAAAACATATTTTATTTATTTATTTATGGTGCCGGGTACCACTACATTTGGTTAGAGGCACCATACTCAATTTGAGAACTATAAGTCCCTGTAAAGATTTGTTTGTTTCAAAAAGTGAATTATGTGCTTGTGGAAATATAAGCTATTTTCAATGTTTAAATGTCTTAACTTATCAGACCTTTATCTTTTCTTTGCTTTTCGTATTTTGTGCATTCCACAAGAATATATTCTATTGTCAGATTTATGTGAGATTCGTTGCATTTTGGAGGTGGCTTATCTTCCAATAAGTAACTGTTTTCTTCGTAGAAAATTTAAAACCTGCTTTTAAAGCCCGATTTTGAATCTCATCAACTGTGTTTTGCATGATTGCTTGACCAAACTGTAAATCATTGCATAATATATACACAGTGCGGCAATGAAATTCCGGGACTGAAGCTATATCTCAGCAACCAGTAGCGACATCTGTTTAAATTTTATGTCAAATAAAATTTGGACATATATAGACATAACCTAAAACTTTTATTTAAATCGGTTGACGTTTATCATTGTTTTTGATATTTTGTTAAATGTCGGAAAACAATAAGGGAACGACGTGCTGTTATTATTCGAAATGTTATTATTCGTCGAATTCGACCAGAATATCGCAATTCTGACTGGTGTCTGTTACACGATAATGCACGAGACACACATCACTGATTGCTCGTCAATTTTTGACACGAAATCAAGTCTGTGTGTTGGATCATTCGCCGTATTCCCCCGATTTAGCACAATGTGACTTCTCTTTATCTAAAAATGAAAATGAAGTTGAACGGACGCATTTTTAATGATATTGAAACCATCCAAAGACAGTCTACGCGCATATTAGAGGCAATACCGACAATTAATTCTGAGCAGGCATTTGAATTACTATTGAATCGCTCTAAAAAGTGTATTGAAGCAGGAGGAGAGTATTTTGAATAATTTAATAAAAATATTTGAATAAAATTGTTTTGTTTCATTTTTATAGATCCAGTCCTGGAATATAATTGCCGCACTGTGTATATATATCAATAGGTCGTCAGTAAATAAACAGATATAAACCGGAGGTTTTATCTGGTTTATGGCTATGTAAAAGAGAGTAGGACTTAACACTGACAGTTGGGAAACACCATTAAAAATTTCAAAACTATTTGATAAATTTCCTCTCCTCTAAAAACTTTGAATGAAATTTAGCTTGCATGCTGCCATTAATTTTCCCCTCCAGTAACTATTATAAGATTTTAGATTTCGTTGAACAGTCAAAAGCGTTTTCAATGTCAAAAGAAATATACAGTAAGTGCTGTTTGTTTTCAAAGGCTTTCATGATTGCAAAATAAATATGATTAATGAGTGATCTAAAACCACATTGATTTGGGGATATTAATTTTCTATTTTCCAGTTCCTAAATTAGTATCCTAATTATTTTTTCCATTATTTTACAGGACAAGAGTTGAGTGATATTGGGCGATAGCTTTCAATAAAAACATATACTTATTAAAAACTTGTTAATTTCAACTAAATATTTACAAACGTTATGGCAATCGTGTTATGCAGTATAAATATTACGTATAGTGTCATATAAATGTATAATAATGTAAATTACAATAAATAAATAAATAATACGCTTCTTTATACTAATAGATAGTAGTTCATAATTAATACTAATTACAATAACAATAATAATAACGCAAAAGTTGTAGTAGCAGTAGCAACAAAAGTGACATCTCTTCGTGATTATTCTTAAATCTATTAAGAAAGTTAATTTTTCATTTATTGTATGTTAAAGAAATTAAGAATAAAGACATTATTTTACACAAGTGTTTAAAAGAAATAGAAAAACATTTTTTTTTCTGGATTGCCGTAAATCAAGATATTATCTAGAGATAAATGTCAGTATGAACTATATAACAGTTCATTTTTCTTTTACACTCACGAGTTGGATTTTACATTTTTTTATTTAAGAAAACTAAATATCAATACAAATCAAACTTGAAACTGTAGAAACGGATGTTTACAAGTGAGGTTATAGGAAAGATCTATCGATAAATATTAACTCTAAGTGAAGCGAAAGGATCGAACTGGTCAGTGTATCGTCGGTCAGACCGATCTAGTAGAGATCCTCTTGCATAGCGCATTCCAGTAGCAGGTGTTTAGTACTATTCGATATATATAGACTACACTTTTCGCTTGTATTCTGGGATATCATTATTCACCTATTATTTAAAAAAAAAATTTTTAGGTTGTCATCCTTGGCTAGTCTTTAAGCCCTAAATGTCTCCATTAGCATCCAGAAAAGTCAAGAGGTAAAGTTTAAACTATTTTTTCGAATAGATTTTCATGTAAAGTGTCTAAAGATTTTTATCACAACAATAATCTAGCTATCGCAATAGTTCTTTTCAGTACTAAGTAAGGATAGGCATCGGTACATGATATATCGATATTTTTATTCCGTTAATCCGATATATTCATATCGATATTTTTTCTTACGATATATTGATACATCGATTCACACCTTACGATACATCGTTTTCTCTATTAAAAAACAAAATACAACTACACATATTTAAAAAAAAGTAATAAAACCTTATAAAAGTGGTTTTAATAAGGGAAAGGTCTTAATGTTTAATGTTTTTAACCATTTTCAGGTCAGACGTACATATTTAAAATAATTTCAATCCACTGTTTTTGTTGTTGTTTTTTTTTGCCACTTTTCAAATTTTTTGTAAGTTGTCTAGGAAATATATTGCTACTGTTTCCACTTCAGTAACAAGAGATTATTTTCTCCAACAAGGGATCAATTAAGTAGAAATACATATTTTTGGATAGTTACTTTTCCTACAATCTACTGATGATGACTTGTGATGTTCAAATAGTTATCACATAAAATCGATATCTAAGTATATGTACCTTACTGGCTACTGTTAAATTCATAGTAAACTACTTTTAAAATGTAAACATTAGAAATAATTTTGTTCCTATTTTTGTTGTGAAATAAATCAAGGTAACAACATTGAACCAACCACGGCTCCACCTCAACTCCCTCCCAAAACACCTTGATATACCAATATAGAAATGGTTGTTGAAAGTAATTTTAGCTTCTGATGAATTTTCTCACGTTAGAAAATGGAAATAACAAAATATCAATCTTAAAAACATTAAATATGTGCTGAATGTTTTGTTGTTAACTTCTGATGAACATTCTGACGTTTTATTTTTATATAGAAGTGCTTTAATTGAATTAATATTACAGTCTATCTCACCTTAAGGCAATAAGTAATATGGATGACAAACAATCCATTCTTACAATATGTACAATGAAAATTTCTTACCTCATGGAATTGGAAATAAAAAAAATGTAAATAGAAAACACTAAATTCATATTAGACAATTAGAGCGGATGTTTAGTGTCGATACCTAAATTAGCTAAAAAGATAAAATAAACAGGATAGCTTTGTAATGTGATTAGAATATTTAAAATATCATTTCATAAAAAAAAAAAAAAAAAATCTCGTTATATAGTTATATCGATATTTTTGGTATCGATATATCGTGTTTCGATTTTCGAAATATCGTCGATATAGAAAATCAAAATTTTTATTACGACACCCATCCCTGGTCTTATGCTTTTAAAATAATCATAGATTATGCCACCATTATTTCATTTGTTTTTAGATACAAAAAGTACATAGGCGACCATAGATTGTATATCGTGGTTCAATATATTTCTCGTTGAATAAGACGCTGTTGAAAGCAATTGGAAAATCACAATAATCATTAGTTGGAAGTATTAATAAATCTACAGCTTTCCAGTTCTTCTCTTGTAATTGGCTTTTTTCTTGTTAACTTTTATGGGCAAATCATACTCCTCGCAGTTTACGACGCCACTTCTCCTTTTACAGCCCATTAACAGCAAATGAAAACGTTCACTGGGAAGATTGAAATATCATTCGAGTAGCCTCTATTTTAAAATTTTCAGTCTTGTCGATTGAAAGAAATGGGTTTTACTGTTTGCACTGTCTGCCGTTCTTTTGTTGCCTCTTTATTGTCTCTTTGTAGTAATGAGATGTGTACTGAATATCAGCAATGAATTTCTTATGTTAGGCTGTCCTCAGTTAATTTTATTTTAAATATATAAAAATGTTAATGGGATCAATTATTGTACAAGTAATGAAATTTCAATATTACTAGCATCCCCCTTTGTGGCTACGCCCGCTCTCATTAGTAAATAACGTAAATAATGTTAACTAATAATTGAAGTAATATTTGTTTATTGATAAAAAGTTTGTTATGAATTATGCAATTGAGCATTATTTTCTCAATGATATTTTCATCTTAGCAGTAATTTTTATCCTTTTTAAAATTGCACTGATTAGGTGATTGAAGATTATGTAAAATCATAATTAGACATCCCATTTTTAATTTTAATATATAAGACATTTAAAAAACTTGTAGACTGCATAATCCGTGCTTAAAGCCCCTGTGGATCATATTTTTACTCACAATATCAAGCAATGGATTTATATTTTGTTATATGTATTTATATTTTGTTATTTTCACTTCCCTTATGTGAAAACTTTTCAGTTTACATGCTATGTAAGCGGATTCTTTTTCATCCGTATTATGTATTACCCTAAGGCTCACCTTACATTTATATGACATGTCTCAACATGTCATATAAATTCAATAAAACAGTTCGATTTAAAAAGAAATGTAAGAACTTAATCAGCAGTTTCATATTTGATTATTTCCACATCACTAATTTGAGAAAATATAGCAGAAATTTACATCATAACGTTCAACACGGATTTAGTGTTTTATGTATTTATAATTTGTTATTTCCACTTCTCACGAGAAAGTTTATTATAATTTACCATTACTTACGGTTTAGTATTATATTATTACTGATTGACTATATTATTAATTCAACATTGATGCAGTGTTTTATATGTTTACATTTTCTTATTTCCACATAATTATTTTCTTGTTTCTCATTGATATAAAAAGGTTTAACAGAAGTAGATATTAGTCTGAAAATGGATTTAGTGTTAGTGTGAAAATGAAGGAGAATAACCTTTCCCGTAGGAAGGTTATTCATAAGCGGCTAAAACATCTAAATAATCGGAACATGGTTAGAATCGATAAAAACTATTCTGGGTGCATGAATGAGTTCGGTAATGATACCGAAGAAAAATTATCATTTATTATAATATTTATATTATAACTACATAATTTCAGGCCAATAACATGAAATTCAATAGTTGCGTTTAAGCAATGTTTCGCCACGAAATAAGATCAGTCCTGTTACCGAACTACCTAACAATTAAACAAGAAATATATGTTGATTTTGTTGACCATATTGTCGAAAATCAACTAACCTTCGACTATATCCTAACTAATGTTATGCCTTCCAATTTCAATTGGAAATCTTGAAACCTTTTTTGAAAATCGTTATGGAACCCCTGATAACTTTTCCATTCCTTGTCTATTTGAAAAAAAGTTTCAGTGAATCTTCGCAAAATTTGAATAAATATGCAGCTTGAATGAAGAAGAAATAAACAGACGCATATTCTTAGCAAACTGATGCTATGCCTCACTGCAAAAATACTTTCGAAGTAGAGTTCTATCCAGGGTTGCGAAGCTTAGAATTTATAAGACGCTGATCCGTCAGTCCTTACCTATGGCTCAGAAATGTGGACAATGACTAAAGCAACTGAATTGTCGCTCCTGAGGTTTGAGAGGAAAATTCTCCAAAGAATATTCGGAGCAGTATGCATTAATCAAACCTGGCGAGGAAGGACAAATAACGAGCTAAAGGACCTTAACAAAGATGTAGATATTTTGCATGTTATTAAACTAGCCAGATTACGATGGGCCGGTCACGTAACAAGGATGGACTCTGAAGACATTCCAGAGAAGGTGTTAAGTGAGCGAGTATATGGAACTAGAAGATTTGTTCGCCCAAAGCTTAGATGAGAAGATTCTGTAGCTACTAATGCCAGTATTCTGTTTGGTACCCGAAATTGGAAGGCAGCAGCACTTGATCGGGAAAACTGGCGGTCGATGTTGGACCAGGCCAAGCCTCAACTTGGGACGTAGCGCCAATAAATAATAATAATAATGAAGCTCGAATCCCAATGTTAACAACATAAAATCTTCTAGAGGATGGGACAGTCTGCTACCATTAAATAATAAATAACGAAGATTAAATATTATAATAGCATTTGGCCTTGTTATTGTTAGTGATTCGTCAAAATGACGATGAGCGAATTTTCAAACACGTTTGAGTCAGTGATTTCAGATATAAATATAAATTAGATATTAGTATGTTGGAAGGGAGCAGGAGTCAGCAACGTTAATGCGTAAAGCAACTCTTAAAAATTTGATAATTACCGAGATTTTGAACTAATGGAATACAACTATGGATCTTGATTAAAAAATGGAACACGTGTATGTAATAAATTATAAAAGTTATATTATTAGTCCAAAGTCCTCCGAATAATTGTTATAACCATCATATTACGTCTCCAACAAAATTCAACATAATGATCTCATGTACCTTTACAATTGACATTTTTAACTTCTTCGAAGTTAATCTCTCGCATTGCATACTTAACCTCAGTTGTCAAAGAAGCCTATAACCTACGCAAAGACAACGTATGAAATGTATTTCATTAAGGGATTACAGATGATATATATTTTAATTTTTGCATTTCATATATATTTCCATCTAAAAAGAGGTAAATGGGTATGGTGATATTTTAGTAATGATTCCATCAGGTAAACCATCAATCTCTTGTTGAACAGATGGTTATGGTCAAATGGTCCTCACAAGAAAATAAATCTGATGGGACACCTGCCGGTCATATAAAGTCACATTAGACCAAAGTAGTTGCCCCGTTAGCTCAAGTGCGGTACATCTTGGGATGGAACAGCCTCGTACCCCTCTGCCTCTCCGACGTTTAGGAAATCAGACGTCGCATATGGAATCACCGTCACGCCGACGACCATCTGGAGTCACCGGACCATCACCGACGTCCCCTAAAAGATGAAAAAACTCCCCTACCCGAGATCCATGTCCTTGTTGGAGCGCAGGAAATCATAAAAGGAGCGGAAGAGTTGCACAAAATTTTAGGCATAACGGCCGCAAGCGTTTAATGCTCGTTCTTGGAAAGACTGATGGTGCCTGGGAGTTAAAATTTTTTCATGACCATATTCGCGCAGATGTATCTTAATGTTTAAGAATAACCTTCTAAATTGTATCAGCACTATAGTTTTTGGTTAAAAAATAAAACAAAAAACGCCATTAGTCGTAAGGACCGTTTGAAAAATAAATAAAACATACACTTAATAAAGATATTCATTTAAAAAATAATTTTATTAATTACACAGGAACTAACATAATTATCATGTCAAAGTCAAAAGTGAAACTACAAAAAAAAAAAAAAATCCTTCCCTGTTACGCCTTTCGAGAACTACTAATTAATTTTTATAATTAATTATAATTCATTTTCTACTGTTCCACTGTCTTAATATTAATTAACAGTTAGATCCTCATATGAGACTCGTATGAAAGAAACAGCTCGTCGTTTTCGACTACTTCAACATTTACTAGACAATCGTTTAAACCTTCCAATTAATTACAAAAAACTATTTAAATGACAGCAATTAGACCCATTTGGACAGACGGAGTTGAGCTTTGGGGTTCCAACTTTCTCGTATCCAAACTTAACAATCCAAAATCCTCAATGCTACTAACCATGTCACAAATAAACTTACCTATAAAAATCTTATTGTTCCATATGGTACTGATTTGGCCCAAACCCGATACCTGTTCTTTCATAGTAAACTCCATACCCAATCGAATTCACTAGTGTCCCAACTTGCTTTACAATTGATCCCCGATAATCCTCCCATGCGTCTGAAAAAAAAATGGCCTCGAGACCTAATAGAACTTTTATTGAAATGGTACTACTACCGGGTAGTTGCTTCACAAGCAATTGTAATGTTATTATGTTCGTTGTTATCAAATTTACTGGATTTATGTTTCTCAATATATTGGATAAATAAAAAAAGATAGGACAGATATGCAAAAATATGAAATTACTTCAAAATCAGAATGGCTTTTAAAAATTATTTTTTTACTGAAAAAACTTTAGATCAAGGAATGTTAACACTTAAAATATTATTATTTATTTTTTTTTTTTTTTTGCCACAAATGTGGGCAGTAAGTAATTTAGATGGCAAATGAATACATTCACACATGTACAAAGAGAAAAAAAATATATATATATAAATATTATATAAAAAAAATATATATATATAAATAAAAAATAAATAAAAAGATAATAGAAAGAACTTCCTATTCATAAACAATATACATATAAATAAAATGAAATACTAAAATAGCACAATAAAACATTGAGTAAGTAAAAATAAATAAATAATAAAAATAAAAATAAAGATAAATTAAATTAAAAGTTAAAACTACATTCATACTTTATTTACAATACATACTCATCCTAGGGATCTCACAACCAACCCTGCCACTCCACTCATGGGACAGGCCCGGCAAAGAGAGGTCTCAGCTCTTCTCTCTCAGCTGCGTCACTGGTGTTAAAGAAAACCCAGTGGAGGCTGAGTGAGGGCGTTATGTCCAGTCACTCAGGGCATGAGTAGAGAAGCTGGCCGGTGCCAGAACGCTAACATAAATACATTTTTACAATAGATCTCGGGGCCACTGCCGTTTTAATCTGCGAGGGGGTTATCAGGGTGTGTTGAACTGGATAGTGATTGAGCCAGACGGTTAGGATGTAAAATAAATTTAAAAAACGTTAAAGCGGTCATGAAATTCTATAGTTTTGTTTATTTCAAACAAATTTAAAAATTTAAAATTTTTAATATTTTCGGATATGTCGTTTTTTTTTTTGTTGCCTTTTTTTAAATTATAAACATCAATGTTGATTAAAAACCATCACATTTATTTCTTTAAGTGTTCATTAAATATTCACACCCCAATTTTTCTGTCGCTATTTTGAAAGCTTTTTGTAAATCATCGTTTTTAACTGAAATTATTTATGTTAATCATTGTTTTGCTTTCTCGCATTTAAGAAACTTGTTATAGTTGTTCATGAAATGTAAAAATATTTTTTCCCAAGTTGGAAGTAACTTGAAAAATGAGGGCGTCCATATTTACACCTTTTTCTCTATTATTCATGTTATATCAAGTGTGAATTCATATTCATGTGATATAAGTCATGATTAGTAAAAACCTTTTTTTTCTTTTATGAACATATCCTAATAACAAATCTTCCGGTTTTCATTATTTTCCAAATGAAATAAATCCATCATTTCAGGGTAAGATTCCTTACCGCTGTCAAGCCTTGGCCGTACGATTCTGATTGGGTAGACAATTTATTTTCCTAGAGCTTACTCTCGTAGGAGCGATGAAATATGACGCTGCCTACCTGCCCTGGACCACTAATAACTTCAGGGCTATTGAGAAATGTGCTTATGAGAAATGGTGGAGCGAGCGGTAGCTTGTTAAGGGCACATGGCACAAGGGTAATGGGAGCACAGCCGCCCCGGGCTCACCCGGTCTTGATACATCTCCTCCTCCGCCCATTGTTATTGGGCAATATTAAATCTCTTCCGATGACAAATGATCAATTGAAGAATATAGATGGGGAAAATGACACAGCGGTAGAAGAAAAAAAACAAATAAAGGATTAGAACAAAAAAGAGGATAACCATTCAGTTGGTCAATGTAAAAGAAAGCTAGTTTGATTATCTAAGATTTAAAGTCACTTATCTTATATATATTTTTTTTAAAGAACCTATACGTTAATCAACCATATATCTATTGGTCTATGTATGGAATTTTCCTCTTCCGGAGTTATAATATATTGTATAAATAAATATGTATAATTTTTTTTATGGTACTATAACCATGTCTTGACTGCATCTAATCGTCATTGCTTTGTACGAGCCTGCAGTGTATTATAAGGCAAAGTTTTGATTAACGATTAATTAATAAAAAGCCCTCTTGTATTAAATAAATTAAATAAGAAACCGGTTAAGGTTAAAATTAATTAAAGTTTCTATTAGTTGATAATTAAGACCAATTATTATGAAAATGTGATGTCTATACCATTATATAAAAGGACTAGCCATTTTTCGTTTGTGATCACTAACCACAAAAACTACTGAACCAACCTATACTAAACTTTATAGTTTCCCATATCATGTTTATAGTTCCAGGAAGGTTTAGCATTAATGATTTTCAGTTTATTTGTTATTAAAAAAAAAAAGCGATGATATGTGGATGACAGTGAATTTTGAAAATTGGCCGATAGGTGGCGAGCGCCTTTCTACATGAGATGTTACAACGTGTTATATAGAACTTGAAATATATTTTAAAATTTAATTATATTCAATTAAATTATTAAAAAAGAGTTAAATACAAATACAGTGAAACATGTGAATCCCATTAAAATTTGAAAATCGACCTAAATGTGGTTCCCACCGTTCCACATTAGACATTGTAAGTGTAAAACTATGGAACCTATCTGTACCAAATTTTAACTACACCATTTTCAAAGTTCTGTGAAATTTTGGCGATAATGAAATTTGCAATAATAAAAATTTATAATATACAATGTAGAGGGCCAGAAACGAGATTAGCCACAATCCTTTGATTTTTGGTATTGTTTGTAAAAATATGGTAAATGGGCCTTTTGTTGTAAGTCTATTATCAGATAGAGTTTCTTAATAGCCTCTGTACATATGTATTACCAAATCGTATAGTAGAATTAAAAATTTATTGTCTATATATATTTTTACATAATCTTTAGCCACACAATCATTGCAATTTTATCCAAGTTTAATATTACTGAGTTAAAATAGCATTAAGGTAATAATGCTTATTAATCTCTTGGTATAATACAAGATTTTTGTCGGTGAACAGTTAAAACTTTAATTATTAGTTGAAACTATCTAAGTATTTTACTTAAGAGATTTCGCGAAGCCGCGACGGGGTATGATAGTGTATTATACTAAAGAGAGTTCTTTTCTTTTTTTCATGGTTCAACAACGAAATAGTTTTCACTTGTATTTATTGTTGTAAATATTATGTAAATTTGATAACATGCAAGACGTCTATGATTAAAAAGTATTAAAATTGTTTAAGCAAAATATTATTCGATGTATGATGACACATGCAAGATATAAGTTTTAGATACAGGTACAAATCTTGACAAACCTCTGAAAAAGATGTTATTTTCCTATCAAAATTATTTTGGTTTATATTTACTTTCAACTGGATAATAAATTATTTCATTGCTTGTTCACGTTATTTATGAATTTATATTTAGTCTTATTGTATTTTATTTATTTGAATGTGTTTAAAATGATTAGCAATTATTATGTATCACTGTATTTTCAATATAAAGTGCATTAGTTACCCTATGAATGCTGTTTGTGATAAATAATAAAATTAATCATAAATTTATTGTATTTTACTTTAATGGATGAAAAAAAAAATTAATTAAGAAAAATTATTTCTTCTATGAATTGCCCAATGAATCATTACTGAGCTACCCATCAGATTGAATTAATGATTTACTGAGACAGTACGTCATTCGAGAATATCAGCTGTTGCAGTGGCGCCTGGGGAACTGTCAGATGCGGTCTCTTGTTACGAAAGATTGGTTGAGGGTCTGTGAGGTAGGGAAGGTTGAAGGATTTAATGAATGTGTTAGAATAGTCGTTTTAGTAGGAATAGAAGTCACCTGTGTTTTTTAAAAATTTGTATATTAAACTTTTATTTTGACAATATATTATAATCTCCTGCAGTCATGGGCCATAAGCAATATTGGTATAAGTTTATGCTCATTCCTTATTTTAAATGAAATAAAAGTAATACTCATATCGAATAAAATATAAAAGAAATATCACACTTATTTTGGCATCACTCCTCTTTATTATTCCTCAATTAAGTTACATGTTTCGGGAACTTTGTCCCATCCTCAGACTGAAAACAGTATTTCTTATAATTACACTACTATTCCATTAATAACATCAATCAATACAACTCCTAGATTAATTAGCCCATAACATATCATTATAATTTTACCTTTAACAGTTATTTCTTCATGGTGTTATCACACCGTGTCTGTTCCTTTCACATATCTAAAATAACAATACTTCTACCTAATGGGTACAAGGGTCAATCTCAAACTATTGTTTATAGTCCATAGTTGGTCAATCTATAATGTTAATTTATTAATTATTCCTGCATACACTGCTCCTATTTTATCTGTGTCTGTTTTGTAGTTAACAGTATTATTAATTGTTTTATTGATGTAAATTGCCTCTTTTATTTTTCTACTATGTGTTTTGCTTTCATGTTGAAGTATTTTTACTTTTTCAAAATTAAATCTGTGATTTAGTTTTTGTGCATGTTCTGATAAGGCTGTTTTATTATTGTTAGATTTACTTATTTTTTTTCGTGTCATATTTATGTTGATTTATTCTTTTATATAGATTTTGCTTCGTTTCCCCTATATAGTGTTTATTACAATCTAAACAGTCAATTCTGTATATGATGTCTTTTTTATTCAAATGTTCTATTTCGTTTTTAGTTATTATATTTTTTATTTTATTTGTGTTGTATAACGCTACATCTATTTTAAAATTTTCATTTTTTAATTTCTTAATTACTTTTTGTGTTAATTCTGGTATATATTTTATTTTTTTATATTTTTTAATATATGTTGTATTGTTTATACCATTTGTTAATTTATCACTATTTTTAACACTTTGTTCCATTTCTTCAATATTATTTTCCTTATTCATTGCATTACTATAATATTCTGTTATTTTCTTTTGTTTTATTATTCTCGTGTTTTTATTATTTTCTGTGTTTGGATTCTGTTTATTATTATCCTTTATATCATTTTTTAATGTTTGTTTTCTATTATTTACATTTGTTTCATTATTTATTACAATATGTACATTTTTATACCACATTTTATTTATTATTTTAGTGGGCACCATATTATCTAATAAATCTTTAAATATCTCCCTTTTTAATAGTTTGAGATTGAACCTTGTACCCATTAGGTAGAAGTATTGTTATTTTAGATATGTGAAAGGAACAGACACGGTGTGATAACACCATGAAGAAATAACTGTTAAAGGTAAAATTATAATGATATGTTATGGGCTAATTAATCTAGGAGTTGTATTGATTGATGTTATTAATAGAATAGTAGTGTAATTATATGAAATACTGTTTTCAGTCTGAGGATGGGACAAAGTTCCCGAAACATGTAACTTAATTGAGGAATAATAAAGAGGAGTGATGCCAAAATAAGTGTGATATTTCTATAATTGTTGGCTCCTTAATTGAAGAATTTAATATTTTTTATAATAGAAAGTTTAATAAATAAATGAATGCATATTATAACAAATGATAGTGAAAATAAAGTAACAATTTTAATATTATTTAATTTATAATATATCTAATGTATCCATTGGATATATTTAATATATCCACTAAAGGATACTGGTTTCAAATCTGCCAGGATCTTAAGATTATTGACGGCCGAAGGACCTTCTTGGCTGCTCCTTCCCGACAAATTAACTTTTATCTTATTGAAAATTTATTAAATTTTTATAATTTTTAAAAGGATACTACTTATTTCCGTTTTATTGTTTTCACAGGACGCTGAAGAAAGACCTATCTGCATTTAACGATTTTTACCAATCGCAGGATAGTCAGTAATAGTTGTCCTCCTAATAAATGTCTATTAAGATAATATTGGCCCAAAGCCACTGAAAGATACAGATTACAGATTTGTTTGGATCTAACAATTTTTAATGGTTGCATGATAGTCGAACATTGTTGTCCTTTTGAAAATTTATTGTATCTTTTACGTTTCTTAAAAGGAAACTCTATCTTCCAAATTATTTATTTATATTTTATCAATGTAATTTATATTAATTTATTAAAATAATAAGAAAAAAAAAATACTTCCATTAATACTTATTTACTCTCAGGCTAAGAAATCTCCAGCCAGGACTTCGTTAAACAATGAATTAATTTTTCATCTAGTCATCTCGAAGTAATTTGTGCTACCACTTCCTGAGTTCGGAAAGAATTTTTGTTTTTATGTCACTGCAACCCGATTATAGATCTTTGATTCTTCGAATCCTTGAGCTAACGCCATCCATTTCCCGACTTTTAAGACGTTTTTAGCATCCTTCTACACCATCCGCCCACCTCAGCTTTAGTCTTCCTCTTCTCCTTGTTTGATATATTGGGTGCGACAACAATATCTTATGTATCTCTGTATCTACCATCCTTGCAATATGCCACGCATACCTAAGCGCCTTAACTTAACTGCACTGACAATATCAATTATAGGTTAATCCTTCGCTTCCATTCTTTTCCAATTTTAAAACCTCCAAAAATTCGGGGAAGAATTTACTTCAGGAATAAAGTGGAAATGAGGAGCTCTTATTTAAGAACTTTAAATAACTTCCAGTATTCCGATCGATACAGATTACGGGACAAACACAGGTTTTATAGTGACGGAGCTTGTTCTTCCTTGAGGGAAGTCACCTTGCTTAACCCAAAATAGATTTGGTTGGCTGCGGTTATCTTTCTTCTTATCTCCGCATCGAAGTTATTATACTAGGGAACTACAGTACTTGAATTCTGAAACCATTCCAATGCTCTCATCACCTTTGAAAATTCACTAGTTTATACTAGATGCTCATCCTAAAGTAAGCGCTACTCTTTTCGAAAGGAACTGTAAAATTATAATTTTATGGTTTTATAATATACATAGAGATATACCATATCTGTTACTTTAATTTTTTTTTTTTGTGTGTGTTTTCCTTCCGGCAGTATCCCTGTTGAAATGGAGTTAAATTCTGTACCCACCATACTTTAACGTATATAATGTACGCGTATTTTTTATAATTTCCGTTTTTATTATTATTTTACATAAATATACATATACAGTACATGTAAGTTAAATGTGAAAGAGTAAAACAAGAAATAAAATAAAATAAAGAATAAGAAAATATACAAAATTAAAAATACAATAGGGAAAACTAACCAACAAAGTTATTGAATCATCAAAAATACTTCAATAATATTTGATACAGAATAATATATGAAATATGTGTTTTAAAATGTTAAAGATATTTCAAATTAATACCTTCAATTTTTGGTATGGAATTTTCAAAATATATTTTTGGGTCTTCAAAGATATGTTTTATCAAACTTAGTCCATCCACCAGCCAATTTAATAGTTTTAGCACTGTTTTTGTCAGTAGTATAGTTCTGTAGTCAGTGAGTTGTCCGCATTCATATATGAGGTGGTATGCGTTTTGTTCTTGTGTGAAGTCATAAGGACATAAGAATGAATCTCTTATCTTAAATCAATAAAAGTAACTGTGTCAGTCCGTAAGTCTGAAATAAAATTATGTATATGTCTTCCCTTGTGTGTTGTGTTCCAACGTGTCTGCCACTTTTCTACAGCTTGAATGTGCAACATATATTTGGATGTGACTGTGCATGACAAAGGAAGGGAAGTATCCCTTGAAGTTTCTTTTGCAGCCTTGAAAGCTAATTCGATACCGGGTATGTCAGAATGTCATTTTATCCAATTGAATAAAATCCTATAGCTACTGTCAGTTTCTAGGTAATTTAGAATGATTCGTATGTTTTCAATGATGGTATCTTGACAGTGTCTGTTAATTATCATGTATAGAGTACATTGGCTTTGAACTTTTTCACTTTTTATCTGCGTTTAATTTATCAACTCTATTAACTTTGGACTGGTCTCATATACAGGCGCCGAATGGTTGTTGGCACATTAATAATAATTATTAGCGGGTCATTAAAAAGATAGTAATCAGGAAACCTGTATATTTCAGTGTCATAAAAATGCTACTGCCTCGATTATGAAGCCATTTATAAAACTGAGAAAAATTATTTAAGGGGTAAAATATATATTTATGGCGTTGTTAAATACGGCTCTTTTACGTATTCCTCTTTTATTTGTTTTTGAAACTTGAATAAGAAGAAAAAAGTTAATGCAAGCCTCGCTTGCAGTTCCCCGAAGCGGCCTATTGAGTAGGGACCGAAGGGTAATATTTAATGTTGCTTTAATGGTTATTAGATAGTTGAAGTACTAGATCTCACAAGGACTGAATATTTTATTACTGTGGTGTTTGGTATCTGGGGGCAGTAAACAGTTAACGACTGCCCGCTTTTACGATACACTAAATCATAGCAGGCTGGCTCCCATCGCTGGCAATTGCTCTTCCAGAGGCAGTTTTGGCGCTTTATTGCAAGTATCCACTGATCTTAGCTTCAGTTTTTAATATTAAAATTTTTTTCATTTTTGTTATGGATAAATTTAAAAACTAATCAAAAATTATTATTCTCATATTTTTTCTTTATTTTAATTTTATTTTATTTTAATAGGAAACAGGTGATCTATCTAGACTGTAGGAACCTTAAATTTTGTGATCCACAATTTCGGTGAAGGATTGAAGAATATTAGTCAAATTGAGAAAAAAAAAAGTCTCTTGGATTCAAGGAGGAAGTAAGTTTTACATTTTTGTAGTAATCCAACAAAAATAGGTAGTTTTCAGATTTTCGGGTCTCTGTTTGAGGTAACCTAACCTTAAACAGAGATGACAACATGTTGCTGATATAGCTGTTAATATGAATTCCATTGACCATAAAGTCTCAGAAAACCCCTCTAACATGAAAACCTTCGCAAGTATTACCAAAAACGAACCTCAAACATCACCACTAGCAACACCTAAAAAAGAACAAGGAATTTTGCTCCCTGATGTGAGCGGCATCCCCATAATTAAATACATTATCGCTATGGGAGAAATTGTAGGCAATAAAAGCATAAACTTTGCAAACAGAATATCAAATAACCGAATTGCTGTTTTCTTAAATAATACGGAAAACGTCGAAAAACTGAATAGGGACTATAAAGTTATCCATATAGATGGAAATGTTATTCCTATTAGGAAACTTACTGTTCAATCAAAATTTAAAAGCATCGTCCGATTAATAATAATAAACAATGCCCCT
Organism: Euschistus heros; assembly: GCA_003667255.2. Taxonomy (NCBI): domain Eukaryota; kingdom Metazoa; phylum Arthropoda; class Insecta; order Hemiptera; family Pentatomidae; genus Euschistus; species Euschistus heros. Next base: position 391,090 of record RCWM02000393.1, read on the forward strand.
CCGTATTTACCTCACAATATTATTGAAAATAAATTAAAGGAGAAAAACATTAAACTTTTATTAAGCTTAAACTATTTGAGAGCTGATATTAAGTTACCAGGCTATGAACATGTCCATACATTCAGGAGTCATGTGTTTGTCCAACCCGACGAGTCTGACCCATTGCCCCAAAGTATCCAAGTTGAATTTGAAGGCGATACTTTTAAAATATACTTAAGAGAAGATGAAATTAGATGCTATCTTTGTTCTGAAGTTGGACACAATAGTGCATTGGACATTCAAAATGCAAACTGAATCCAGATGTACAAACAAAACCAGTAGAACTAGAAACAGAAATACCTGATCAGAAAAACTCAAATACAACATTAAAAACTCCCATAGACTCAACTATAAACCTGGAAACACTTGAAAGTGGTGTGGTATTAAAGGAGACCAGATCATCGAATCCTAACCTTCCAACAGATTTAAATGATATCTGCCTGAATACACCAACACAAGAAAAAACAGTAACCATAACTCATAATGACTCAGCTAACCTTACCCAAAATACAAAACAACTAGAAAAAAAAACGGACCTACTGTTATCAATCTTATCTGAAACTTGTAATAACCTCCCCGATACAAGTAATGTTGAACCTTTTTCAGATTCAGAAACAGACATAAGGAAAAACGAGACAATCAATACTGAAAAAAAGAAAGACATAAAATCTACATTGGAACAATTTTCTTCTGTTAAAGACATAATAGACCAAAATATTGACAAATACCCTATGACTTTTGAAAACTTTTGCTTATTGTTGGATATGGTTAAAGGTGAAAAAAATCCAAACAATATTGTTAAACAATTTACATCTAACACTCAAGGCGTGTTAAGTATGATAACAGATATAAGAAAACTGGCTACTGGAAGTTCGGCAAAATTAAGATGTACTAGATTATACAAAAAATTAAAAGATGTACCTGAAGAGAAAACATGCTAGTTTAGTTTCCTAAAAAACCTATTAGTTACTAAACATTAATATTAATTCTACAACCAACAAAAAAATGGCCAAGATTTTGCAATGGAACTGTAATGGTCTAATTTGTTATAAAGACCTGTTTAAAGTTTTATTATCTATACATGACCCACTATGTACCTGCATTCAAGAAACACATTTATTAAACCACAACTCTTTTGACTTGAATAATTACCATATCATAAGAAAAGACCGAAATTCATACACAGCTTGGGGAGGTGTATGTATAATTGTCAAAAATGGAGTATAATTCGAAAAGTTAAACCTGAATACTGATTTTGAAGCCGTTGCCATCAGGATCTATTTACCAAATCCAATCACGCTTTGCAGTCTGTACATTCCACAAAGAAAACATTTTTCTGCGGAAGAATTGTTCAATCTAACGAATCAACTACCAAAACCCTTTTATATTTTGGGAGATGTGAATGGACACATCCTCTTTGGGGCTCATCTTTTACAAAATCAAGTGGTAATATATTAATCAAATTTTTGGAATTGAATAACAATGTATGTTTATTGAATGATAAAAGAAAAACACATATAAACATCATCAATAATACACTATCAGCCCCAGATCTTAGCTTTTGTGACCGAAGTCTCTTTTCAAACACAAACTTGCAGTAATACGTTATACGTCGTTGCAGGTTATACGAGGTGTGATCAAAAAGTTCCAGGACTTTTTATATACTATGGGAATGCTATGTCTCACAGCGATGCGGTTGGCAGCATTGTATTGCCTTACTCAACATGAACACAGCTGTGTTTGCAGATCAATCATAACATCACTGAAAGTAACATTTGCACAGTTTGTTTGAGGTTAGTTTTATAGAGTTTGGCTATTTTATGAAAATGAATGTGAAAGAAGAGCAACGTGTTTGTGTGAAGTTTTGTGTGAAACTGAACAAAACGTTTTCTGAAACCTTTTTGATGTTACAAGAGGCTTTTGGTGAAAAATGTCTAAGCCGATCATGCTGCCATCAGTGGTTCAAGAGGTTTAAAGATGGCCTTTTTGTGTAAAAAACGCAATGACTGTCATTCCTCAGCTCCCCTACTCACCTGACCTGGCTCTCAGACGACTTTTTTACTATCCATAATCCAGCCGACCATGGATTTAACAACAGTACGGGTTTTTAGGAGTCTGGGATGCATATTTTAAGGGACTTGATCATAACTTCATATACATATTCCAATAGTAAATTTAACCAGCATTAATATGATTAAGAGATTTTGAATCGGACCTATATTTTTAGGGTTAAAGAGATTAAGGTGCCAAAAACACATACTAGGACGCTAAAAACCACTTTTGTGAAATCCAAGTTTTTATTATATAATAACGTAACTTCGCGAAAAATGGTCCGATTTCGGATTTCTTTTTTCATTATGTAGGTACTAGTTCCAGCTACAATTAATGTTTGAAGACTTTCTTCGAAAAATCGTGTTATAGATAAAAAACGATTTTTTTTTGCGATTTTGAATATGAAGCCGATGATTGCCGTGGTAGCAAACTTCAGATTCGGATTCAGCACTCCAAAAAACATAAAGAATAAAAGTTCCGCAGTCTTTTCTTGAAAACGGCCTTTTGGAGCCTTATTTTACTGGACTACTGGAGCATGGTTGTCAAGTGCCTTACCCAATGAGCTACCGCGCCTCAATATATGTATTTATAAGTTAATTATTAGTAATTATATAATATAATAATGAATCATATTATGCTAACATCCCCGTCGCGACATTGGCCGCTCTCATAGCTAAAGAACTTAATAAATATTTGAAGTTCTATTTCTTTATCGACAAAATCTTGAATTGAAGTATGCAATTGAGCATAATTTTTTTTTATGATAGAAGTAATTTTTAGCCTAACATTGCTCTGATTAAGTGTTTGAAGATAACATAAAATCATAATTATATATCCGATTTTTATTTTAATGTATGAGTTGATAATCCAGATGGACAGAAACTTTTAAGAAACTATTCCAAAAAATGGACTGCATTTTCATTGCTTACAATAAATCATTTATATCTAAAAGCAAAGAATCGACATTTTGATATGGTAATAATTTATATTCGCCAGAAATGATTTCATTGGTTTCATTTGGTTGGATTTTAAATTCTAACCATAAAATTATTTGAGAGTGGCAAACCTCGTTTCTGCAACTTAACATTGTGCATTTAAATTTTTACTGTTGTAAAGTTTGCTAAAATTTTCTAGAACTATGAAGCTGATATAGTTAAAATTTGGTTCAGATAGGTTCAGTAGTTTTACCATTATGAACTCTATTGTGGAATGGTGCTAACCTCATATTTAAATATTTTTATTTAAATATAAGTAACTTTTATTTTCAATTTCAAGCTCTATGTAGTACTATATCATTGTTACCCCTAATGTAGAATGACGCTCGCCGCTTAAAGAAAGCTGACTAGCCAACTAGTGACAAGTCAGGAATTTTCATGACTTTAATCTCAATGTTTACTAATTAACTTCAGGCGTTATCTAACAGTAAGCTTATCTACATTTCCTTCTACATTTTTTGAATTATTTTTAGTATGTTAGTTGTGGTGCTCTTATTAACCCGCAAGAATGTTCTTGTTTTACGTGTAATCGTTTACGTATTTTTGTATGTTTGAATAATTTAATTTATCATCAGCTTGAGTCGCCATTAAAAGTTCAAGGCTGCTTGGATTGCATGCAATTCTGTAGCGCGTATAAGAGTTCTCCTGCTGGGACTGATTGAACATTAAAACTCCTGATTCGGACCGAAGTAGAACAACATCCATAAATAAGTCAATTACTTTTAATTAACGCTGTAGTTGCAAATGTAATTTGTCGTAAATTTATCAACTTCTATAAATCAATATTTACACATGGACATTAAATAATAGTTCTAGTAGTATATCCATTACATTTTTTTATTATTTTTATTTAAGTTACAAGTATTTACAAGTTATAACTTGTAAATAAGCTGTTCGCTTGTAGATTACAAGAGAAACATACTAAGTCGAAATTTTAGTTTTTATATACCTAATCGCTTAGTGTTGTTTTATAAATGAGTTGTTTTTAACTACCCCCCCTCTTTTCTTAAGGATACTGCTAAATTACCAAAATCTCTACAAATTAACACATTTTAAAAATCTCAATAAAATTATCATTTCAATGTGAGGTCCCAATTTTTTTTTTCATTTCCTAATTTTTCTTTTTAGGGTGAAATTCCATTGTAATTATAAAACCCTTTCGTATGAAGAAAAATTGAAAATTATTCTAGCCGTAAATGCCGGTGTTGACAGATAGTGCGATATTGCAAACAAGTTTGGAATACCAGCGAACACATTATCCACAATTTTGAAAAGAAAACTGTGAAAATTGATTGGGCAATCCAATCTATTGCTGTTTTGGATAATGAATTATACAAAGTGTCGTTTTCACGTAGACAATTTACTATTTCAGATTTTTTCAAAAGGCCCGCTTAAAGTTTTCACAAATTTGATAATTATTCTTTAATTATTATTATTTTTAATAAAATATCTACATACTTTCTCTAGTTACATTGAGTATTTTATTATAAAAAAAACTCTAACCTCTATTTATCGAAGTCAGTCAGAAATCACCTCAATAAATCGAACATCGATATATCGAAATCCTCGATAATTCGAAGTTTTCTCGTTCCCCTTGAGGTTCGACGTATCGAGGCGCCACTGTAATATTAATAGGTGATAAATGCTCCCAAAAGTTTAACACATCAATAAAGACATCGTCTGAATTGTATTCTGGCCAATCCACATGTTTATATTAATATTTCTTATACCTACAATGTTGATTGAAAGTATTTCATTTCGCTATCAAGCTTTTCCTGCAGAATTTTATTTTAACAGTTGCCGTCTTTGTAAATATCCTTTTACAACAATTGGCCTAGAAACAATGCATCCTTACCAATCTACTGTACCCAGAACCCTTTGTAGTAGTGCTAAGGAGTTTATTTTATCTATATATTAATCTAAAATGAATTTCAGTATTTATTAATGAAAAAATGACTGAATGATTTTGTATATGGCATATGGAATATATAGTTTATTTTTGTAATATATATATTATATATATATATATATATATATATATATATATATATATATATATATATATATATATATATATATATATATATATATATATATATATATATCATCCAGTCCTAGGTCCCTTAGCCCCTTGGAGTTGTAGACTTGACCCTCCGACGGTAGCAAAGCCACTAATAAGGGGACTCCCCCATCTGCCAATTTCCGTTCATATTTCCGCTGAAGTTGATAAATTGCCGACTGTTGATCTGACTGCAGGACCGACGGCGCCTACTCACACGTGTACAAACACGTGTCCCAACACCATGTTTACCTACTTAAGGTAAATACCTAACCCTCAACCTTTAAGGGTCGGCTCCTTTCTGACTTACAACTTTATTTGTTTTCTTTCTCTTCTTAAATTATACCAAGAGATTCTTAAACGGATTTGGATCATCATATCTGTAAGATTATTAAGCTCTTCTTTTAAGGTTCTATTTTCCGATTGATTATACACATTCATTATTTCTGAAATTCGATTGCTAAAATGTTATACAGGATGAGTACCTCTTAGTGTAAAAAAAAAAAAAAAATAAAAAAAAAAAAAAAAAAAAAAACCCCATTTTACGTTCCTTCCGAGATCAAAAATGTAGAAAAATGTCACAGATCTCACCTTTCTATTCCAAACCGTTGCGGATATAAGATAAATCAAAGAAGTATTTGAAGAAACCACGATTTTTTTTGCCATAAAAGCTGTAATATTTAACAGTGACTATATTTTCAAATTTAGTATTGAATTTCCTATAAGAACAAAGTACAAGTACCCTTGAATTTTACAAACTTGTGACCTAAAGAACAGCTTGATCTTCACCTTTTTTAGGGAAATTAAAATGTCTTATATTGCTTCAACATTCACAGATTAGACCTATAGAAGTTGAGCTTTGGGGCTCTACTAAACCATCCAATTCTTCCCGTATCCAATCCTTACAATCTAAAATCCTTCGAAAAATCCTCAATGCTCCTTACTTTGTCACCAATAAACTTATCCATAAAGATCTTAATGTTCCATATGTTGCTGATTTAGCCCAAACCACATACCAATCCTTTCATAGTAAGCTCCATAACCACTCAAATCCCCTAGTTTCTCAACTTGCTTCCCACTCAATTCCCGATAATCCTCCGAGGCGTCTGAAAAGAAGATGGCCCAGAGATCTTGTGTAGAATTTTTTATTTTTTACTGAAGTGTTACTGATGAGTAGTTCTTCTCAAGTTTAGGCATGTTATTGTAAACTTTTTTTTAAACACATTTACTTGATGTATACTTGTACAGTCGTAAATTTCAATAAATTGATTAAAAAAAAAAAAAAAAAAAAAAACATTCACAGTTTTTCTAAAAAAAACTATCAAGAAAACTTCAAATCTCACAAAAAACTTACAAAATTTAATTAGCTTTTGAATATGTTGAAAGTAATGATTTCGTTTCGATTTCATGGAAAAATTAACTTTTAAATCCAAAAAAACACGGTGTTCTCATTTGGCATACAAATCAGTTACTTGTATGAATAAGACATTATGATAATCGCTTGGTGGAAATATAATTTTATTCATAATAAACTCTTCATTGGAATAAAAGGGAAAGAAAAAAATTATGGTTTAATACGAAATAAAGGAAAACTGTCAGTAAAGCGACACCGGAACAAAGAGTCTTATCTTATTACATTTATTTATCATTATTATTTAGGATTTATTTTATTTTGTCCTTTCCATATCTATTTTTCCCGTCAGACCAATCATCTTCAGTATAGTGGGCATATTTTTGGCGAATGCTAACCTTAGTTTTTCATGCCTAGATATTAGCATTGAATTTTTAACTTTAGCTCTTTCTCACAAACCAATTTGTCACAAAACACTCCTTCAGCGCTGATCTTGATATTATCAAAGCGTCTTAGCTTACGTTGTATTTGAATAGAATTATCCACTTCGCCTGACCGAATTGATCGATTAATACCGCGCTTTACAGTATCAGAGAGTAAAGGCTTAGGACCTGCATTTTTCTTTTCAATCCCTTTCAATGAGTTGCATTTATTTTTTGAAAGTTACTTATAGTCCCTACGAAGCATCCGTATTAGAACGGTGAAAAACTACATTTTGAAGCTTATTTATAATTGCTTTCCGAATATTTTCTGATGTTGGTTTCACTGTAGAAAAAAAGCTACATTTTGCAATTATAATTAGACAAACAATACATCAGATTAGCAATAATTTTTCATATTGCTACAAGCATTTAATCAATTTCGTGAGACACTGTACAGAGGCTCGATTTCCTGCAGTAAAAAGTTTAAAAACGTGCAATCAAAATAAAACACATCGACCTTTTGGTCATTCCTCTTTACCCATTGGTCCTTATGGATAGGATTAGTGAGGTTCTTCTGTCATTGATTTCTTACAGGAAAATGGACTTTCGTTGATGGACAGGGCATAACCAATATAAACTTCCTGATCTAAGGCAATATTAAAATATAAAAGAAGGGAAAATGTAATGACGAAACCTTTAAAAACTTATAAAATAAAAAAAATATATCTGAGCACCAGAATTTAAGTGACGAATTTCAGATTCACATTAATTGAGATGCTAAATTTTATAATTGTTTAGTCTAAAAATGAAAACAGTGGAAATATGAAATATAAATCTCTTCCAGTATCCAACACTTGATTTACCGAACACATTTCTACCCTGTACGTTACCTTTTGCTCAGAGAGCAGGTCTACTCATCATAGCCTCTTGTGAAATCCTTCCACATATTTATCGATTGTTTTCGTGGTCGTTATCCTTCTGTATTCGATTCCTATAAATTAATACATTGTCTATTGACCGGTATTAAAGGAATATGGATAAACTACAGTAATCCTTTTAAGGCTAAGGAGACAAAAATTACTTATTAAATGTGTCTTCTGGAAATTTTGTCCCAATTTGATAAAACGTGCCGAGGTTTCGGCTAACATTGAAAGCCTTCATCATGGCTAGAAGACCACCAACAACAAAAATAAATAACATTTAAAATGAAGTTAAAAAGGAATATAAATAAAGTCAAACGATACGAAAATTAAAAATATGAAGATAAAAAAGATAAAAGGGATTACAAAAAAAGGTGAATACAAAATGAACAGGAGTACATAAATAAAGGATAACAATATTTATTTAGCTATTTCTGTTTTCTTTTTATTTTATTTACTAAACTAATTTGTAATTTTAATTTCTTTTGTCTTTATTTTTATTATCTTTAGAGTTCATTTGCTGCCTTATGTTTTAGTTCTTTGCTTTTCTTCTAGCCCTGGTGAAGGCTTGCAATGTAAGCCGAAATGTCGGAATAATAAATTAATACAATTCAATTGTAATTTCTTGACTAATGTAAATTGAGTCACTATTTATAATATATTGATTTCGATCATTTTGTACTGCATTGGAATAAAGCCGTCAATTAGATTTGCAACTAATTGGAAGCGAAAATAACTATTGATTAGTTCACATTTTATGTGATATAATGAGCATATATTTTTATTGAAGATCTCTTGGGTGAGTTATACCCAGCTGGAGAGGATACTCTGTCCACGGCTCACGATTTCCAATAACGTTATTAACGTGGATTCGACACGATGATACAGCTGGTTAGACAATACTACAACGTTATTAAGACTTCCCAAGGGAAAGAATCTCAATAAAAATATAAACGTGAGCTTCTAATCACCGGTGATTGGGAAGTGAGAAGGGCCAAGAGTTGGAGAAATATTTCATTTATGCCTCGATAGCAAGTCCACTAATAGACGTCCCAATTTGTGTAAGAATTTTTATTTGGCTCTCTGGATTGTAATTTTTTTTTTTTTCTTTTTTCACGGAGAGAGTTTCATTCTAAATGCTTGTCCTGTTTTCGAGATCCGCAATGCAAGAAAAGAAATTTTATCTCTTACCAATTTGTCGGAATTTATTTTCTTTTTCAATGAACCGCTTGTTACTGGATAACTTTGATAATTTGCAGTGTTGATATGCAACTGCTTTTTTGGATATTGTTTCTGTTGGTTTATTCTTCAAATAAGCTGATTATTATTACAGTTGAAATCCGGTTCATTCCATGCCTCTATTATAGAGGCATACTTAGTAATTAACAGACGAGATGTTCTAGTACGCGATTTATTGAAACAAAATAGACGACAGTATTTAAAAAAAAAAAAAACAACTCAATTTCTTCCATAATGGAAAATCAACATATCTTGTGATATGTCTCTCTTTAATTAACTGCTTTTTCCAATTTACATTTTAGAATTAAAAAGATCAAATTAATTAAATTAAATTAACAATAACTAATTATTTGAAATAAACAAAGAAGAAAGAAGAAAATAGGTGTTTCAAACGTGACTTCAAATAAATATAGCTTCTATAAGGTAGGTTCTATCGGTAAATGTTAGATAGCTAAAAATATTTTCCATTAAATTTCCGGAAACAGTCGGCAAATTTTTGATCCGAGCAACAAAAACAGAGCCAGAGCGTGTATAGACGCTCGGCCATGTCCACGGCAAAAAAAAAAAATAAAAACATTTCTGTGAGTGACTACTTAAATCAGTATGAGGCAATACTCAGGTGTCATGTAAAATATCTGGGGGTATTTCGACGCTCTCACTCAGCCTCCAATGGACTTCGATACCAGTGAAGCAATTAAATGATTTTTTTTTTAAAACTATTTATTAATATTTACAACTGTACATCAATATACATCAAGTAAATTTGAGAAATGATTATAATGACATGTAATTCACTTGAGTGAAGAACTACTCACGAGTAGCACTTCAAAAAATGTTTTAAACTAGAAGGTCTCTTGGCCATCTACTTTTCAGACGCCTCAGTGGGTTATCAGGTATCGAATGAGAAGCAAGTTGGGAGACTAATGGATTCGTGTGGGAGTGCAGTTTACTATGAAACGATTGGTATCTGGTTTGGGCTAAATCAGCTACAAATGGAACATTGAGGTCTTTGTGGATAAGTTTATTCGTGACAAAGTCGAATAAAAATCGAAGGATTTTGGATTGTAAGGATTGGATTCGAGAAGAATTGGATTGTTTAGCGGAGCCGCAAAGCTAAACTCCGTATGTCCATATAGGTCTAATAACCGTCATGTAAATGAGTCTCTTTAAAATTTATTGGAAGCTTTGATCGTTTGTCTAGTAAATGTTGGAGTAGTCTATAACGACGGGCCGTTTCTTGTCGTTTTAGTCTTGAATGTGGATTCCAAGTGAGACGTTAGTCCAAATGGAGTCCCAGGTAGCGGATCTGTTCAACAGGGATTAGAGGAATATCATTACAGGATACCATAGGACAGGATGTCGTAGGATTACGACGGAGGGTAAAGGTTATTTGATGGGATTTATTTTAATTCTTCATTTTCGACACCGTTCTTGAAGGTTTATGATGTGGGATTGGAGTGCCTGGGATGCAATGAAGGGATCATTATTTACTGATAACAAACATGTGTCATCAGCGTAAGTGCAATTAAATGATAAGTTGAGATCTGTTAAGTTCCAGCTTCTTCGATAAATAAAAGATTGGTCGAATCAACTCAAGTGATATCAATCGACAGATTAGGAGCATGAAGGTTCCAGACTCGCTAAAATAAGATAGAAGTATTAATAGTGGACAGAGAGCAACATAATGACTAGTAAAAGTTTACAGTCAGTAGAAAATATTTTAAAAGGCTGCCCGAAGCTAGATTTAGTCAGGAAAACTGTTGGATTATTAATATATATATATATATATATATATATATATATATATATATATATATATATATATATATATATATATATATAGAGAGAGAGAGAGAGAGAGGGTGAGTGAAAATCTTGAAGGTAATGAGATAAGTTTACAACCTGCCTCAAATGTAGGAAATAAGTATTATGGCTGGCATTACTATTTCATGCACAAGTCAATAACTATTTATTAGTAGCACTTCAAAAAAGTTCTACATTAGAAAGTCTCTTAGCCATTTTCTTTTCATTTTCCTCGGAGGGTTACCAGAAATCGAGTAAGAATCGAGAAGTTGGGAGACTAGTGAATTCGACCGAGTATGCAACTTGTCGTAGAAGCTGGTTTGTGCCAAATATGGGACATCATTGAGCAACATATGGGACATCTAGATCGTTTTGGATATTTGTTTGTGAAATAATAAGGATCAAGAAGGATTTCGGATTGTAAAAATTGGACACGGGAAGAAATGGGAGGTTTATTGCAGCTACTAAGCTCAAATTTGTATGGCCAAATGGGTCTAAGTACTGTCACGTAAATTGGTCTTTTGTAATTAATAGAGAGCTTTGAACGCTTGTCTAGTAAATGTTGGAGTAGTTGGAAACAGCGATCAGTTTCATGTCTTTTAAGTCTGGTATGTAAAAAATATAAATAACAAAAAAAAAATATAAATAACAAAAAGAAAGAATAAATAAAAAATATTTATTAGCCATCGTTTCGGCCAAATTTGATGACCATTATCAGGGTTAAAAAAAATATAGAAAAGGAAAAATAAAAAATAAAAAAAATTTGAAATAACATTTAAATAATAACTAATATATAATATAACAAATAAATAAATATGATCTAATATTGATAAATTCTAAACCCTTTTTTTTGTTTATTTACCCTATTATATTTCATTTTATTTTATCAACAATATGTATTATGGTATGTAAAGGATTAACATTATTAGATGGAATGAGAGGTTAAAATTAAAATAAACAAGATATAAGATGATCAAAAGAGAAGTCATGGGTAAGTAGAAAATAAAATTTGTAAATAAGAAACAGAGTTAAATAATAATTAGAAACATACCAAAAAAAATAAATAAATAAAAATTTAACTTAATATGTTTACATCTTGACACTACTTTTTTTTTTTTTAGTTTTAAGTCTTTAATTTTTTTTTTTGGCAAGTTTTTAATTATTACTGAATTCTATTCCTGTTACTCATATTAGTCATTTTTGTTTTAAGCCCTGATGATGGTCATCAAAGTTGGCTAGTAAATATGTTTTTCTTAATAGGTCCTTTTTTTTTTATTGACTTATGTAGTTGGACATCCTGCATATACATTTCATGCAATCAACCTGCATAGCTCTACATAAATACAAAATCAAGTATTATTTTTGCAAGGGAGGGATTATGGTGTATACAACCTCTCATGTAATGCTAAATACCAGATCTTAGCCATGCATATTTATAGACGATGAACATTATTCACAGCCAGTGGCGCCGCTATCAAAGGAAAGGAATCAAAAAAAGTATTAATTCCCTTAATAACAGATTATTCTACGCCTCAAATAATTGGGAGAAAATTTTAATCAGAGAGGAGGGGGTTCATTCATGCCGGAATTGCTCAATGGACAATGAGTTCCCATCATATTATTTACATACGGACCATTTCATTAATAAACTACTCACCTCGCTGAGATCCCACAATTTACAGAAGGCAGCCTCTACTCCACCATTCATCCCCGGTCCCTGTGAGAGAGGAACTGGATCCTTTTCCGACGGCCACAGCTAATTTAATCTTTTCCATATTAAGTGTTTCCCCTGATTGCGATCAGATGGGATCCGCTATTTTTCCAAAGAAATCTTCTGGGAAGTATCGCGGTATCTAATTTGGTCCTGAAACCGGGAAAAATTGTTATAATAAAAATGTCTGTACAACTGAAGGAAATTAATAATTATAAAGAGATAAATGACAGAGGGTTATTTGTAGGACATATGACCCCTTGATTCAGTAATTTTTGGAAATCATAAATATGAAAAATGAACCAATGAAATCAAACACATTAACACCACCAGATGGGGTTAGACTGCAAATGATGAATCTTCAAGCCCTACCGTTCGGTAAAACTCAGTGAACCTTCAGTCATTAAGGGCCATACACAAGATACCATGTCAAAATTGATTGTAAATAAAAAAGTAATTGAATACTTGTACGACATTTATCAGAAGGGAACCAATCCTCATTGCATTTGTTTTGAGTAAACTCAAGTCAAATTTAAAATCGCCTAGGATGGTCTGGAAGCATTCAAATAAGTTAATTTTCTTTTTTTCACAAACCTAATTTTATTCTACGTTTAATCCACCCCAATATTTAGCTATTATATCAATGCATTTATCAAAAATTAACTTTATTGTGGATTGATTCTTTTCTGCGATTTTCAATATCCTCGAATTTAGAATGATGGACGGAACCATGAAACGAATAAATTGTTGAAACAATAAAAATTAAATAATAAAATTACTCATACTACATAATTATCTTTATTAAAAACAGTATTATTACAAATTAAGTCACTTATTAAAAAAAATCACAGTAGAACGCCATTTTACAAATTAATATGATGTATAAAATTGCATATATTTATATATTTTTTATTATTATTCTACCAAAGAGTTATTCAAAGCCTATATACTTAAAGTAACTTTACTTATTTTTGTTGACTAGTAAAACTTTATAATTTATGAGAAATTATCTCCCTTTGATTAAGATTATTATAATATATTAAAAGGTAAACCATCTTATTATTGAGATTTTATGAACTATATCGCATAACTTTTGTTTAAATCATATAAAAATAGTGAAGTAAAACTAGTGGTAACGCTACAAATTTGGCCAAAATACACGAATAACTGTTAAATTTTTCTCCTAAATAGGCAATAAAATGTTTCACACTGATATTATACTCACTTTGAAGCTCAAAATCAGGAGCAACACAAAACCCTTTAATATCATCTTCAACCGAAAGACTCCAAAGATTGGTAAAATGATTTGGCATCTTTAGGTATTAGATGCTGTGTGGATTTCAAGTCTTTTATTTTCGAAGAGGCAATTGATTTCTCATTTGACCAAATTGGTAGAAGAGACGCTTTAAATTTAAATCCCTCCGATTTCCTCCCTTTTACCATTTTTTTTTTTTTCAAGATTTATGATCAAATATATAATATTTATATAAACCAAATATATAAGACTTGTGGTCTTAAATAGTTTGGTTCTTTCTTTTGAAATAGAATAATCGTATTCTATTTCAAATTCGATTTTTCCATTAAAATACCTGAAACAAGATGGCTCTTTTCTGTTGAAAATATTAAGCACTAATCCTATCCAAAACTCATTTTTGCATATTTTGTGGATCGTTTCCCTTCTGTTAAATGCCGTCCACTGACAGGCGATTAGGGTAAAATGACGCACTTAAGTCATAGAATCGAAACTTTTTTAGTCACCCCAAAACTCATCAAAGCTGCTTGAAATATTGATTTGTAGTTCTATATCTGAGAATTATGCATGTGAAACTAATAGTTTTTCCAATGAATGGCTTTTTACGAGGGTACCTCTTTGCGCATAATTATCTTTATTAATACTAATTTAAGTAATTTGATCCCTTTCATTCTAAAATGTAAATTGGGACATACAATGGATTGTAGATAGATATCCATGATATATTGTTTTTACTAGTCAGGTAGAAATTGAGTTTTTTTTTAATGTATTTTTTATCACTACACTCTAATAACATCTTTTTATATGATGCATTTTCCACAAACATTGTTACTGTTCTGCATTCAGGTTCTATAATGAACTGAAAGACTAAGAACATTAACGAGGCTTTCACAGTTCCTCCACTTATAAAGACGTAACGCAGCTCGCCTCCTGGCAAAGGGACAGTGACAGAATTAGCCGTCAAAACAACAGCTAACCGACACGAATAGTGAAAAAATATTTTTTCAATGGCACTAATTTTAGGGAAGAGTGTGCCTTGTCAGTGTTCTTTTAGTTAGCGTACTCCTCGACAGGGCTGGTAAAAAAACTAGAATAAACTGTCTAGTTCCCCTTCATCTGCTAGCTATCCTGTACTCGGGCCAATTAACTTGTCTAATGTTATTGTTATTATTGTGTATATTACATATCATTTTGCTACTAACACGAACCTGTGCCTACTAAGACATATGGTAGCTTCTAAATATATTTAACCATGCTTTTTGTATGTAGCTGGCTCAAGACATTGAAAGAATTCATAATCGTCATTTTCCCCTTATTTTATCTTCATATCTAGTCTATTAATTAATACTTTTCTTTTTAATATTTATTGAATATTTTTAGTTTCTTTAACTATCCGAATACTGTGACTATCATTGCTTTGGGAAAATTATACGAGAGATATTAGTAAGAGTAATCCTTGAGTCCTATTCATAACCTTAACCGTTATTGTAATTCGCTAATAATAATCAGATAACCGTGGGAAAGTCGGTTATGGCCTTCATTAAAACTGCCAAGTACCAACTCGCACATGTTTTCGCCTGAACAGTTTCAGGTTTACAAACTAGAGGCATTTTTTAAAATAGTTTTTCTACCAGACTACCTGACATGAAAGGTTTTCACCAAAAAGTAGTTAAACCGCATTGAAACGTCCATACACAATCTGGCTATGTGCAGGATTGGTATAGAACATATCGTCAGAAGATTATAGTTGGCTATGGCTGGGGTCAGCAATTTTTTTCTTACACCGAAGGGAGAGCTATGAATTCAACATCATACTGCCATGAATTTGACTGAAGGTATCAAAATTTGATTAAACAACAGCTAACGCGTGAACAAGATTACTGTTGCGTGGATAGCGCGTCTATATTTCGATATAGACAGTAAATAAATTAAAGAATATGTGTTATAACATCTTTTTATATGATGCATTTTCCACAAACATTGTTACTGTTCTGCATTCAGGTTCTATAATGAACTGAAAGACTAAGAACATTAACGAGGCTTTCACAGTTCCTCCACTTATAAAGACGTAACGCAGCTCGCCTCCTGGCAAAGGGACAGTGACAGAATTAGCCGTCAAAACAACAGCTAACCGACACGAATAGTGAAAAAATATTTTTTCAATGGCACTAATTTTAGGGAAGAGTGTGCCTTGTCAGTGTTCTTTTAGTTAGCGTACTCCTCGACAGGGCTGGTAAAAAAACTAGAATAAACTGTCTAGTTCCCCTTCATCTGCTAGCTATCCTGTACTCGGGCCAATTAACTTGTCTAATGTTATTGTTATTATTGTGTATATTACATATCGTTTTGCTACTAACACGAACCTGTGCCTACTAAGACATATGGTAGCTTCTAAATATATTTAACCATGCTTTTTGTTTGTAGCTGGCTCAAGACATTGAAAGAATTCATAATCGTCATTTTCCCCTTATTTTATCTTCATATCTAGTCTATTAATTAATACTTTTCTTTTTAATATTTATTGAATATTTTTAGTTTCTTTAACTATCCGAATACTGTGGCTATCATTGCTTTGGGAAAATTATACGAGAGATATTAGTAAGAGTAATCCTTGAGTCCTATTCATAACCTTAACCGTTATTGTAATTCGCTAATAATAATCAGATAACCGTGAGAAAGTCGGTTATGGCCTTCATTAAAACTGCCAAGTACCAACTCGCACATGTTTTCGCCTGAAAAGTTTCAGGTTTACAAACTGGAGGCATTTCTTAAAATAGTTTTTCTACCAGACTACCTGACATGAAAGGTTTTCACCAAAAAGTAGTTAAACCGCATTGAAACGTCCATACACAATTTGGCTATGTACAGGATTGGTATAGAACATATCGTCAGAAGATTATAGTTGGCTATGGCTGGGGTCAGCAATTTTTTTCTTACACCGAAGGGAGAGCTATGAATTCAACATCATACTGCCATGAATTTGACTGAAGGTATCAAAATTTGATTAAACAACAGCTAACGCGTGAACAAGATTACTGTTGCGTGGATAGCGCGTCTATATTTCGATATAGACAGTAAATAAATTAAAGAATATGTGTTATAAAATCCTAGCTCGTCCCCATATTCTCCTGATCTATCTCTAACTACTAATCGACTAACACGTGGATCTAGTATTCGGAGCATAGATAATTTATCGAGGGAAATTGTTTAAAAATTATGACATAAAAATTTCTTTTCTGTCTTTCATTTAATCTGGCTCAAACTTTTTCATATCTGTTACAGAAAACTTGTTTAGTCGCTGGAGCATTGTGTTAAAAATATTGTAACAATTTTGAATGGATTATATTTGATTTTTTTTTTTTTGTTACTTTTCCTATTTACTTCTTGCTTCTAAAAACGGATATTTCTTGTGAGACAACCTAATATATATGTTTCTCTAAGAGTATTAACAAGGATTGTGAAATAGCCCATTAAAGGATCTATTTTATCAACACAAAATTTACTTGAGGTACGCATGATGGTATAGAATGATCAATACAATTGGGATTAATGAATTCATCATTCCTAACACAAGTTTTGTAATTTACCATAACAAAGGAAATATACAATTTTTCAATATGCCTATGATTTTTGGCTAAGGCTTTATTCGTAACCGGATGAGAGCTCTTACGAAGAGAGTAAACCTGCCTTTACATCATAGGAGCCCTTTTAGTTGAATCACTAAATCATAGAAAAAAAACAAATTTATTATGGGTTTTCAAATTTATTAACCCAATCCTTTCAATCCAAAATCCTTCGAAAAATCATCAATGCTCCTTATTTTGTCACCAATAAATTATCCGTAAAGATCTTAATGTTCCATATGTTGCTGATATAGCCCAAATCAGATAAAGATCTTTCCATGGTAAGCTCCATAACCACTCAAATCCACTAGTTTCTCAACTTGATTCCCACTCCATTCCCGATAATCCTCCGAGGTTTCTGAAAAGAAGACGGCCTAGAGACCTCCTTGTGTATATTATTATTGAAGTGCTACTGATGAGTAGTTCTTTTCAAGTTTCGACTTGTTATTGTAATCGTTATGAACACATTTACTTGATGTATATATTTTATACAGTTGTAAATTTCAATAAATGGATATGAAAAAAAAATATTAACACTCGGACAAGTATGTTGAAAAATATGGTAAATATGGCAAATATTTTAAATAATATAAATTTTATTGTTTTGTTTTTTTTATTTACTTCATGTCCCTAATAAAGGGGACTTGAAGAGGGGTAACTTAATACCGCGATCAATTAAAAAAATTAAAAATTAGCTAAGTACAGTTTTATTTTAACCAGTAATACTCATTCTCAATACAATGTATAAAGGCCTCCTTTATAAGACAAAAATAAGAAGAAATCAATGTTCCGAGCGAATAAGTCAAAATTCAACAAATCCATGGAGCAGTAGTAACCTCACAGGGGGTGAAGGATCTAGTGGCAAATCCAGCCCTGGTAATGTTACTAAAATGGAAAATAATTTATTATTTGAATAGGCGGATTAACTTACTTTTCATAGTAATTAAGGTTCTTGTTCCAGGTACTCCAGAGTACTATTGTCGAAGTTCACTCCCGGTCAGCGATAATTGTGTTCCGAGCATGAAGATGGTACCGAGGGAACTGCTCAATCAGGCGCAGTAAATTCCTGAACCGACTCATCAAACGGCCACTCATCAAGATGCTAATGAGTTGACGATATTTATGAGGGCTCGCATAAAGGCCAGCCTATCTTTATTGATTGCCTCTGTAAATAAAGTCGGTTAGGGTCTGCCTTTTTTGCCCCTCTTCTCCCCCCGCACACTTCAAAAACAAAAACATTAAAAAAAAGTCCGCCTGCTCGTCCCATCGTAAGATATAAACAAACAAATTGCCTCTGCTCCTTGTTACTTTGCCTTGGTTGGTGATTCGTGGATTACTTTCACCCTTGAGCTCTTATTTTTTGCTCTAATTTTGGAGAAATATATGAAACCACTCCTTGTGTTAGACTGACGTTTTTACTTTCTAAGCACATTCTTTCGAAGTTAGAAAGTCGAAGTTTAACATTTGAGAAATAGAAAGGTTCTTCAAGCATTACAGTTTTTGGAAGATGCATTAGAGTTTTTTAAATAATCATACAGGACAAAGTTTATATAAGACTTGGGAATGAATGTAGTGTAAGTAAAAATGAAACCGCATACCTCCTATTATAAAAATCTGAAGTAGTAGTAATTTCTTTACTCTATGTTACACTAAATCGAGCCCACACTGAATAACACTAAGAAAATCCGATTGTATCCAGCACTTCTAGAAGTTTCGATACTTTAATATTAATAGCAGTGATGTTGAAGTACCAATATTTTTCGATTTCGCTACCGATATCTTAGTTTCAAAATAACTTGCTAATGCAATATAGTAATACAATTCATATGAGAGCTAAACAAGCAAAACAGATTATTAAAACACAATAATTATTCAAAAATTAGTAAATAGTGTTCATAAAATTTAACATATAAGTTTAGAAAATGTTAAAAAAAATGATAATAATTCATATTTAAGAAGATAAATATTCCATAGGATCTGGCTTTCATTTATTACTTTACAGATCGCAAATGATACTAAAACCTTTTACATAACAATGTAGATTTGAGGATACAATTTCGAAACAGTATGAACATGTAATGATTTGGGAAATAATCTGTATCCTGGGATAATAAAAATCCTAAATTTAAATGGATCTGTTTTGTTTTATTATGAATAAATATAGAAGTCACAGTGAGCATAATATATATATATATACACACAAGCGTCACCTTATATAAAAATGAGGTACTAAAAATAGGGGTATTTATCAGGGATTATGCATGTCTGATATGAAGAGGTGTATAATTCCAGGAGAGAAAGAGTAAGGAGCTTTGGAATGCAGTAGTTCTGTGGGATGGGTTAAAAGATCAGAAAGACGAGATCTTGTATGCAATGAATTGACTGCAGATCTGAACTGAAGCATATTGTAAATATAGGAAGAATGAAGGGTATTGATATGGATTTGATATGAAGAGGTGTATGATTCCAGCAGAGAAAGAGTAAGGAGCTTTGGAATAGTAAGATCAGAAAGACGAGATCTTGTATGCAATGAATTGACTGCAGATCTGAACTGAAGCATATTGTAAATATAGGAAGAATGAAGGGTATTGATAATTTGGTAAAGGAATTATCCAGGAAATAATGTCTACGGAATGTGGGATAAAGCCAAATTAATTCGGAAAATAGGAAGGAAATATAGGAGTGCCTCGGGATATCGAATACAAATCTGGCAAAGCAGTTTATGATTCTCTCTAATCTGTCCTCGAGATCCGACGAACGAATAATTTCTTATTATTTCCAGAACAGGATTTGAATAAAGATAATATTAAGGTTTTTAACATAGGAGTAGAAAGAGATAGGATAATCATTTAGGATTAAGGAAGGACAATGAGTGTATGAACTAAGGAGGCAGCTGAAACCTATTATCATGGCCTGAATTATAAACAATGAGCCATAAACAAGTTGATTGAATAAAATATTATATTTATATATCTGTATTTAAAGCATTTAACGCAAACCAAATGAAAAGTATAAAAAAACAAAACAAAAATCAAAATACGGAACAATGCCATTTATATACATGTTTTTTATTTTACGGGTCAGTATTTTATCTTAATTAGTTATTTCACAATTTGGTTGGACTTGAACTGTATATTGGTCATAATTTTTATGAAATAATATAATAATGCAATTTACAGTACTATATATTAATATACTATAATATCATAATGTTTTTGTTGGATATAAATCCGGCTTTAAATTGTATTGTTAACTAAAACTACTATTAGCAATCCCTTCTTACTACCTGTTATGATCCGTTAATTATTAAATATAATTTTATTCCATTTCTTATGGTGCAAATATTTGGTTCAGGAAAAAAATGGACTAAAACATACAAATAAATAAAATGTTTACAATCATGACCTTCCTCGACATTTTTACAATACCCTAAAAATTATAGGACAGCGGGAAACAGAAACGAGGATTATTTTATAAATAATGTATGAAATGGGGAGTGGAGAGGGGAGAATAAAATAAAAAGGAAATGTACAACTTTTTGAATGAATTTCCATAAATATTTAATAATGATCCTTGTTTCTGAATGAAAAAACCATTTCCCAACTAATTGCTTCGGGCTTAAACATGAGTACGGGAGCGGTTCTTCTAAAATATGTGAGAAAAGTAGTCTCGGTGATCTTCGCTTATCTTAATGCCCCACCATTAAGAAAATCGGTGTGAATGAACTGTCTTGTGAATGGCTGTGTATTACTTTCTTACTCATTCATAAAATTAAAATGTTAATTATTTGCGATTGACTAAAAGTGGCCTTCTCTTGCTAACGAGCGAACCCGTTAAACATAAATATTTACAAGAAATTACCAGCGAATTAGCTCTAACATACATCACACTATGAATGGACATACACTATGATTAATTATGACGAAATATTATCATAAAGTGAATATATTATTATAAAGTGAATCATAATGCGCAACGGAATAAATGATTACATCTTGAATTGTTTCTGGGCATAGTTTACATAGATACAATGATAAATATTCTAGATTAATGTAATCTATTTTTCTAGGATCAATTATAACTGTTTATAAGGTGTAAATATATATGTTTAGTAAGGTTCTTAAAGTTCAGTCAATAAATAAAAACAACTATTGTTATTTATTATTTATTGTAAAATAAAAAAAACTTAATAAGCACTCAGGGAAGGACTGTATGTGTTCCTTTCTGGGGTCTTTCAGGCTATGCCTGATACTTATTTACAATCGTAATAAACAAAGAAGCACATTAGCGATTTTAAACGCCGTTCTCATATTGGTCAGTAAATCCAAATTGATATATTTGATAGACGTGAAATATGTTCTAACTTTGGTAAAAAGAATATATTTTTTTATCAGACCAGTTATCATTCTTTAATATTAAGAGGTTAGATTCTTAGTTAATAAATGTACTAAACGAGAAACATCCTCCTAAAGATTTTTATACTGCATTTTTTTAAAACCTTTTAGAATTTACTCACAATATGGCATTTAAAAGGGAGTGGAAAATAAAAAATAAAATGTAACATATTACCTTAGCATAATGGGTGAATATTAAAAAATTGTTTCACAAGTATTTATCGTTAGTATATTCTTTATGTGAAATCATTACAACGTTAAAATAAGATTTTTAATATTTTATAATTTTTGGAAATATTCTAAAACCATTTGTTGCTGTGGTAATTTTTTAATATTCGTTTCCCATATGATAACACAATTTTTCAAATAATTAAAACAATTTAACAAAATAATAGAAAATAAAATTGTATTTTTCGAATGATTGAATAATGACAATTAATGTTAAGTAATTAACGTAATAAAATTATAGGATGTGTTGCTATAGTTTGAGTATTATAAGTATATTTTATGCAATGAATTAATTAAAAATCTGATTTTTTAAACCAAGATCCTTTATGGATTTCTGAGTTAAAAGTGTTTTTTCTTAGCATAAAACCCATATCCACCTAAGAAAGGATGTATTTCAGTTTGATAGTATAAAGTATATTACGGTTAAAAAATAACAAATAAGAAAAATGAATAGGAGTTAGATTTGGAATTTAAATACAAGATTGAAATGTTAGAGATGTTAAAAAGAATTTACTAATTTACAGAATAATGTAATAATAATAAATTTTATCTGACATATCTTTTTTATTGCCCTGATGATGACTATCAGTGCCGTGGCCGAAACAAGATTAAGTTGATCTAACATTTATTATTTTTGCAATTGTGCTAATTCCTCATATACACAGTAAGAGGTTGATAATCCGGACGAATTGTTGGCTGGGGGTCGTCCCGATTAAGCACTTAGTGATTCAAGTTTACGTAAAATAAAATAAGCTGTGTATGAGATCTCGATGTCCGAGCGGGTTGGGGCGATTGTCTTAGTGTGCTCTGTACTGAACAGAGCCGTGGGTTCGAATCCCTTCTGGGTTGGTTAAAATTTATTTTTTGGTAGGCCCACAAAATGTATCTTGACATTCGCAACATGGCTAGAATAGGTTGGTAACCTATAGGATAACCCGTCTTTTATGCCCTAGTTGGAGTCCTTATGAACCTAAAGCCCCCAAAAAAACAAATAAATAAATTTAAAAAAAAATTAATTTGCTGGTGAAACTGCCGAGCTTTTTCACAATCATTTCACCGCTTATAGGAACATGCAGTCTTCTCTACTGAATGAACCAATTAAGAACTGAATTGTCTTTTTCGGGTTGTCAAGCTGTTTAAGAATTAGTTGCAATACTATATTTTATTTAAACATATTTTATAAAATTAAGGCCTATACTAGGCACACCCCCACCATATGTTTCCTTTTCTCCTTCTACCATTCCCGACATGTCATTTTTTTAGTGCTTCTTTCACGCGGTATCCTTCCGTTGTTCTTTATTTTCCACTAGAACCTTGATTTATTTGTTCTCTACCTAGGCAGATTTTGTCTGTTATTTTTATTTTTTTCTGTTTCCTTTCTCATTTGTTTTACATATCCTCCTACGCTATTGTGTTCACTCATTTTGTCAAAGACTTTCTTCTTTAGTCTCCCTTGGTCCCGTGGAATCTTAATCTTCTAATTCTTATTTCAGTTTCTAGGTATTTTTTTTTCTTTCTTTAGATTTACGGGTTGGGTTTTAACCTGTAGCCTTTATGTGTTTTCGCGAGACCATAGATTCTCCTCAAGATTCGTCTCTATATTTTGCTTCGTCAGGTTTGTCTTCGATAGTCCGAAGCACTCCCATGTATTCCACCTCTATTACCTATTAAATTGGCATTATCCCACATTCCGTAGACAATATTTCCATGGAACATTCCTTTACTAAATTATCAATACCCTTTAACCTTAGTATATTTACAATATGCTTCATTTCAAAAATATCCAGTCAATTCAATACATACGAGATCCCGTCTTTCTGATCTGTATACTCCATCCCTTAGAACTTCAACATTCCAACACTCCTTCCTCTTCCGCTCAAAAATCCTCTGGAACTCCATTCCTTATCATATCAGACAAGCTAAATCCCTGAAAACTTTCAAATATTTCTATTTGATACTTGCTAACTATCTACCTACTTAGTAAAAAAATTGTTCTTGCATTGTTGTATTCAGACTCAGATTCAGTTTTTGCATAATTAAAACTCCAGTTAATATAAATTTCACTTTCTATGAATATAGCATTCGGCACTTCTATTGTAAATACAAATCTAATCATTGCACCAAAAGATTTTTTCTTTTTTTTCTTGTTTCATTTTATTTTCTCTCATTTTTAGAATGTTATCTTTTTTTCTTTTCTGTATATGTAACTATCATCTATGTGCATAGTGTCATTATTGTATTATTGTTTTTCTTTATTTTTATTATATCATTATGTCTCTGACCCGATTTAATTTATTTATATCCGTACTTATCTGTTATTCTTAAGGGACTTTGTCCCAGAATAAAATATTTTTTCTGTTCTATTCTATTCTATATTTTCAGTAATTTTAATAGTCTAAGGAGTCATGCTGTCTCCATCCCGTACAGAATTACTGGTTTTATCACCGTGTTACGAGAATATTTAATTAAGGTATAATTTAATTTATTTGGTTTCCCCATATCTCCACATAATATGTTAATTTTAAATCGCCCTTTTTTTTTTATGTAACATGTTCTATGTGAAATCTATTAATCTTGATAAAAATTCAATATTTTATTTTTTAACTTTTTATTTAAGGCTTTGTCTTTAATTTTAAACTAAACAGGAAAAATATGGTGGGGAGAGCCAACAAGAGAAGGTCGTCCGTACTACCGCGGCGGCCGCATAGTAAACTTCTCTGGATTATTGAGGTCTTACTGTTTATACAAATCACATTCATTTTTAATAAATAAGTCCAATTTGAATCGAACATATTTCTCTTGAATATCAACGACTAAAGTAAATAATCCTATGATGAAATGTCACCTAGTAGGTATCATTACTATCCTGATTATTTAACAGGTGTGGAGAAGTGGTGATGCTTTCTTGTGGGTCAGGTGTCATTAGCTAACAGTGTTGAAAATTTATATGTTAAACTTAATTGGAGCCTCCGGTCCTACTAAAAGGTTGACCAGGGCTAATAAAGTGAAAATTCGGGTGAGCAATAAAAGGATACTAATATAACATTGAAAAAATAAAAAGAGAACAAAAGCGGTGGCAAACATAAAAGAGTCAATTTGGAGCCGGTCCCTCAGAAGGGGTCGTTAATTGAATATCTAGCTCAGCTATCTGCTTATTAGTCGCTTCTTCGGCTAAGTCTACATCGCTTCCAATTTGTCTCTCGCCTTCTTCATTCGCACCCCTTCCCTCTATGCTTACCGAATACGGAAGACCTCTTTTTATTTATTTTTTTTATAATTGGATGGTGGAGATTGCTCGTTTGGCTTATACCGCTAGGTGGTTTCTATCATTGCGTTTACCTGTAATTATGAATACTAAACATGAAAAGGAAACTATTCAGTAATTTTTCTTTTAATCAACAGATTCTACTGATCCCCGTCGAACAGATCCACAACTTGCAATAACTACATCTTGACAAAAGACTGATTTGGAATCCACATAGTAGACTTAAAAGACAAGAAACTGCTCGTCGTTTCCGACTACTTCTTACGAGACCAGCGTTCAAAGTTCCATACTATCGAAAATCCTTAACGCTTCTTATTTTGTTATAAAAAAACTTATCCATAAAGATCTGTGTTTTATATGTTGCAGATTTTGTATAAACCAGATACCTATCATTTCATAGTCAACACCATACCCACTCGAATCCAATAGTCTCCCAACTTGCTTCTCACTCGATTCCCGATAATCCTCCGAGGCGTCTGAAAAAAAAAGATTGCCAAGAGATCTTCTTACTTATTGAAGTGCTACAAGTGACAGGTCATTGTAATCTTTATTCTCAAAATTACTTATTGTATATAGTGTATACAGTTGCAAGTATCAATAAATAGTTGAAACAAAAATCAACAGCAATCAATTTATCCAGTTGAATTAAAGAAAAAATAAATCGGAATTGTAAAAATGTGAACTATCAATCAGTTGCCTCATTACTTCTTAAAAAAAAAATGCATAGATCATGGATATGTTCACCTATAATCTACTCCTCTTCTGAGTTTACATTTTAGGATTAAAAGTATCAAATTTCTAAAATAAATAATTAAATTAAATAAACATTTGATGATTATTTAAAATAAACAAAGAAGACAAAAAAGCATGGGTTTTAAACATGACTTTTTTCATTCAAACCAATAGAGCTCCTAACGGTAGATCTTAGTGACAAGTGTTATTTAACAAAAAATATTTTCATCTAATTTCTGAATAGAAGGTGTCAAAAAAGCTAGAGGGTGTCAAAAAAGCCGCAACCCTGAAAAAATTGAGACAAAATGTGAATTTTTCCATTTAAACGAATACAGTTCCTTAACGGAAGGTCCAAGTACAAACGTTTAACAACAATAAATATTCTCAATTAGATTTCTGATAAGGAAATCGTCAGCACATTTTTGATCCGTGCAACACCAACGGAATGGGTTTTGTGTTACATTTCTGAGGGTGAAAAAAATGTTAGTCAAAAACTGTATAAATCCATCTGAAAGACATATCCATGTAAACTTATAAAAAATAAAAAAATAATCTTATTTCGGACATATTTAGACAGTTGTATGTAAAAAATTGGCCTGTCGGTGATTCAGTGGTTTGAGCCTCCATAGAATTATCCTCAATGATTATTAAATTTATAATATTATTATATAAAGTATATTCCCCATCATTATTAATTATTTATCAGCTAATTGCCAATAATTAGAGAAGAATTGGTTAGCAAAATAGATAGTATCAAATAGATTCTATAGCTCAGGCATCAAAAGAAAAGGTTGTGTCACAAGAAACAAGATTTACTATTTATAAAGATAAAAGTATTTAATAAATCCTCAATTTATGAGTAACAACTAGAGATGGGTGTCGATACACGATGTATTGAACGATCAACATTTTTCTTGCGATAATCCGATATGTTTTCTTTCGATAAACGATTATCTCTCTCCCACCATTAAAATACACCTCCGTAAGCTAGTATTTAGATGCGGTACTTGAAATTACACACTATATTTATGTTATGAAGAAGTTTCGTTTATAAAAAACACCTATCTATTACACACTCACACATGACAAATACAAATAGTTTTTTTTTTTCTTTCAAATTTTGCCGTACCCTGAAATTTGCCACCCGAGGCACGTGACCACCTGTCCTGCCTAGTTCCAGGCCTGAGTAAATGTATCTACTGCCTTATATTTATTTCATAATAAACTATTCTAATATTTTAAACATTTGAAATAATTGTGTTTCTATTTAAGTTGAATCCATGTGCAAGAGTGACGTAGATCGATGTCGATAAAATAAACAGGAACATAATTGTAACGTGATTTGAAAATCTACAATGGCATTTAAAAAAAGAAAACAAATAAAAAGATATATTGATATTTTTGGTCACCGATATATCGATATTCACAGCTGAAAAAATTGTTGGAATGGAATATTGCAATTTTTCTAACGATACTCATCTCCCGTAACAACAGATCATGAGGTACCGGATATTTTTTTTCAATTAATTGAAAGTAGTCAGGGGTTTTACTGTAAAGATTGAAAAAATATAATAGTAAAAGCTGTTATATAACTGCAGAATATTGAAAGTTCTGTTTTTGTTCGTTATGAATAGAGTACAAATATTTTCCATTGGAGCAGTCTTTTTTTTATCCAGCCAGCAGGGTCCATAGATTATCGAACGGACCCGGTCAACCGAAGATCAACCGAAGAGTTCGTTACAGTCCAGAGGAATAGGAAGCCCTGAGGGTAGGTAGATATATTTTGATAAGCTCTCTACCAGGAATTATATGGATCAAAGAACATAAATAAGAAAAATATATAAAGGCAGTGAAGTCGTTAGTGTGTGTACGCTCGCCTCGGGCCATTGTCTCTCTCCTTGATGAATAGTTCCACATTTTATTATTTCCATCTGTCAGCGCCGGGGGAAAACTAATTAAACATGTAATAAATAGCCATTTATTTTTTTTTTATTAGCCTCTTTGTAATAAAATACAGTAGGGGAATATTGATATATGCCTTCGTCTGCGATTTTCGTATTCATGAACGTATTGAATATAATTTCATAAATTATTTATTCAAACCTTTTTGGTTGCCCGTCCTAAACATTATTTATGTCTCTTCGATATCCTATTGTAAATAGAGTTTTGTTGCGCAATCTTAAATCAATTTTATTTTGTATAGTATCTACACTGAAAAATGTGTAATGTTGGATGAAATCAGCTAACGATGAGGTGCTCTGACATAAATGAAAATCTATTTCAATTGAATCATTCAATCTTGAATTTTATTTTACCAAGAAAGTACTACAATCTGCCTCAATGTGAGCAATAGGTAATATGGATGACTAAATGAATCCATTCACACACTTTGTACAATAACAAATAAATACAAAGAATAGATAAAATAATAAACAAAGTACCCCAAACTATACAACACATAAAGCTAAGAAAAATAAAAAATAAGTAACAAGACATAAAATAAAAACAATGATAAGAGTAAAAAAAATAAAATTTTAATTAAATTAAATCGTAAAAATACATTCATACTTACACTATATTCAAATCTGAGGGATCCCCCAACCAGACTTGTCCAACCACCAGACAAGCCAGGCTTTAAGAGATCCCAGCGCTTCTCTCTCAGCTGCGTCACTAGTATTTCACACCAGTGGAGGCTGTGTGAGAGTGCAAAACTACAGTCACTCAGAGCATGAACAGAGAAATTGGCCATTGCCAGGATTCCATGTTGAAATTTATAATAGGTCAGGAGGCCACTGCCTTTTTAACCTGCAAGGAGGATTATAGAGGTGAGTGGAGCTGGATAGGGATTGTGCTAGTGTATTAGGATGATGAGAAAGTTTTTGATGAAATTTGGAAAATTTGACGGGTATGGATTTTAGGACAAAAGGTATATTAAGATCGTTATGTAAGGTTTTGTTGGAGACATAATATGGGGCGTTGGTTATGGTTCTTAGGAATTTGGATTGGAAGGATTGGATACTTTTGATGTTCGAGTGTTTTTCTGTCCCCCAAATTTCTAGTCCGTAGGTCCAGGTAGGCCTTAGGATAGTCTTATAAATCTGTAGTTTGTTGTATATTGAAAGTTTTGAAGTCTAATTAATTAATTTCTACCTCTATAATCCGTGAAGGGTCTTGAAACAATACAAGATTTTTCTTTCCACTCTATCCACCAATTAAACAAGACTGACTTTGGATAGGATACCTAGTATTATCTTATGTAAAGTAAGTCTTGTTTATGTTAACGTCCGAATAATTTTTTTGTCATTCCCTCAAGATGAGTAATAACTTATTTTTCAAAACAATAACATTTTCAAAACATACCACATCTGTGAAGCGTAGAGTGTGCTTCTGACGTAAATCTTTACACACCTCTTGAGCATACGGTGTTGCTGAACAACAAATTTAATTGTGAACTGCAGTGTTTCTTTGAGCTGTTCATGATTCCTAAAGATCTAATTAAAGAAAACGAATAAAAAATAATATAAATGAAAGCAAAAACTAAAAAATGAAAGTTCTTGTTTATTGAAAGCAAGGGTTTAAATTTTCAACAAGAGATGAAGGAGAAATGAATCATAGCGAAAGAGTGTGCTGTTTGGAAAACCTAAACGATTCATACTGTTGTAATACTTGGCATAAAGGTAGGTTTAAGGATGTTAAAATCAATATCTAAGAAATTCATTGACATATTCACAGGAAGAGTAAGAGCTATTATTAATATTTAAATGAAAATGAAGATCTCAGATATCACAATGTTTTATTTCTTCTGTAAAGGAGTATTTAATTATTTAATTTATTCTCAGATACTCTTTAATTTTAGCTTGAACTCCTCAAATCACCATTTACTCAACAAAGTAACATGTTTCGAAACAATAATCCCATCGTCAGACAGAAATTTACATTTTTTACATTAGAATCTTTTTACATTACACTTAAAACAATACAATAATAAAATTGATGTAATTAATAGAAACAACAATAAAACAATTTAATTCATCTATTCTTTTTAGTGGTGTTGTCTCACCTTCTGAATATCCAAAACTGTTCTATTCTAAAATACCCTGCTTATTTGGTTTCAAGGGTCTATTCTTATTATGCTTGTGTTTATTTTTATTTCCAAGTTTAAGTGTAATGTAAAAAAATTCAAGATGATGATTGTATTGTTGACTGTGAGTTTTAATTAAGGTGATGAAATGGTCAGGGGTACAGTCAGGATACATAAACACGTCAAGTTTTTAAATGAAAAACTTATATTTTGGCGTGCCGACGTTTCGATCTGCCTTATTTAAAAACTTGACGTGTTTATGTATCCTGACTGCACCCCTGACCATTTCATCACCTT
This sequence comes from Euschistus heros, assembly GCA_003667255.2. Classification (NCBI taxonomy): domain Eukaryota; kingdom Metazoa; phylum Arthropoda; class Insecta; order Hemiptera; family Pentatomidae; genus Euschistus; species Euschistus heros. The sequence continues at coordinate 421,553 of RCWM02000393.1, forward strand.
AAATAAAAAAAATTTAATTTCAGCCTGATGGTGCGATAATTGTTCCGAAACATGTCACTTCATTGAGTGATGATAAATAGTGATTTGAGGAGTTTAAGCTGAAATAAAAGTGTATCTAAGAATATTGTTTTATTCTAAGAACATACTGTTTTATTATACACGCCCAAGATGCGTATAGTGTTAATAACAAGGGTAAAATCGAGGGTGTTATCTGCAGGGTTAACCAGTAGCAGAATAAGCATTAGGATATTATTTTTCAAATTTGCCAGATCAGCGAGGCGCAAAACTGTGTTTCTTTCAAATAACATTTTTATTTATTTTATTTTCTTTAAAAAGAATCTATAATCGAAAATATTTCTGAAAGCCATAAATACAAATCGTAAAATTTCTGAATACTGACTCTCGTGGCAAATTCCAAACAGAGTTTAACAGCATTCTTTACCAGACGGAACCAAGTTAGGACAAGACTATTATAAATTAAGTAGTTACTGAGAGCGGTAAACTATTTAACGAGGTTCCGATCGGAACCTGTGATCGGAGCAGGGTAGGGAATGCCATTCAATGACAATTAGACATTCCAGCTATTGCAGGTTCCACCCTGCCCTCATCAGATAGCCAGTTTCCTGTGTCAGTTCCTAGGGCGGCTGATATCGACTTCATCCTTACTTTTTTACCGAAGGACCCAATTAAGTCACTATATTCGAAAATTCCGGAGATTTTTGGATCCAATTTTTTCAATGTTTCCCACAGACAATCGAATCGGTTGATAGCCGAAAATCGGTTTGATTGAACTATCAAATATCTTTAAACACGATAGGTATCCGAAAGCTATTCACTAGATCGTCCTTAAAGATAATTAAAATCATTATTAACCTATTAAGTATTATGGATACTAAATTCTTGTTTACCATGAAGTAAGGTTAAATGAGATATTTTTATTAATTGGCAATAATAAAAAATATTGTCTCTATTTTATTATAAATAAATTAAATCACAAGAAATGAACTTAAGTTCTCAGACAATATTGTTTCTTTTATATTATTAATTATCTTATTTTTTATTTATTTACTTTATTTTTTTCTCTATTTGTGGTATAGTTTAAGGTTCTCTATTTATTCATTCATTTTTCTATTTCACTTTATTTATCGTTTTATGTATTATGAGATTACTTATTGTTATTTTTTTTTTTAAATTTTAATTTACTTTTTCTCATTTTATATATTGTTTGAGTGGATCTATATTACTTATTGCTCTCTTTGAGGTAGATTGAAATAAAAGTTTTTAAATATAGGAAAAAAAAATGTTTTTATATTCCTTTTAAACTCTTGAGGAAAATAATTTCTTTTTCTTCTTTTTAACATAAAATAAATGGAAAACTGATAATATTAATATATTACAAATAATCAGGAAAAGCTGTCACTTTGTTTGTTTTTTATTGCTATTGCTACTTCTGTATTATTATTGTTATAAGTGGTATTGTTGATAGTGTTAACTTTTAAAAGTTATGTATTAGTAAAAAAAAGTATTTTGTTTTTTCCTTGTCCGTTTTATTTACTTATATTGTAATCTACACTATTATATATTTATATCACATTATATTTAGCATTTATACTAGCTAACTCAATTGCCATAATGTTCGTACTTTAAAGCAATAAAATAATAAGAAAAATAAAAATAAAAATACATCAATGGATTATTTATTAAGTGATTTTATTTTTTTAACTATTGAAATGAAATTTTCGAGAAATTAAAATATATATATTAAAAAATAAAGTTGTCAGCCAACGCTGGGCCAATATCAGCCATTTTTTTTTTCTCAAAATTTTGTGTATAGCGTTTAAATCAGAACCTCTTTTAATCTATTAATGCTTTTAAAAACAAAGTTCTCATTTACAACCTAAAACGAATATGTAAATTGCTACTCTTTTTTAAGATGAAGGGAAAATATGCCAAGGGATAAATAAGAAAGATTCACATATTTATTGGTAACTTAATTTGGCCAGATATATATCCTTTCGCAGTAGACAGCATAAAAACTTGAATCCACTAATATCTCAACTTGTTTCCCGATAAACATCCGAGGCATTTAAAAAAATAAGATCGACTTGGGACATGCAATTGCAGAACTTTTATCAAAGTTGTAATATTGAGCAGTTGTTTTACAAGTCATTGTCATCATTTTTCCTTACATTTATTTGATTTATATATTGTAATATAGCTGTAAATCTGAATTAATTTTTTTTAAAATTAGTTATAGTTAATTGATAGTAGATGGTGTCTTTTGGGCTTGAAGTCCTTATGTGGTCCAACTAAGGCAGGGAGGAGTACAGATTATACCAACATATTCTAGCCAAACTAGGAAGGTTATAATTTTTTTTTTAATTTATCTGCCCAGATGGGATTCGAACCCATGAACTTTGGAACCGAGTCTGAGACTTTCGCTCGGCCACCGAGTTCCCTTCTAGGTGATTTGAAAATTAATGATATAATGATGTGTTCCAAGTAAAAATGATGTCAATTGTCGCAAGTTTAGCTCTTTCATATTATGTCCATGAATAGACGCTGATGAAAAAAAAACTATTAGTTTATTCAAATCACTTCCATCGTTTCTATTGTAATAGTTGTGATTTATGATCGTTAACTCATGATAAGTATCATAACAGTACCCTCGAGGATGTATGTATGATCTTCCTCATGAATATCCGACGACGGAAAAAACAAAGACGAGATGTATTGGGCCGATTGAGACCTTAATCTCCTGATCGGCGGTAGGGAGCCTTAACGAGGCAGACTATATGGCATGCGCGGTTATGTATTATGTATGTCGGCAGACACCCCCTCATACATACCTGTCGGGAATATATAACATACATTAACGGTACGCGCAATCGCTTCCGTCCAATGCTTGAGGCAGTCCAAGTTACCAATATGTATGTGAATTTTTTTTATTTCTACCTTGGCATATCTTCCCTTCGTCTTAAAAAAGGGTAGCAATTTACAGATTCGTGTTAACTTGTAAATGAGAACTTCGTTTTTAAAAGCGTTGATAGATTAGAAGAGGTTCTGATTTGAACATTATACACAAGATTTTTAGAAAAAAATGGCAGATATTGGTCCAGCCAATTTATATTTTAATTTCTCCAAAATTTCATTACATTGGTTAAAGAAATAAAATCACTTAATAAATAATCCATTTTTTGTATTTTTATTTTTATTTTTCTTATTATTTTATTGCTTTGAATTACGAACTTTAAGGCAATTGAGTTAGCTAGTATAAATGTTAAATACAATGTGATATAAGTATATAATAGTGTAGATTACAATCAATTAAATTACTAGTAAATACGTAAATAAAATGGACAAAGAAAAAAAAACAACTTTTTTTTAATGATACATAACAGTTCATAGTTAATACTGCGAACAATACCATTTATGATAACAATAATAATACAAAAGTAGTGGTATAAATAGTAATAAAAAACGAACAAAGTGACATCTCTTCCTGATTATTTTTTTATATATTAATATAATCAGTTTTTGATTTATTTTATGTTAAAATGAAGAAAAAGAAATTATTTTTTTTCAAGAGTTTAAAAGGAATAGAAAAACATTCTTTTTTCCTATATTTAAAATCTTTTTTAGAGAGAATATTACAATCTGCCTCAAAGAGAGCAGTAAGTAATATGGATCCACTCAAACAATATATAAAATGAGAAAAAGTAAAGTGAAAAAAAAAATAATAAAAAATAACAATAAGTAATCTCATAATACACTAAACAATAATTAAAGTGAAATAGAAAAATGAATGAATAAAAAACCTCAAACTATACAACAAATAGAGTAAAAAAATAAAATAAATAGAAAAATAAAAAAAATAAGATAATTAGTAATATAAAAGAAACAATTTTAATAGTGAATAGATTTTTTTTTTTTTTTTTTTTTTTTTTTTTTTTTTTTTTTTTTTTTTTTTGTAAGACTATTGTATTCTATCTTTTTCATTGATAAATATTCATCAGTATAAACTATATACTTAACGGTTCAAATATTTTTTCTACTGTAATCATGTGTTTGACATTCTAACAATAGACGTTAGGATAGGTTGAAATTCTTATACTCAACTTCGAGGGTTTTTAGTGTCCTTCAATCTATGTCATTTCTTAAAATTTTATTGAATAAGTTGTATTTTTTAAGAAACTTTATTATTATTTCTGCTTCTATATTTTTGCTATTATCACCTAGCATGGTAGGGAGGTTTCTATGTAATCCTTCATCTTGAAAATAACTATCCTATAAAGGGCATTCTACTACAATATGTTTAACTTCTAACAATAGATGTTTTACACTATTTGAGATTAATAGATTTCAATTTTTGCATGTATGGTGGGATTTAATTATTAAACAATGATAAAAAAAAAATTAATAGTATGTGATCCTTGGCTAATCATCCTTCTTAACTGTCTAATAGTTCTAAGTTTGGTTATGCTAATGTTAGATTTTAAGTAATATTCTGGATGAGGGTTAGTAAAATTTGAAATTATCTTATATAACTTGAATCTAGAGCACGGTTAATTTATGTTGAGAATAAATGGTTTGTGGGTTTTTGTGTTATGGTTCATTTATTAGATAATAATTTTTAAGAATTCAAAATTTAAATGCCATTTTTTATGACCGAATGAAATAAAAATAATTTTTATGCAAGCGTTATTGCTCCCCTAAAATAATTATATTGAACTAAAGATTAGTAATCTGGCTTCCATATTTTTTTTTAAATTAAAGTATCTAATGCATTTTGCAGCATATTTGACTTCTTTAAATGTTGTTAACCATAAACCAAAAATCTGAAAAAATGCGGTAAAATTTGTACTTATTGTCCAATTGTTAGTTGTAAATCCGATCTCTCACAGGGCAGCAAATATTGAAATTCGGATTCAGCAATCAAACAAAAATGCATGGCTTTAGAGAAGGGAAAATAGTGATATAGATTGGGAAAATTTTTAAAGAAATCATGGTTTTTACAAGAGAATGTTTGTTCTAAGAAATACAAAAAAATCGTTACGTGGGGCTCAAATTTAATAGTACGTAAGGTCGAAGATAAGTATAAAAGTCTACAGAGGATTTTGGATTCTGGTTATGACATTGAGAAGAATATTTGTACTGTATTTATAATTTCTATACTCCTTTATATTACAGTTATTCAGTAACTCCATTGTTTTTAGATAATACTAAACCAATTTAAGTTCTGAGGTAATCCATACAAAACAGTGCCATAGTCAAATTAATTGGTATAATTTGATTAACTGAGTATTGTATAATGTAATATTAGACAGTGGTACGCCCTAAAAATTAATACTGCGTAGCTTATGAGAAATTTTATAGTTAAAATAGCAGGTAAAGTGTATGTGAAAAAAGAACCATCGTTAATATCTAACCTTAAAAATAAATAGAAATAGTTTAATTATTAAGGAGTAAGTTACTTTTGTTTTATTTTCATAATGTGGCTGCAATGTCTCTGTGGCACTTTTATTATGGTATGGTTGTGATCAAATCATATAAAACAATGAGAAGTATGGAAAAGGAAAAACGCGTTCTTTGTTTTCGATCTTTAGCGATACATTATTGCTTAGAACATAATAGAATAGTATATGTAATAACCCTGTACTTATTCCTTTTACCGAGCGAATGCAGATTCACTATAATGCTTCAAGTATTGTAAGTAACGAAATATAATTTACTCCAGCAAATCAGAGATATATATTGTATGTGTTCTAAAGTGATTCCGATTTCAAGATTATATGATCCAGTTAATATAGTTGAGGGTGATTATAAATCATGGCTATCTCGTGGTGTGATAGTCACAATAATCCTTATTAAATTAACCTTGTTCAACCTTTCCTGGATTTTATCTTGCTTATGTAGTACACTCCGTATTACGATTCAAGACATTTTCTATAAAATAAAGCACATCTATAAATGGTTATCCTGTAAGCATAGAACTAGTGCAGTAAGGCATAGATAGAGGAAGACCTGAAGGCCGGCTGAAACGAGAGCTTTAAACCAAGTGCTATAGATAACTAAGTGGTGGAGCCCATTGGGGACAGAAATAAAAGAAGAAGACTGGATAAAAGCGAGAAATAACCGCAAGCATGGACTAGGATTGGTCGCATTAGGGGACAGATAAAGGAGGCAGTGTAAATCACAAGGGCCGCCATGGCCGGATATTCGGGCCCCTCAGTCATTGGCTCCCGGTGGATCCACTTTTTGGAATTCCATTCCAGGAGCGGGACAGGCATTTTGGTTCCGCCGTTCCACGGACCCATCTGATAAAGGGAAATTTAAATGAATTGATATTTCATTTGCTTCGGTTGTCTTTTTTTGCCCTCTTCACGCGATCCTTTCTTTTGTTGTTGCCAGGAAGGTTGCTCCCTGAAGAGGTATCGTTGTATTATACAAAAAAAGTCAATACGAATATCTGTTCTAAATAATATATTACCATAAATTTATGCATACATAGTTGATAGTATACGGCGTTGTAAAATGTTTTTTTCGTAAATTTACAGTTATAAAATAGTAGTTAACGGCTTTAAGTCTTTATTGGAATAAGATGATTTATTTTTTAAGTTTGAATAATTGTCGACCCGTTTATCAATAAGTAACCGAATTCTAGGCCCGAAACTCCCAATGCAAAAAAAAATCAATTGGGACACTTTATTGAATTATAAAAATTAATTAAGACTCCTAATTTTTTTAACAAAAACATTCAGGTCTATCACAAAAGCACTGACAAATAAGGATTCACTACAAACGATTCCACGAAAAATTACTTGGACATCCTAACACATAATGTCTGTTACGAAAATACCAAAAAGCAACCAATGTAGGCTCATTGGTATTAGTATGGATGAAGGTCCGCATTGACTAAAATAAAAATTGAAATAAACACAGGAGGAGTTACCACCGGGTTCTGCCTTTCACGCCATGCATATATTTACTTATCAGATGCACTGATAGTCAAAATAATAATGGATTGGTGTGAATTAAGAAATAAAAAAAATATATTGTTTACGAACATTTATAACTTAAAAAAATCTTAAAACTAATAATATAAATAAGAGAAACTGTATAAAAAATTTCGGAGTAACAAACAAAGTATTTAAATTTTATAGGATTTTTTATGCACTCTCAGAGAGGAAGCTCAATCAGTGTACAGCATTTTTATGTATTTAAGTATTTCCTTGGCAAGAATGCGAACCACTATCAAGTGTATCTAAGAGGAAATGAATAAGTCGATCATTTTTTATTAAAAGAAGTCGTAAGTTTATCCTTAGCTAAGACTGACGCGAGTCTTTCTTTCTAGACATAAGATGTCTAAACTCTATAAGTAGACCACAGCCCTTAATATACAAATCAATTGTATTTGGTTGTTTTGTTTTTTTTTATCTTAAAAAAATTAAAATAGAAAGACAAGCATTCTTTGATTAACAACTCTCACTTGGACTGTTTGTTAATGTTTCAGTGTATTTTTAAAGTATCTATTTTCATTTTATTTGTTTGAGGGACTTTTTCTCAGAAGTTGGACCATGCTTCTCTGCATTATTATTGGGAAAAGGGAACAATTCTTCCTTCCTTTGCGATGATTACCTGTTCATTTCCTTCTGTTACAATATGACCAGGGACCCAAAGAAAATTTATAATTTTATTCATATTTAGGGTTGATTTCTTTATTCTAATCACGATAGGGTTTTCAGATAATTGGAAGTTTTGGATTGCTTTTATTGTTAATTCCTTTTTTTTTCGTTGTTATCCTGGGTAGTTAAGTCATTAAAAGCGATTGCCAGTAAGACTTGAAGACATAATTTCAAAAGGACTTTATTTTTATGAGCACGAACAGAACTTCTAAAAAAAAAAAAAAAAAATTTTTTTGATCTAGTTTAATGTTACTCTATCACGGTGCGTCTAGCCTGAGATTTTGTACAAGCCACCTAAAATTGTATTCAAATTAATAATTAAAGTACTTATTTCTAGTAAAAAAAAAAGAAAGAAAAAAAAGCCGTCTTGCTAAAATTATTATTTAACTTCATTTAGAAAAAAAAAGTGTATACCTATTCAGGAAATTGTGATTTGTACTGCACGATTTTGTTTTTCAGGGAGTTGAGTCATTAAAAGCGATTGTTTTGTAAGACTGGAAGACGTAATTTCAAAAGGACTTTATTTTTATGAGCACGAACAGAACTTCTAAAAAAAAAAAAATAATTTTTTGATCTAGTTTAATGTTACTCTATCACGGTGCGTCTAGCCTGAGATTTTGTACAAGCCACCTAAAATTGTATTCAAATTAATAATTAAAGTACTTATTTCTAGTAAAAAAAAAAGAAAGAAAAAAAGCCGTCTTGCTAAAATTATTATTTAACTTCATTTAGAAAAAGAAAGTGTATACCTATTCAGGAAATTGTGATTTGTACTGCACGATTTTGTTTTTCAGGGAGTTGAGTCATTAAAAGCGATTGTTTTGTAAGACTGGAAGACGTAATTTACAAAGGACTTCATTTTTATGAGCACAACCAGAACTTAAAGTGGAAGTGCAAATAAATACACATTGGTACAATAATCAGCAAATGGAAATTTAAAAGTGTCCGTACAAGGCGGTGAGACCGCTACGTCTTTGTTTCCCGTTTGGATTGCCCCTCGTTAAATTACCTCCAAGAAAATTCAGAAAACTTCGATCTCCCATTTATAGATTAATCTATTCCTTTGGTGTACTTCTCAATAGATACCGTGAGGGTTACCCTAAACGTATATCAATTTTCCTTTAATACACTCCTATTATAGAGGAGCCTATACTCCATGATATGAATACTGAAAGGCAGCCATTCTGTGGAAGTCAGAAGAAAAAGCCAGCCGGGACTAGGAAGGACGGGGTCGTGTCTGGCAAGTTGAAATATAGTTTCATTGTGAACAGACAATCCACTCGGACTGCCCCTAGCCAGCGTATATCACTCACTGCCGCTCCCAGTGTCCACCCTCTTTATCATTTTATATAAAGTATGTTTAAACATATATTCTGTGGAGGGATGTTATATCTATCTTACAAATCGAATCCTTTAAATTTTTAAATTCTAAACCATTGATCTTACTTTGACGTAAATGGTTATAGTTTCTACCTTAGGAAGTTAAGGGTTGTAAATTTTTTTACTTGATTACTCTTATACTGGAGCGAATCAAAAAGGAGAAGCCCTCCTAAATCCTTGCTATCTGTACACACTAAAATACCTTGTTTTCGTTAGTATACATCAATCAAAAAATAGGGTTGTAGAAAAATAGGAAAATAGTAATATAACAGAATGAAAATATTCTCTATAACTATGCAATACAATAAATCACTTGTCACTGGAATTGTTGATAGTTTCAGTTATACGGCATTACTCATGTGTCTGAGCATGTACATTTACTTGAATAAATTAGCAATGACGGTATATCACCGTGTATGTATTAATAATAAATTAATAAATAACTATAGTATATTAAATTCTAAAACCATTTTTATTAAGTATTAATTTCACAGGTAGTCGGGTATAAACAGGGTATAACAGGGTATAAACAGGTTATATAGTCAGATGCAGGTGACCTACTCTGTCCTTTGTCGGCAGGTACCTCGAATACCCTCGAAGCAGATTAGCAGACAAAGAATTCAAAAATTCCAAAGGTTAGATGGAGGGGATAAACCCCAATTTATGATGGACGCAGAAAATAAGAACAGGTCTTTTTGGAGGTTTGTGATTAAGGAAGAAGATTCCGGATTGAGAAGGTGCTCGATCGGAAGAGGAATATGATGGAAGATAGTAGACCGGCTAGAGATAGATTTTGCTAAATCGACTCAGACCTTAGGACTAAAGATAAATATAACATATTTATAAATAGTCAAATAAGTTTAATAATGTGAATTGTCTGCTGACCTATGATAGTAAGAATTCAAAAACTAAGACACGAATCGCTGGGTGCTAATGTGTCGCTAAGGACAAGATCCATATTAGTAAAGGTAAAATGGTTCAATAAACCCTCAAGCTGTGGTAACAACATTTTGGATATTGCCGTTATATAAACTCACATTGCCAACACTTTTTTATTAATTACTTAATAATTATTAGTATTTCCTTTTTTTCCCTAGTACTACTGGCTTTATGCCGTAACTGAATAATCAGTCAAAATAATATGCCAATTATATATAATAATAATAATAAACGTATATTTGTACAATAATGGTACATAATCATACATTAATTTATATATATACATACATTTTTTTTTCTATTTACATTTGTACAAAAACAGCTAATGGCTGAGGTTTTTTGAGTTCATTTTTCTTCTTTTAAGAATTTCACTATATTGATACTTCCGGTTTTATTTTTGCCAGTTAGTGAGAGTCTCCATTTCTTTTACATTATTTTCTTTCTTCAGCTACTCTTTGCCATGTTGCTCCTCCACATGTAGTCCTCATTTCTTGATCCCAAGGGGTTGGTGGTCGTCCTCTGCTTCTTTTGTAATCTCAGGGGGTACCAATTTATAATATTCTTAGACCATATATCATTTTTGCTCCTTACGAGGTGTCCTGCCCAAATCCATTTTCTTTTGTGAATTATCAGAGCTATATCAGGGAATTTCGTTTTAAGCCTTATCCACTTTCTTGATTTTTTGTCCCTCTTTGTGATCTGTAAGGTATAACATTCTATTCCCTTTACCGTTACTCGTAGTTTCCTGATAATTGTTTGATTTACTGTCCAAGTTTCACAAGCATAAGTTAAAGTTGGCAGGACCGTACTTTCCCATAGTTTCTTCTTCATTTCAGAGGGGGGGGGCAACTTTGGATCTGAAAAACAGCTTGGTTCTATGAAAAGCCAGGCAGCAGAACATGTCTTGATTGTTTCCATGTTTCTATCTTCAATTGATACCTGTTGTCCAAGGTATTTAAAGCAAATCACTTTTTCTATTTGTATATCATTGAATTATAGTGTACCCTCTGTGTTTAATAACATGTATTTACATTTCTTTAAATTAAGCTTTAAACCTATGTCTTTTCCTTTAATGGTCAATTCTCTTAACATTTCTTGGACTTCCTCAGGATTTTTTCCTATTAAAACCTGGTCGTCAGCAAACTCCAAGTGATTTAACCATTCACCATTTATGTTTAGTCCCTTTTTATCCCAGTTAAAACTATTCATTAATTCCAGCAGTACACTTATAAATATGCTTGGAGATTGAATATCGCCTTGTTTAACATTAATTAACGTTAATGCCAATAAAAATAGTAATAATAATTAGCATTTTTAAGTATGAATAAAATATGAAGCCAGCCAGACCACTCTTGCTATAATGAATTGTAATTTCTGTTTAAAAGCGAATACTAACATGTTGACAAACATATATGCTTATATTCAGACTTCAAGAAGTGTCCTCAGGAGTTCCAAGGAATTTTTATAATAAGACCATTGAGTTAATTAATTAATCATTGCAATGACAACGTTGATACCACCAGATAAGTCAAAAAGCCTAATTAGTTTGCTAAATTACAATTATTGCACGTCACTCTTCAAGACCTTTCCTTATCTGGGTCTTTAGTATCGGTGAATCTCTGATATTCCAAACATTTTCTCCCGGCTGAGACCTCCAAGGAATGCGCTGGTTTCAAAGACTTACGCAGCTTCTGCATTTGGATGACTCCGGAGGGCCACTCAGCCCCGCGGCACGACCTGGCCATAAGGAATACTTAGGATCCGATAATGCCTACCCGGTAGCGAGGACACTGCTTTCTTATCGGGCCTCTTCACTCCAAAGTGTCCCACAGATTTCGAAACCTTACCGTCCTCATTAATGGCGATTACTGACTAAGAGAATTTAATATTATGTATATATTCTAGTATTTAAAATTTTCAAGAACCAAATGACAGCTACACAACTTCAAATTCCGCTATCTTCAATATGAGGTAGAGGGGGAGCGGTCATTTTTTTGTTGTTTAAAATAACCCCTCAAGATGGCTGATTTTCGCCTCTAAAACGCTTGTTCAGAAACTTGTTTAATTTATCTCCTTTAATTAAATATTTTGTTTATTAAAAATTATTTCCCACTTTTAGAGTTTTGTTCAAGTTTTGATACGAAAAACGTTGAAAAAACCTTCCAGCGAATCGATTTAGTTCTCTTCATCGTCAGATTTTTTGAGAAAACACTAATAATAATTTTTTTCTTAAAATATGGAGAGCTTTAATAAAAATATGTTTCTTCTACTTAGTACGCCTTCTCCTAACGAAGGTTGGCGATCCAAATGTCTATTTGTGTTTTGGAGGCGGCCGCACGGATTATGTCTAGGGATGTGCAGTCATACCAACGACGAAAATCCTTCAGCCAAGAGTTCTGCCGTCTTCCAATTGATCTCTTGCCTGGGATCGTTTCCTCAATAATCATTCTTAAATTTTCCTACTCTGTCTTAACGTTAATGGGGTTTCTAGTACTTTCTACTGAAGGCTTCCAGTTTTTTTTTATTTTTTGGATCCAGGATAGTTTTAGTATCCTCCAGTACACTTACATTTCGAAGGCTTCTTTTCGTTTCTGAGTATCTGGGCTGAGAGTCCAACTCTCACAGCCATATAACAGAATAGAAAATACACAGCATAATAAAAATATAGATGAGCCATTTAAATCACGGCTTTGTTTAACTAACAAGTAACAATTACCGTAACCATGATTTAGTTTTTTATGAACATTGGTCCTTACAAAACAAAGTACAGTATCAGAACTTACCACGAAAGTGGTGATTCACAATTATCAATTAGTAAGGTAACATAAATTTGATTTTGTTTATACAAGAAACATTGGTCCCCAACGCTGAAAATCAAAGAATAAATCTTGATCGTTTCCAAGTCTTCTACCAGATGTTAACAACATTTTGTAAATTGACCGCTAAATGTTGTAGTTTTTTACCTAATAAAATATACAAAATTCAAGAAATAAGTTTAAATTTAAGAAACAAAAGAGAAAACTAGATGACATAGAGGGAACAAGACTCCAAAGAAGACCTTAGGAAATTCGGTTTGAAGGATTGAGAATCACTTTAGAGGTGAGAAATAGAGGAACATAAGATCAAGAACTTTGGACCAGTCCCTCGACTGTCTCACACTGCGATGCAAAACAGAAAAGGAGTAGAAGAATATGTGTTTAAAATATGAAGTTATTTGACACCGTTCACACATAAACTAATAAGTTTTGCGCAATAGTATTTATACCTCAAGCTAGCAAACTACTACAAACTTGAAAGTAAAAATCACTAACTCAAATGGCAAACTACTACAAACTTAAAAGTAAAAATCACTAACTGACGCAACCCTTGACTAAACATGGTTACCACTAAAAAAAGGATGTGTCCCTTTACACCATATAACCAAATAGACATATTCTTTTACATTTATTGGTATTTGCAACAATTTGAGGGAAATGATTACAACGAATATATATATTTATTTATTTACTTACATTAGGTAATTAATAGCGGTTCTAATTAAGCACATATAGATCCATAATGTAATTTTAAAAAAAGAAGAAGAAATAATAAGTGGAAAATTTTCATAAAAAGTCATATAACAAGAAAAAGGCAATGAAGTACGCGTGGGATTGAGATTTATGAGAAATAAAAGTTAGCTATTTGAATGGACCAGATTGAAAATAGTCTAATAATAGTAAAAATAGTTGTTTATTCAATATGCATCATATAAACAATTTTTAGTTTCTGTTCTTAATTAATTGATTCTGATTATTTAATATATTGTGTATATCATTCAATATTCAAAATTATTTATTATGGACAGGTATATTTTTGTTTGTAATAATTTAAAGTGATATTGGATGATAGTTATAATATACCATATTAATTATTTTTATATTTATATTGTAATATTTTATTTCCTCTAATGTTTATTTTGTTAATATTTGTGGTGTTGTTATTGTTTATGTTTCGTCATTTTTATAGCAGTTCATTTATTGTATTCATTTCGTGTGAAAACATCCTGACAGACGAAGTTATCCATGTCAAACAATGAATAATAGAAAAAAGACGAATTAATAAAAATATACAAAAAAAGCTAAATGATGATAATGATCTACACTTTGGGTGATTGAATAAAATTATAAAATAAGATAAAATAAAAATTGAATTTCTTCCTGACTAGGAAAAACAATTGATCATCGATGTGTTTATCTATAATCCACTACTTTTGCAATTTGCATTTTAGAATTAAAATTTAATATAGGTATTTCAGTATAGGTCCTACCGGCAACTCTTGTAAAACATTAAATATCTGATTAAGAAACCGTTGTCAAATTTTTGATCCGATCAACACCAACACAGCTAGAGCGTGTCAAATTTTTAGATTTTTGAGTTTGAAAAATAATTACACCACAAAAGTAGAGACCCTCAGTCAATAGGCTGATGTGAAAACAAAATAAAACTGTAACGTTACAAGGAGACGTTTTGACTTGTAACTCTCAGATTTGAATGCTGCTTTTTGTGCGGTCGGTAGGATCTATAATAGTGCAAAACTAGAGTTTTAATCGACAATGAGCATTGGGAATCGAGAAAAAAATAAAATAAAAACCAATATGAAAATCACGTTTTTTTCTCAGCTCTTAGTCAAGATAGAGAAATTTTTTTTCTAACGTAAAATTGTAGTTTTGAATGCTTTCCCTTTACCACAACCAAAACTTGATAAATATACTTTTTAATAAGATAATATTTTAATCTAAAAAAAATTTTCTCTTGACTGAAACCTAAGAAAAAAAATAAAACGTGATTTTCTTTTCTTTTTTTTTTCGGCTCCCAATGCTCATTGGTGGCTATAACTCTAGTTTTACACTATTATAGATCCCTGCTACCCACACAAAAATCGGCAATCAAATCTGTGAGTTACAAGTCAAAACGCTTCCTTGTTAGTATGTAATGCGAATAACTAAAGTGGTTTTTAAAAAATCTGCTTTTAATGCTGGGGTTAATATCCAGATAACATTCACAAAGATGTAAGCAATGGTTTTTTGAGACATATGCTCGAAACATAACAGAACGAATAAGAACAACTATAAAATAAATATTGTATAGATTTAAGTAATGGTATTTATTGGGGTTTTGAACCATTAACAACCAAGTAGCTTTATGCATGGCACCGACGATAAGGGAGCGTTGAGAAATACATGTCCCTTGCTGTACTTAACGCACCTTGCTGGAATTTCGAAACCCGAAATACGACAGGAGCCGACATAACAAACTAAAGATGTAGACAGATATCCCTAGGGTAGGCCATAGATCCTGCCGGGCCGATAAATGTTCAAACAAGAGAGCGGTTGTGCAAGAGCTTACCACGGACATTATTCACACAGGCTCGAGGACCAAAAAAGATCTTTCAATGGCCGGTTTAGATTTATGCTCGCCTATCCTCCGGCCATATTTAATATATTCAGTATCTTGTTTATTTATCTTGCGATGTGTATGGAATATATTAGGATCCCCCACCCCGAAGTAAATAGATAATATATCTCCTTCCCCCGATTGTTCGGGGGTGCTCACGATCTGGCCAGCTTTCTTCTGATTAACTCGTTCACGGCCTTTGTTTTCTCAGTCACGAGCTTTATCCCCACTCGCAGATCCAATCGGCCTCCACCCTGTATTTATAATCAACGGTTACAACTCACGGTCCCATTTATTTATGTATTTTTTTTCTTGTTTTCGACCTACCCTCTTATATAAAACGCTCACCTTGCAAATAAAATGATTCGGAAAATAAACTACTTCTTGCCTTTGGGGCATGGTTAATCTCTGTAAACGTTTTTGGATTAATTTTAGCGGTTTAGGTTGTTTTTATATTCTAGTAAAAACATTTTTTTTTAATAACAATTTATTTACAAAAAATTAAAAGTGTATAAGATTGATACATCAAGTAAATGTGCTGTTAACTATTAAAATAACGTGACAAAACTTGAAAAGAACTACTCATCAGTAGCACTTTAATAAAAATTCTACACTAGAAGGTCTCTTGGCCATCTTTTTTTCAGACGCCTCGTAGGATTATCAGGAATGGTGTGGGAAGCTAGTGAAAATAGGTGATTTAAGTGGTTATGGAGCTTACTATGAAAGGATAGATATCTGGTTTGGGCTAAATCTTCAACATATGGAACATTAAGATTTTTATGGATAAGTTTATTGGTGACTAAGTAAGGTGCATTGAGGATTTTTCGAAGGATTTTGAATTGTAAGGATTGGATACGAGATGAATAGGGTGGTTTAGTGGAGCCCCAAAGCTCAACTTCGTACGTCCAGATAGTTCTAATCACAGTCATGTATATTAGCCTTTTGTAATTTATTGGGAGCTTTGAACGTTTATCTAGTAAATGTTGAAGTAGTTTGTAACGACGGGCAGCTTCTTGTCGTTTTAGTCTTTTTATTTTATTTTATTTTTTAATGTTTTTATTGAGTAATTTTGTTGTTTTTATATTCTAGTGAAAAGTTTTTGTTTTTTTTATTGAATAATTACAAGCTGCCTCACTCAAGTGCAATGAGCAATATGCATTATAAAGATCAATTCATCCAATATGTATAATAAACGTAAAGATAAAATGAAGAAATAAAAAAAAACTCTCTAACTACATTCAAAACTCGATAATCGAAACTCGATAAGTAGAAAAATTCGGTAAGTCGAAGCGAACCCCAATTACCGATTACGTTTATATGATGAATTGTATTCGTTAACTCGAACCGACAATCGTTAACTTTTAAATTAACATAAGTTAAGTTAACTAACAATAAGTAAAACTTTTGTCCACACATCTCCCGAGACTCTTAAGTTGAATTTCCTGAGGCGGGAGGCTCTATAAGTCAAAGTCTATCTCAACTCTATACACAGTACTGTTTCCTTTCAAGACGCAATTTATTGCGTAAATTGCCAGGCATAGAAGCTGATTTCTTTGCTGCTTTGCACCTAATTCAGCGTGTGATGGACGGTCGAACCCCTACATGTATGCAGAAAACAGTTTTAAATTATACAATTTATTACACTTGTATTTTATTATGTTTTATTCGCATTAGTATCTCCGTTCCGTTACATTGAATAAATTATTGAAAACATTAAGTTATAAAAAAATAATTACATTCATACGCACACATATATGTTATAGGAAAACTCGAAAAATTATTTCTTTGTGAACTCGATCTCTCGAAAAATTGATAACTCGATGCAAATTTCTTCACCCTTCAACTTCGGCTTATCGAGTTTTGACTGAATATAAAAAATATAGTAAAACGTAATAAACGATAATATAAAATAAATTAGGACAATAATGTAGTAACTAATAGCTTTAATTGAGAAAGAAAAATAATCCTTAAATACAATCATACTCTTAATACAATATTTACAAGTTTCACGGGGAAACCCCGAAGCAACCTTGTTCCCCCGAATCGGAGGGTAAGCAAGGCTCAAAGAGTTGCCAAGACTGTACTCTCACCAGCAGAATCTACTAGAAGCTGAGAGAGAGCACTATAACACAGTCGCACAGGACAGTTGAGAACCTGGCCATTGCCAGAACATATTTACAATACGTCTCGGGGCCAGTGCTGTTTTAATCTGCGAGGTGGATTGTACGGTTGTTTGGAAATGGATAATGGATGAGCCAGATTTAATTTGTGTAGTACATTTTAAATATATATTAAATTTTTAAAGAAGAAAGACAAGAAATCAACCATGTTAAAACTCTCAAACGTATAAGGGTGCTACTAAAATATATCAGGACCTAAATAAGACAAAGTTGAAAATCTAAGTTTAAAGGAAAGTGTCCTGAATCGGACTCCTCCCCCTAAAGTGGACCCCTTGTCTTCTGACACTGCATTCTCATGAACTTTATCGTGACCGATTGTAAACAGTAGTTTAGGCAACTACCGCTATGTAGTGGAGGGCACTCATTGCCCATTTCATCTGTCGCTTATCAATCAGTTCACCATTACATTTTTGATAGTGGAAAAAGTTTTTACTAGTGCTACAATTTTCGTTATTTTTCCTAGATATTCATAGACAAGCCTTTATATCTATATATAGTTAAATGACATGGTTTAAGGTTAATGTTTATTATCAAACCATTTCATTTAGATATTTGTTTGAGTATTATCGGGTTAACAAAATGTTGGCTTTAGTTGCCTAAATCGGACCCCTTATTTGTTCATGTTCAATGTTTCCTAAATCTTTGTAAACTCTTATTCGTTTGAGATTTTGTTTCAGATTTCAAAAGGAAAATGGGAAGAACTGACCAAAGAAAGTGGAGTCATTCATCCTAAAATGACGAAAGCAATTGAAGTAAATATTTTATTGTTCCGAAAACAACACTCATGAGGTTGTCTAACATGAAGTATAGTATACCTGAAGAGGCAGCAAAAAAAAAAAAAAGAAAAAATGAGGCAGACCTACAGTTTTGGGTAATAATCTTGAAGAAGAGCTGGATCGCTATAGCCTTGCTATTGAACATTGGGTTATGTGCGTTATGTGCTCACTATGGGCCCATGTGGATTGTGCTGGACCTAAAAAAGATGTGTACATCTGCGATTATTGTCGATAAGGGATTAAATTATGTTTCTGTTTGAAATACATTCTATATCATTTTTTGAGAATAAAATCTTCATTATATAAAATTATATTGTATTCTGATTGTGATATTATACATAAATTTGAAACTTCATTGGATATTCTTTGATTTAATACCATTTTTAAAATTTTGATTATTTTCACAAGGGGTCCGATTTTGGACTATATCACAAATTGAGAAAGTGCTAGGTTTTATAAAATATTTGTAAATATTACATGCTTTTAAAAAACAATTTTTTAAAAATCGAAAACTAAACAGGGGTCCGGTTTTGGGCATTCTCCTCTATAGGTTATTTTATGTTCTGAGTTAAAAAAAATCATGTAAAAATCTGAATATTAAAAGAAAACATTAGTTTCTAGTTAACGAACTAATAAAAAATAAAAAAATCAAACCATCGACTAAACTAGCCCTAAATTATCATTTAAAAAATGTCAGATATTGATTCAACAAATATATAAAATATTTTTCTTTTCTCTCACACGATCATCTTGAAATCGTTGTCTACCTTGACCTGAATTCATAGAATTACTATAATTGACACCTTTAGCGAAGCACCAAGGAAAGGCAAGAAAGTAATTGGATTAGTTGGATGAAGGGGTTATGTAACTTCTTTTTTTTTCTTTTTTTTAAATACAATCTAGTTCATTAAATGAAGTATTTATTTTCAGAAGTGTTAGATAGCAAAATCTGAATATATTAAAACAGAAAAAAATATAGGTGAAATATATGAAGGGGCTATGAAATATTATCTTCCAAAGGAAAATGTAAAACAAAACTTTAAACATAAATTACTCAAAATTGTGTTTTGTTACCTAACCCCTTAATCCACCAAATCCTTCAACTAACATCCGGAAAAACTATTATCATAGTTACGTATTTAGTAAATAACTAAGATTGAGTATTTTTTTCAGTTTCAAAAAAATCCAAATACATTCACTTTTTTTTTTCGAAAAATCATTTTAAGAAAATATAAACAGCAGTAGGTGGAGCGCCAACTGTCTCTAAAACAAATGCTTTCCTTTGAGGCTTCTTGCCAAAGAAAAAAGTGGGATTTAAGACAGAGTTGTAAGGCGAACGGAGAGGAAATCGGGACAGTTACAAATGATCTGACAAAATAGGACACAGAAGGCGTTCTATAACTGATTTGACTCGAGCAGTTAACAACTTAAGAGGTTGCTTGTTTGGACACGTGTTACGTATATTTTCGGTACTGCCTTAATTATTAACTTGTTTTAAAATTTCAAGTAAATGCCAAAACGGACCCTGCGTTCAGTGTTCTCAGACCGGCTGGGATGTCAACACTGCCCGAAGACCCTCCGAGTAACACACCAGCCCCCCCCTCCCACTTCCTAATTTAACGCGATCGATAGGTTGCTGAAATTTTCAGCCCCTGTTCTACAGTGTACACCAGCAAAGTGCCTCCATCACACCTCCTAGCCTCTCCAGACTTTCCCTCCGTAAACTCTGGGTACAAAGCATGCAACGTTGCCCCTCTTCTCCCCCCGCACGTTCAGAGGGCACAAGACGGCACCTGCCGACCATCCCGGAGAAGAAAAAGATTCGTTCGATCTCCCTCCGACGCCGGCATGTTGCAGTCTCCAATGAGAACAACCGGGCCATCAACGAGCGAAATCAGATTCACTGGGGAACGGGTACATCGGAGCTGAAATATAACAAAATAGAAAGTATGGTTGGTAACAAAAAAAAAAGAAAAAAAAAAAAAAAAACAAACCGAAACAAAAAGAGAATACAAAAACGATTACCTAAAAAAAAAAACTGGTTCTGACCCCCTGGATGGAGGTGTAATGGACTTGTTCGGCCCCGTCCCTTAATAGTTGTGATTATTTTTACTCAGCTGATATTTCAAGTATTATTCTCTACTGAATAGAAGTTCCTATGTTTTTAATTATTGCATTAGATTTAGTGAGTGGATATGCGTCAATGTGTATTTTGTTACTTATAATCATTTACATACAGCATTAAAATGATTATGAATATCTTATAAATTTTTAATATAAACTAAATGGGCCAACCGATCTAGTCTAAAAGTGGACCTAAGACGATCAAATTGACATTAATTTTAAAAGTCTTTCATCATTACATCTTCATTGCTTTTTAGTTTCAGACTATTAAATATTAATATAATATATTTTTAAGTTAATGCTAAGCTGTTCGCCTTTGTTTTTGTTTATTATTAATTTACTTAGTAATCAGTGTGCCATCTTGCTTTTGTATTGGGATGCACAAATATATGAACATAATTCATATGAAGTATCATTTTGTTCTTTTTATTTTGAGGCTTATTTTATTGAATTAATTGTTATCAAACTTCACTTATTTTTTTTATTTTTTTTGAGTGAACTCTAGACCATTGAGGTACAGATTTAAGAGGTATTTAAGATTTTATTAGTAATACTAAACTAAAGTACTCACTGTTATTGTGTAATGACGTTGTGAACGGTCTTGTAAGGTTGTAAAAGTAATGAAGGATTAGTTATGAATGACTTTAGAATGCAATAGCAATTATACTAAACGCTTTAGGCCTGTTCTGAACTTAATCTCGACAGTTTTCTGAGACTAGGCTGTCATATAGGGTAGTTTTCAATCTGCCATTTTTAATTACAAAATGTTAATACAAAAATACATTAGTGAAATGATTTATTAAAGAAATATAGGGGTAGGAGGTGAGCTTATGGTGAAGGAGTAGGGGAGAAGGTCCCATTTTGGGGTTTTTCAATTATATCTCAAAAACGGTGGACTCTAGGCAAATATGCTACAGATCAAAACTAAAGATAATTAAATTTCCTATAAAAGTTTTTATATGCATATTTGTCGAACTTACAACGGTTTACGAGACATACGTTATTAAATATCGATAATATTCGAAAAAAAAAATATTTACCTCACTTTTTAAGAAACATTTGCTTCAAGTGCCAGAAACGTATATATGAAATTAAAGTAAATTTAATGCTCTATAAGTTTGTTTCTGACATTTTTCTCTGAAAAACGATAGCGGAAGGCACTAGAAGAAAATGTTCGACAAAAAGTAAGGCAAAAATTATTTATTTTCAATAACGTATTTCCCGAAAACCGTCAGAATTTCATCAAATAAGTATAGAGTTAATTTTATAGGAAAATTTAAATAGTTTTAATGTATATTTGAATGTTTTTTTCTGGAATCTACAGTTTTCGAGATATAATTGAAAAACTCAAAAATGTGCTCTTCTCCCCTTCCCCACCGTTAGCTCACCCCCCCCCAGGAGCGGGGACTTTTAGCATGTTTATCTTCTAACTACTCCAAACGAAGCCCTGATGTCAAAAATAATCAACTATTTCATGCTCTCTACACTGCTCATTACAACACTCATTGTCTAGAATATTAGTTGAACGGAGTTAATCGTTGTGAAAAGGGGAATAGTTTACAACCTCTGTTCGTTAGGGATACTGACGGCTCAAATTTTATGCTCCTAAAAAAATAATGTTAAATAAGTTAATTTTTAATTACATATATTTTTATTTAACTGCTAACCTGAAATAGTTGGATTTGGGAAAAAGTATATGTTATATAAAAAAATAATAAAAATGCATATGCTAATAAACCATGTTACCTCTTCCGGAACTGATTATAGTTGAGTTCCTCCGTTCCAAAACGCCCCACCGATGAACTCAAGAGATTTTAGGATCCAAAGTGCTCTCTTCTGACAGGTTAATAACAGGTTTCAGTTCCTTCCGTGCGTCGAGGATAACTAGTGGGAACCTAAATTGAATCACAATTACATCAAGCGGAGTCTGACCTGTTCCACGTTTACAAAAATTAGGGAATCATATCATATAAAATATTCAAATTTTTATTTAAATGGAAAACCAAATTAATTTGTAGAGCAAGAATTATAACTTATTTTTTAATATAAACGAATCAGGCATTGTCATAGGCCTATGTATGCATTTGAAACCTAACTAAAAATTATATAATGTAAAATTATGAATTTTAAACAGTAATTATGTAAAATGTAATTATGTATTTTAAACAGACAGTAGTCTTAAACATACAAAATTGAAAAAAAAAGAAGAAGAGTATAATATATACCCACATATATATCTGTATATATAGTTTTTCTTTTTAACCTTTATTGAAATTTACATTTGTATAAGTTATATACAATAAGTAAATTTGAAGAAGATGATTAAAATGAAATAACATGTACATAAATACTCACTAGCAACATTTCTATAGTTCTACATTAGAAGGTCTCTCGGCCATCTTTTCAGACACCTTGGAGGATTAACTGGCAGGAGTGTGAGCTAAGTTTTGAAACTAGTGGATTCGAATGGATTACGGAGGATTATTGGAAGTTTACTATGAAAGGATAAGTATCTGGTTTGGGCCAAAACAGCACCATAAGGAACATTAAGATCTTTATGGATAATTTTGTTTGTGACATAATAAGGACCATTGATGATTATACGAAAGATTTTGGATTGTAAGGACGTTTTTCGTTTGTGATCACTAAGCGCGAAAACTACTGAACTAATCTGTACCAAATTCTATCTTCATCATCCTCATAGTTAAAATAATGTGTAATAAAATATACAGATGTTCAATTAAATTGTTATAAAAAAGCTATAAACATGTGGTACAACATATGGATTCCAGTGGCATTTTAAAATCGACCGATATGTGGCTAGCGCCATTCTGCAACAGAGATTAGAATGCTAAAAACTATTGAATCCATGAACAATTAAAAACTACACTATCGTAGTTTCAGGAAGGTTGACAATAGAAAAGTTCACTATAATAATAACTTAAATGGACAGTGATAAGTGACAGAAGCGAGGGTTGTAACACTGTCATAAACTTTTAAGGTTAGAAGCTAAAATCCAAACAGATGAAATCGATAAAAGTATTCCCTGATAAAAATATCGATCACTTGATTTTTTTATATTTTGTAAATATAATTCATGGGCCTTCAGTTGCAAGCTCTGATAATGCAGTCTATTTTCCGCAAAAGTTTTCTTAAAAGTCTTCCTCCATCTGTATTACCAACGCATACATTAACAATTTGGATGTCCAATTACGATTTTACGTTATCTGCAACCACATTATCAATAGTGGGAGGTTAAAGATTTCATTTTTGCGTGTAAATGTAACTGACGAAATAATTTTCAATTGCATACTTTCAAACAAGATTTTTATCTTTAAAAACTTAAATCTCAATAAGTTAAAATAGCTAAGTTATTTATTTATGAGAGCGGGCGAAGCCGCGACAGGGGAGGCTAGTAATAATGTAGAAAAACAGTTAAAAATTTCCATAAATAAATAAAAAAAGGTATTATTATTTATATTGATAAGGTATTAGTTGACTTAGAAGTGTTTAGAGATGTAGATAGTTGGGATATGCAGTCATAGATACACAGCAATTAAAAATAATATTTTAATTTACAATGCCGACGTTTCGACTTGCATTGCAAGCCTTCATCAGGGCTAGAAGAAAAATAAAACAAACAAAAAGGTATCACTAAATTGTTGAGAGTATAAAAAACAAAGGTATGAAAAGAATAACTGTATGAGAGTAAAGACAATAACATAAAGGCAATATTATATTGCAGTACTTATTCACTAACTTTGAATTAACTATCACTCTTTTTAATTTCTTTTCAATTTAAATTAATTCAATAGTCTTTATGTATTTTCTTAATGGCCTTTAGATATTAACTCAATAACTTGTCCTCATTATCTCATTAACTTTGTATCTACTCATTTTTTATATTTACCAATTATATTTAGGTATTGACTCATTAACTTTTAATTAACTATCACTCATTTTAATTTTAATTCAATAGTCTTTATGTATTGTCTTCATGGCTATTAGATATTGCCTTTATGTTATTGTCTTTACTCTCATACAGTTATTCTTTTCATACCTTTGTTTTTTATACTCTCAACAATTTAGTCATACCTTTTTGTTTGTTTTATTTTTCTTCTAGCCCTGATGAAGGCTTGCAATGCAAGTCGAAAAGTCGGCATTATAAATTAAAATATTATTTTTAATCGCTGTGTATCTATGACTGCATACACCAACTACCCACATCTCTATATATTATTTATTGTCATCTTCATTATTCTTAAAATTCTAAACTTATTACTTTGTTTCCTGTCTTGATAAAATAAAAGTATAAAACATTCAGACACAATAAGGACCAAACATACTGCGTCTCCAAATTACCCACTTTTTAGAAAGCGACCAAACCAGACTTGACACCTCGGGGCAATAGATCCTATAAAATGACCGGGAGAGGAAAGCTCATCAGTCAAGCGGGGAAATAAAAGGCCAAGATCGTGGACGGCGATAAGTGGTCAAAAAGCCCAAGATAATATAAACTGAACACTACTCCCAAAACGGACCATTAGAATGTAAACTGGGACACTCCGTTTCGGAACAAGTTTCGGCTAACCTCTGTTTTCCTTTTATTATTATTTTATTTATTTTCAGATATTTCGAATTCCTGCTTCGTAAGGGTAAGAGTGACCCTTGAATATGCAAAACAATTCCTCATCCTTTCTAGGTTAATAGTTCGAATGAGTTGATTAAAATACTATAAATTTTTTATTCCAATAGTATAAAATGATTCAAAACTATCTAAACAGAAGTTATAAAAACAGAGTGATGCATTGGGATTTGAACGCAACAGTTTAAAGGTACAATTGAATAATATATAAAAGTACTTGAAAGATATTTATTACATATTTACGTAATCACACATCTTAATTATAAGATGGACACTTTGTGAACCTAGGGTTTGGTGCCGAAAACAATGAAAAAATCAGTAATTACCTACATAAACCACTAACAAATTCAAAATGTTTAAAAAAAAAAAAAAAATAATTATGAAAGAAATCAATTTCTTTTTAATACTATAAATTACATATTTATAATAATAAGACACTATTGTAATATAGATTATTGCTATTATTATTATAAATTTATTATAATTAATGTAACTATTAAACATTTTGTTAAATGTTTTTTTTCTTTGAAACAGCTGTTAGTTAAAATTTCAATATTTTTGCTAGAGTTGGGCCAACTAGTCGGTAAAGCCGACTAATCAGCTGCTTTTGTAGTAGGTGATTTGGCGGCTATTATATTCATTTATATTTCTAAGCTTAAAAATTGGTCGATTGAAATGAAAATCGATTATTGGTTATCAGTTTTATTAGAGATTCATCTTTACTGTTTTTAATCGATTCTAGGAATAGGAACCATTTTATTTTGATTAAGATAATAACAAAAAATAAATTCGTAAACTTCTACAAAACTGAATAAAGAACTAACATGACCTTCTATTTTATATTTTAACCACAGTTTTGGTTTTGTGTGATAATTAAAAAACATTAATGATTAATTTAAATGTAATATAAAGTTTGGAACACTGTTACTTTAACTATTTATATACGTTTTTATTTACAATTACATGTTAGATATTTTTGTGTTATACATGAAATGAATGAATGAATGAAAAAATCTTTATTCTGGGACATATTGTCCCCTAAAAATAACAGACATGTATAATAAGTTGTACAATAGTCTGGCTATCTTAATTTCAAATGAAGATAATAATATGTATAAAAGGTAATATATGTATATACAATTGAAAATAGAACTTTGTGATAAATATATACATGAGAAAGAAGAGAGAAAAAAATAGGACATAAAAATATTAATAACAATATGCTAATATAATTATTACAATGCGTTCAGAAAAATTAAGAAGTATAAAGAAAAATCAATGAAATGAAATAAATATAGTGAAAAGAAAGGAAAAGATTTAAAGAGAAGAAAAATATTAAGACCTATTTGAATGATAATACGACAAAATATTTACAAATACCTAAAAGGTAATATATATACAATTGATAATAGCACTTTATCAATAAGAAGAAAGAGGAAAGAAATAATAATAACAATTTATATGAGAAAAAACAAAACAAACAATTGTTGGAGCAACGAAAGTCAAAACCAAAAACGAATTTAAATTTATACAATGATATACTTATTGAAGCAAATTCATTGGTATCGGATATGCTGAATTTGATTAACATGACTTTTAATTATCACTCATATTGGCGGCATCTAATTGGGATTTAAGGAGATATTGGAATAGGAGAGTTTTGAATGAGTTTAAGGAAGAAGCATGTCTAATTTCAGGAGGTATAGAGTTCCAGAGGGTTGTGGATCGAGCCAGGAAGGAGTGTTGGTATAATGCTGTTCGGTGGAAAGGAGTATATAGGTCAGAGGAACGTGATCTTGTTGTGGGTTGAGAGTGGACGGAAGACTTGAATATCAATAGGTTATAGATGTAGGGTGGGCAATGGTCATTAATGGCATGGTACAGTAAAGTGCCTAGGAAATATTGTCTACGGGAGGATGGATAGTGCCACTCCAAGGCAGTGTAGAGGTGAGATACATGGGAACGTCTCGGGGTTCCGAAAACAAATCTGATAAAACTGTTCATGATTCGTTGTAATATGTCTCGGAGACCCATAGAGAGGCCCCCATACACCACACAGCCATAATCAAACTGAGGAAAAATGAATGAGGAAACTAGGAGTTTTCGTGTGGATTGAGGAAGGGAATGGCGGGAACGATGAAATAATTTGAGGATTCCTATTAATTTACGGGCTATTTGGGCGATTTGAGGCTTCAAGGAGAGGTTTTGGTTATATGCAAATGTTTATATATATATGCATAAACACGATTTCTTTTTACATGTACAGACGGTTTTAAAGATATAAACGAAGCGCAACGAACGCTGCCAATGACAGGCAAATTCCAACGGAAGCAATGATCTTCTTGTCATATCTTTGACTGCATGGGCAAAATCTTATTTTTTTTCTATGTCTATAACTATATCTTCATAGAATGTTTATATAGTACATTTATACAATATATAAATACTGCGCATATTTGATGTGCAATAGATAATAATTATAAAATATGTACATTTGTTCCTTTTACATAAGTAAGTGTAAACGATTAACGCTAGTAAAAAAAGCACAAAGATTAAAATTATTTGAACACAACGTGTAGAAAACAAACCAATGTTATTAAATTGCAAATTATTTACGGAAGCAAAAAATTGTTTACCGTCAAAATTGATTTCTACTATACAGGTCTCAGAATCACGTCACAATCACAAGAAAAAAATGTCTTCTTGTTAATTGAGAACTGGAACTGTCGTCAACGGAAAGTTTATTTTGGAGTGATTACAATGGTGTAGAATAACAAGGAACACCTTCAGAAAGATTAATTTGTTTATTCCATGTAAATGTACTGGCCCTTACGTCAGTCACTATTCTGTCTCTTTGGTGTAAAAACGTTTATCACAATTGAAGGTAAGAGAATAAAAAACTTGAAGCTTGACGTGTTCATGGTGGATGGTTTCACACCGTTAAAAAAAAAGTCCCGTACATTATAAATAGGCTTGATTTAAGTACAGATTATGTTTGAAGTATGTAAAACATTATTTTGTGATATAGAAACATCATCTTTATCCATGAAACTTTTAGAAATATTGCAAGTATTATTTAAACTACTGGTTTATGTCGCGACTAGTTCTGTTAGTGGAAGTTACAAGTCATCTGCTAGTGTAATAACCAAAGAGGCAATATGAAATGGATCTGCCAGTCCCGCATTCACTTTATGAACGCCTTTTTTAATTTTTTTTTATTTTATTCAGATGTCGTTTTGATTCATAATCATTTTTCTATAATCATACTGTGATTTTTTTTTTCATTTTTATACCGTTCAGTGGTAAATCCATAATATACCTCATCCAAGCTGTTGACTGATAGTCATCTTTTTGTAAGTGTGCTTTTCGTAGTGTTGCTTTTTTTGTTTTAGTCATCAATCTTGACCCATGCTTGTTATGGGAAATCCTTTTAACTTTTGACATTGTTGAATTAAGGTGGTGAATAAACGATCATAATAGAATATTTTTGCCGTAAGTACTTCACAGTTTATTCTATATTGTACATTCAGTCCAAAAATAAAATATTCAACAGTAAGTCCCACTTAAAATCTTAAGGCAAGGACACATTAATAGCATATCTCACAACTCATGACTAGAACACAGCATTGAGACTATTTAGCCGTAATTTTGGTAAGCTAGAGATATTTTTTGTTAAAATCAATATAAATAATATTGATGATATCATCTCCGTAAAATAAAACAATGATATAAATCTCCGTAAGAAAATTAAACTACATTCAGATAGGATGAAGAAAAAAATAATAAATTTCTTCGGCCACTTATTTTGGATGAGTGGCATTCACAATGGAAAAATTCTTCTTTTTCAGAAACAAAAAAATGGGTTCTGATATTCACAAAACAATTAATTTAATTGAACATCACAAAAGATCTAATTTCAAACAACTTATTTTTAAGAATTTTGTAGGAAGGTGGTGGTCGAATATTCATAAAAATAACAACAATTTCAGAAAAATAGAACCTGTAATAATATTAGTTAATTATATAATAGTTAATAATAGTAATTAATATAACATTAGTTTAAAAATGTTTCTCACCCATATTTTTATTTCAAATTGCATTGAAATCCTAATATTGATGAATAATCTAAAATTAATATCAGGGTTTGGTTAAAAAATATGTATTTGGTCTTATTTGAAATTTATTGTGTAAAAATTAAAATAATAATAGAAATATCTCATATTAAAACGTCTTATTTATATAATGTAGATGAGGAAAATTTTTAAACTAAAAACTGATATTATTTTCAGATTCCTCATCTCAAAAAACATGTAGAAACTAAATTTTGTCGAAATCAAAAATAATTTTTATTTACCTTTAAAATTTTTTTAGGATTTTAGAAGGCAAGGAAGGGGGGCTGTCAATTTCTGAAAAATATATAAATAATTTGCGCTATCTCACATATTTCGCCACCGATTAAGACTAAATTTTAAGGTCAACTAGAAGCCGTAAAACTGCATAGTTTAGTCCGAAACCGGCGGTTGCAGGATTTCCCCTTATTGAAATATCTCAAGTTATAGCTGACCTCGGATTTTTTCATTCACATCAGTTTTTGTCCACTATAATCTGGAGTAAATCCAATGTTATACGCATGGATAAACAGAATGTATGCTGATTCTAGTGATGCTATTACTATTGTAATCGGTTAAACACAGCAGTTGTTATGGTTAGAAATGGTTGATGAAATCTCAACTTCAAAATTTTAAGCTCCTCTATCTATCTATAAGGGTAAAAAATCAATATTTTTTGATTTTAATAAAATTTCACATAGAAGGGTTTTATGGTGCGTTAAATCGAGATTTGAGGTCAGTTGTTCATGAAAAAAAGTTTCCACTGATTTACAGCGGAGTTCCTTGGAATTTTGTCATCTTTGAGCATCCTTAAGCCGGTTAGTGTCTTGAGCTTAACGAAAGTATTTAAAATAACATACATACCTGCAATTAAACGTGAAAGAATCATTTCTATATCTTGACAAAGAGCTGAGAAAAAAAATAAAACGTGATTTTCATATTTTTTTTATTTTTATTTTTTTATGGTTCCCAATGCCCATTGGCGGCTATAACTCTAGTTTTGCACTATTATAGGTCCCTACCACCCACACAAAAATCGGCATTCAAACCTGTGAGTTACAACTCCAAACGTCCCCTTGTTAGTAATCCATTCTTTATTATGAAAAAGTCTTAAAATGCAATTAATTTCAGAATTTGGGACATATTTATTTAACTAAAGTGCCAATAGGTAATTACCATGGTTGTCCTGAAATTCAATATTCAAAATATTAGGTTGTCCTTTAAAACTTTACTACCGATTATCAAACAATAAATTATTATGTTTGTATAGTAGAAGGAAAAAATAAAATTTAATTAAATGATTATGGTATTGTGTATATCATGCCTAAATTCTGATCAAGACTACTTAGTATATTTTTCTTAATTATATTGTAATTACCGTGCAAACAAAAAATAACAACGGTACATCTTGAAAGTTAAGTAAAAGAGGAAGCTCATACTAACAGTGTTTGACTAGAATGATAACCAACTTTTTCAAGACGGCAGCCTTCAGTAAGAATTGTCTTTCAACGTGAACGAGCGGTTAACAGGTGCGTACCTTATAAAATGTAATTACCATGAACTCTTTTATCTTAGGTAATTATCAGTAAATCATATTCATATTATCTCATTAAATTAAGTTTGAATTCTTTATCGATAATATATTAGTTATTTTATTAGGAGATTAGCAATCTTAGAGATAATTGACATTGGATCATAAAGTGTCATTACCATTGCAGAAAACTTTACCATTAATGTAATTTTGCTTTCGTTTGGTAATTACTGATTTTGAGCCTAATAATCAGTTTCGATTTCGGCAAAACACGTTTTTTGTACCCCAATCAAGAAAGTGACGATCGGGAATTTTTATCATGAATTTTTGGATCAGGTAGGTTTCGTGGAGATTCTCCATCTGAGAAAGTTGCTCTTACTTTGAAAATCGCGCAAAAAGTACTGCAATTGTGATTGATTACAAAAAACAAAAACAAAAAAAACAAAACAATTATTTAGTTTAAATAGATACATGAATACTTCCATGTTCCTCACACAACTGAATGAATTAATTTTGCTATATGGACTATTAAAATTCGCCTGAAAAACAAAACAAAAAAAAAACTGAAATAAATCATATCACTGTGAACATATGTTTGTAACATCGATATAATGATCAGATTCCATTAGACCTTCACACAAAACGGATCATCCTTGGAATGCAAAGACCGCTGGCTAGAGATACTTCATCATCAAGTTTCCACCCCCGCCGGGAACTGCTGGCGGGGTGCCGTCAGTTGTAAACTCATTTAATTTAACTCTAACCCTTGTAATTGTGCTTATTACACCGTGTGAGAGTTCCTTCGTGAGTTTTCGGACTTCATAACTCAGCCCTCTCTCATATCTCTATTTATTTTAAGCCCTAAATCAACTGGAGCGGTAGAATTTATTCCTCCTCACGCTTTGGGCACGCTTCTTATAACCATAACGCTCATCAGGTCGGAGATATATGTTCTCTCTGATAGATAATTATCCTTTAGGAAGAGCTAACATTAAGATAGAATGTAGTTACGAAATAATAACTTCTTATTTAAGAAAATATATAATTCTTTGTTAATAATAATAAATATATTTTAGTTTTCTTAATTTTAATGTAAACATGATTCAAATCGTCTCTAAATAAACTTTTATAATAATAAACCTGTAATAGTGATATAACCAGTAATATGATAATAGAAAACAAAACAATTCAATTAATACAATAACACCTGTATGTATATAGGCTTGCACGGAAAAGTGTCTCTGCCACAACCGCACTTCTCTCCAGACCTGTACCATTTTTTAACGACTTATACCACTTTTTAAACGTTAAAAATAGATGAGCCAATTATTCGCCGTGTAATCGGTATTCAATGTATTTAAGATTTTTTTTTAATTTCTCTCTTATTCCAGTTTATTTGATTCTACAGTATTTAATTTTATTAATTTTTTTTTTTTTACTTCCATTGTACATATTGTATGGATTCATTGTCATGATTCATTGAATTATTGTTCTACAGGCCAAGGTACCATGTCCTCCTATCGGTCTAACTACTTAAATATGTCTTAATGTAGTTTAAATATATGGCGAAAGATAAAATATGTAAGTTATAAAAGAAGTTGCCAGAAACTGAATTCTCTGTTTTCATAATGTTTCATTTTGGCTCTTAGAGCACATATTATGTAATCGGGTGCGTTTTCAAACCTGACGCGCTCAAACCCTTCATCAAGCATTTCTACAAGAAGAGACGTATAACTCCGAAACTATTAGTTCGATCCATAACTTATTTTTCCATCAAAAAGCTGGTTAAATTTACTATCAGACCTCATTTACTTGGTCCATTTGAATTACGAACTCATAAATTGTACAATAATAACTACATATAAAATTATAAATTGGATAAAATTTCAATCTTCAAACAACTTCAGCAGTGAAATTTTAACCAGGTTAAAAATTACAGCAATGAGTGAAAATATCATTGAAGAAATAATGGTCCATTTCTTACTTCAATACGAAAAACCGCTCTCATATTAAAAATGATACATATAATCGACAAGAATCGATACATTTAGTTTACGTATCGAGTTAATCTACTTAAATATTTTCTTACGCAATGGGGCGCATGGCCTCGTTATAAAAAATTATTATTTAAAAAAAAAATTCTTTGTGAGCTCACAACTTAAATATATTTGGAATCGAGATCATAATTTGTTATGGTTACGTGGGACGTTTTATTTCTAGTGTCATTCAAGATGCCTACCGATTTAAATTAATTTCACAAATTATCCAGTGATAAACAAATATTAAAAATCCCTAAGGACGAAAAAACAAATGAAATCGTAAAATTCCGCCGTCTTAAAATGTCATCCTTAAGGACGAAAAATAATTCTAATTGTGGAAGGAGAGAGTGGCCAAGGATGTCCTTCGGCCTTGAAAAATTGTCAGATCCTGGCAGATCTGTAAAACAGTGTCCATTTAAAGACAACAATGGTGGAAGTTATCCTTCGGATAACTTAAAAACCGTTAAAAACATTATCCTTATGGACGGAAAAAAATAATAAAATTCCGCCATATTAAAACAGCATCTTTAAGGACAAA
Organism: Euschistus heros; assembly: GCA_003667255.2. Classification (NCBI taxonomy): domain Eukaryota; kingdom Metazoa; phylum Arthropoda; class Insecta; order Hemiptera; family Pentatomidae; genus Euschistus; species Euschistus heros. Next base: position 454,932 of record RCWM02000393.1, read on the forward strand.
AACTTATTTTAATTGTGGAAGGAGAGAGTGGCCAATGATATCCTTCGGCCTCAAAAAATCGTCAGATCCTGGCAGATCTGTAAACAAAAAAAAAATTAAAAATAATACTAATTTGTGGGCAACACAATACCAAGCAATTAGAGAGTTATGGAAAATATTAAACATCCTAACCCTATCAATATTATCCAACACAGATGAGGCTATTCAACCAGTTTGGAATCGAGATTTGAAAGGCTATTTTAGGGTTCAACGATCATATTACAGCGCTATCAATCACCGCTTCCCATTTCCAGCATCATCACTTTATGGGCGATTTAGACCGGAGCGTGGAGTACGGAAGAGGCCGAAATGCTCTGTACCCCTTTGTGGAGTTACTCCTTCGGTAAGGTCATAGCTCTCCCAAAGCTGATTGATGAGGTGATATCTCTGTTAGCGGGGTCGACAAAGCCTTCATCAGCTGGGCCCTTGTGGCCCTTCATTACCTGCCCTTTAGTCCACCACGTCAGCTCATGATTGATCACATCGTCGGCTACCGCTCACAGCGCCGCTACCGTCTTGTCTTCTGCCCGGGGGAGGGGGGAAGGAGAAATCAGGATTATTAGCAGAATGAGTTCCTTAACAGCTTCAATATGGTAGTTTATGGAATAAAAATTAATATTTTTAGTAAATTCTCACGATTGGCCCAACTATTATCCTCTGTCATTAACCAAAATAAATGAACCTTTTCGCACAAAATTAAAAATACAAGGTTTTTCTTCGATCCCATTTATATATAAAAATTGTTTTTAATCTTAATTCAGCTTACTTGCTAAATGTATTTTATTACACTTTAAAAGTTCAATAAATATATCAATAATAGTTAATATGCTTAAGTAGCCTAAAGATATATTTAAATATTTTTATACAATATATATTCACAAACATAAACTAAAAATTTAATCAATATCTGTATTTTAATTAACTTATTAATAATAATAATAAAAATCTGTTATCAAATATGAATCATGAATATGATTACATAAATTATGAATATGACTGGATAAAGAATTAATTTGTATGAAATTAATGTTTACTTTACACTTCAATTTGCTACTGAACCATCTCACTCGCTTATTTAATTATATATTTTTAATAAACAAAAAAAAACTTATTGATATATTAGTTATAAACTTTGATTAAAAAAAAAAAAAAAAAGAATAGCGATTTTATATTTAACAACAAAAATAGAACCAAACATAACGGCCTTGTTCCAATATATTTATATATGGAAAATATCATAAATTGTAATTCCAAGTCTTTTGGATAGACCATTTAATTATTAGATAGAGATCGAAATTTCAAAAACATAAAAGTTTTGAATATATATTACTTATAATTTAATATTTATATTGATAAATTAAATTAATGAAATCTTTACTGTTATATGAAAGGACAAGCTATATTTCGTTTGTGATCACTAACCACTGCTGAACCAATTTGTACCTAATTTTAGCCACATTACCTTTACAGTTCCAGAAAGGTTTAGCAATTATAAAATCTGCTGATTTTCAATTGATTTTTTATTAAAAAAGCGATGATATGTGGACAAATGTGAAGTTGTTGACCGATAAGTTGTGAGCGCCATTCTACACGAGGGGTTAGAAAAGTATGGTATTTTATATAGAGCTTTAAATTGATAATATAATTTGCCAATTTCGATAAAATTATTAAAACAGCCATGAATATGTGGTGCGACATGTGGATCCCAATGAAGTTTCAAATCGACCGATATATTATGGTGAGCGTCATTCTGCAACAGATTTCACTATGGTACAACTACAAAACCCATTTGTAACAACTTTAAACTACATCTTCATAGTTTTGGAAAGGTTTAGCAATAATAAAATTTACAATATTAAAATTATTAAAGTTTAAATGTACATGATTGTGTTGCAGAAACAATGTTTGCCACACTTCATATGCATACCTACTTTTAATATTAGAAATTAAAATCCAACTAAATAAAATCTATCAAATGTTTTTACCAAATCAAAATGTCTACCCTTTGCTTTTTAAATTTTGTGTGTGAGAATATCATCCATGGGTCTTTAATTGTAAGTACTGATAATTTGCATTTGCAATCCGTTATCCACAAGAGTTTCTTAATAGTCTTAGTTGATCAGGATTATTAACTCATGCATTAAAATTAAAAACTGGATGTCTAATTATGCTTTTACACTAAATAAACAAGGAATAATTATCTCAAATCATTCCACAAATTATATTTCATTATACATTATTGTATAATTTGTATAATTTGAGTTGAAAATTCTGATATATTTATACTGGTTTATTTCCGTGAAAATTCATTCATTCAAAAATCCTAGGTATGAAATTCTGAAATTCAAAATTAAAATTGCTCGGTAAAAACAATTAAAACATTGTTTCAGAACGAATTCTTCACTTCAGTTTAACTTTAGACTTGTTATACACATATTTTTAAGTCGTTAAAGGACACTTAAGGAATGAAATATTTCATTCCACACTATTTATATTCCACACTATCTATATTCCACACTATTTATATTTTCAGTAAATATAAATAGTACCTAACTAATTGGAATAAAGAGTGTATTATATATTATATATTATAGTTATATTAAATATAACATGCAGTGTGTTTGTTTTGTACTAGTTAAGAATCCTTTATTCTATTGTATAAAAAATTGTCTAGTGTTGCAAATGAAAATTAGATTGGGTTTTCGGAAATTTTTTGTTATGAAAAATTGATTTATAAGTTTTAATATTGGACAATTAATCAATGGTAAACTGACGATTATGTTTGATTATTGATGAAATTATGTGTACTGTAGGTAGAAGTAAGAGTTCTAGAGAAAAAATAAAGAATTATAGAATCGAGTGAAACATTTTAAAGTAAACGAACTAGAAAAAAGAGAAATGGATAGCTCATTATTTTTTAATTATTGCTCTTCCCTAATGAGCCAACTTTATTATTATTATTTTTACATTTCAAAAGGTTTGAAACAGAGCCAATAAAATTTTTAAGTCTATTAAAACCTGAAGCAATCTCATTAGCAAGTGATCAGAGCTGCGCGATTGTTGTAATTCAGATAATCACCCTTTTGTTATTATTATCAATCTCAAATTTAGTTTGTACAATAACAAAATAAATTGCTTATAACAGCCGAAAAGCTGTCTATAATATATCACAGTCTGTAAACCCTATTGATTTCAACAAGGCTCTCGATGCTTGTCACTGGTGGGGACTTGGCTTTAAGGGTGCCAGGTGATCTATACATCGGTGGTGAGTAGGCAACTTCACCCCCTCTATTATTGCTATTCACTTTTCTATTATATAACGCTTCTTATTCACTGGTTCCCTTGACGTATACTATTATTCGCAATAAGTTGTAATAGTATTATAGCTATTAATGGGTGTAAAATAGATTATCAATCAATAATGTTGAATAAAATTTAAATATTTCCAAATCATGTAAAATTTAATAAGCAGAACCAATCCAACCCTCTTGCTAATTCATTATTCAGGTCAACACATATTTAAAAATCTGCTCTAAGGTTTCTACAGCACACTGGTTCCAAATCACAATCAAGCACGACAAAAATAATTCTTTTGTAAAAACAAAAACTCCATTGTCAAATCTAACAATATCTGACCTGCAATAGAACTTTTAGTCCTTCATTATTATATTGCTCTTCAACAAGTCACAACGCCAAAAGTCTGTATTTACGTTAGAATTATATTTTTTTCTGATTTTATATTGATTATAATTTATTTGTAAATATTTTAATTTTTATAATTTATATTTTTAGCATGATTTCATTCTGCTATTATAAAAAGGTCTTCTATAGAAAAAAAAGTAGTTTTACCTAAAGAAAAATAACAATAATTATAATAATAATAATAAATAAATAAATAAATATTAATATATTTTAAAATTATATAGAGAGAATGGAACTAATTGCAACTGGAACATTCCTTCCAGGACTAATTAATAAGGGTGATTATTCAATAATATATGTACAAAATATTCTTTGCCTCTTTTTTATTTAACTTCTTTTTCTTTTTAGGATGTTAAAACACCACAACTATTTTTTTTTTTAATTTTGAAAATCACATAATTTAGATATACTACAATATAAAAGGACAAGCCATTTTTCGTTTGTGATCACTAACCACGAAAACTTCTTAACCAATCAAATTTTAACTACATCATCTTAATAGTTCAAGGAAGGTTTAAAATAATAAAAGTTACAGATTTCCAAAAAAAGGTTTATTAGAAATGCGATAAATATATGAATTCCAGTGAAGTTTGAAAATTGATGTAGGAGAGGTTTCAATGATAAGTTTTTATCTGCAGCTCGAAATTTACTTATTTTCAATTAAATTGTTATTAGAAAGAGATAATATATGATGCGACTTGTAGAGTTTGAAACTCGATGGTAATAGCGCTAATGGTATAGTAAGTATTCTCTGTCCTTCTGGATTAACAATTCATACATTCAAATTAAAAATTTGATCTCCAAATATATTTTTACGTGAACTTCAACCATCTAATTTATGCAATGATACCAAGTTATTACAGGTGTCTTTGAAAATATCAGTGAGGCTGTAAATCTCACTGCTACTTCGACTGGAGAACTGGTATTTATTCCCGTAATCGCAATGATTTCTACTGAGCTACTGTTTCGATTCAAATTATCTCATCAATATCAGACCAGCTAGAGAGTCGACTAGAGTAAGCAGTATCATTTACTAGGCCTGAAGCGAGACCAATTTGGCAGGCAGCTAGGCCTCAGATCAAAGCGAGGGAAGGATGCGATTTGACAGGCATATGCTTCCTGGGGGGGGGAGGGGGGTGGCTAATTTTACAGTCATTTTACCACGAACTCCCCCCTCTTGCTTGCTCGAGGGAGAAATTAGATTACTTATCGGGCATATGCGCTTCATGCTTTTGGTACATCATACACGGTAGTATGAAGGGTCAACTATTCAAAGTACCATTCAATTGTCCGCATAGTGAGGTTAGGATTTATTGTGGTTTAAAGTAGAAAGAGAGTTTTAATTTTATCATTAATAGTGAATTTATTGCGTTGATTTGCTTATTTTAGCGGAGGGATAAATGTATCCAACTCAGCGATATACGTTGAAGTGAGAAAAAACGATTATTAATCACCAACTGAAGTCTTGTGTTGAAGTATGGAATAAAGCAATATTTCTTCAATGATATTTTCACGCATCGCAATAGTTTTTAATCTAATTATGATTGCATTGGTTAGGTGTTTGAAGAGTACGTAAAAGTATACTTAGACATCCAATTTGGCAGAAATAATTTTATTGATCCATCTGGTCGAATTTTCATTTCTAACCATAAAAGTATATGACAGTTTGGCAAACCTACTTCTGCCACTTAAAACTATATATTATAATTATTATTACAGTAAAATTTACTATTATAAACTATGAAGACGTTGTTGTTAAAATTTGGTACCGTTGTGTTTAATAGCTTTACCATTGTAAACTCTATTGCAGAATGGCCGCATATTGGTGAGATTTTCAAGCTGTACTGGGATCCACATTTCGCACCACGAATTTAATATAATTAAATTTTATTATAGAATTCAAGCTCTTATATAACACTTAAAAGAAAAACTGCCGAAGTTTTTATTCTCAACCGTTCTTATGTTTTTTGGGGTGCTGAACTCAAATTTTGTATTTCATCTAATCATCGTGGGATTTAATATAAATTACATACATAGTATCTAACAGTAACTTTAATCAGCTTTGAGATAAAGAAACGAAATTGTGAATCGGACGAATAGTTTATGAGTTATAATAAAAAAAAAAAGCCAAAAAACTTAGATTTCAAAACAGTCCGGTGTTTTTAGCGTGTTAAACTAAAATAACGGTCTAATCGAAAATTTATCCAGCTTTAAGATGAAAAAAAAGTAATTTTGGATCGGACTAATGCGATAATTGGATTGGACTAAAGTAATAATTGGATCGGAGAAATGCGACTAACCGTAAGTTGGCTTATTTCGGCAATTTTTGCCTCGACAATAAATTCGCAAAAAATGGTCCTATTTTGGAGTTATTTTATTCATTTCGTAGGTACTGGTTCCATTACAACTAATGTATAAAAAGATTCTTTGATAAACGCTTAGTTGTCGTGCTGTAGGTCAAAATCTGAAAATAACCGGTATTTCAGGCGTTTTTTTTTGCGATTTTGGGTATGAAGCCGACGACTGCCGTGGTAGCTAATCCAGATTCGGATTCAGCACTCCAAAAAACTAACGTTGATATAAAAGCTCGGCAGTTTTTGAAGCTTTTACTGGACTAACTGCCATGTATATGCCATTAAAAATTGATATGACTGATATAAATTGATATAACCCATAAAAGTCTTGATTTAAGTGTGTACTTGGTAAGGTAGAGGGGTGTTTCTTGACGCTGGGGTTGTTTTTAAACAATGGTGTGTACTGTTTGCTGACCGAAGGGTTGTTTAAGAAGATAATCTCATCATATTTTTATTTAAATGAAGGGCTTGGTGGATGAAGGGGTATGTCACTTTTTTTAAAAATACAATCAAGTTCACTGGATAGAGAATTTATGTGCAGAAGTGTTAGCTACCAAAATCTGAATACGTCAAAACAACCAGAAAAAAGAGATATGAAGAAGATAAATGGGGCTATGTAATATTTTCTTGTTTAAGGAAAATGTAAAAAATAAAATATTAACATAAATTACTTAAAATTGTGTTTTGTTGCATAACCCCTTCATCCACCAAACCTTTCAATTAAGAATACCCAAATAAAAGAGACTTAACCGAACTTGAACATTAAGGAGATAATTCCACTACCATACCCAGTGAGCTACCGTCACACAGTGCTATGAGTATATGGGATTTTTGGACAAAAATCCAGTAAAGGCGGAAGTTAATAGAAAATTTGACGCTGGTTGGTTGGCATATTAGGGGTCACAAATAAAGTCTTTACTTAGTTGTCCTTATATATTATTAAAAAAAAATATGAATTTGTTACTTCTTTGGCGTTCTTTCAAACGTGAGTTGATATTTAAAAAAAAAATACAAATACCATAGATTTATAATAGGCTCCTTTCGGTGATAATTGGCTTGAAAGTAATATCTAAAGATAACAAAAAGCTGCTTCCAGCTGACAAAATTTCTTGCAAAAAATAAATGTATTATTTAGCTATGGATATAGATCTAACAAGAGAAAATTTTTTTATGAAAAATAATTAAGTAATAAATTTATTTATATACTAATTCACCCCGAGCTCATATCGAACCCCCATTTGCATGTAAGTTGCAACTAGGCACATCTACAAGTATAATTATACTTTCTGCACATTTACTTAAGAGTGTCTGTATGTCGACATCAGAGGATATTTCATTACTGTCTACGAACAAATAAGTAACAGTTCACGGCAATTTAAGTTAAAAAACAAATTTGTTGATTTTTCGATTTTTGTCAATTGATCAAAGTACTGTGTGTCAGTACTGAAATTTTCTAAAATTCATGTTTTATCTGTGTTTGTATGTAATCAAAGTTTTATAGTTTTATTCTTTTATTTGTTCAGATATAAATTCTATTTCTATTATATTATACTTGTTATTTTCGCTAAATACTTGTTATTTTAAGAAATGGAACACGGTAATATATGTACACATTCTGCAATGTACCCTAATATCCAATGAACCCGTGGTTATTCGAAAGTTTAAAAACATAGAAAAAATATAAGTAATAAGGTTCATGTACGACATGTGTTTGTTGCTGTTATATATATAAATATGTTATATTAACGATTATTTTCAACGGTTAGAATATTTAAAGGTCATTCTTGACGTCATAGAAACAATTAAAACTCGATAATGGATTCACTAATGTCAAGATATGCATGACTTACAGATGTCAATAACTGTTTTCGCAACTGGAGTGACTTTCACGATTTGGGGCCTATGTTGCTATTAGCTCTAATTGTAGCTTGGCCCAACAATGGCAGGTGTTTCCTCTCCCACATCAGTTATTAACGCTTACCAAGAGAATTGACAGTGCTGAATAAGGGACGTGTTACCAGCCACACACTGATAAAGGTCGAATCATACACTCTACAATATTCATGTTCGCTCGGCTAGAAAATTGTCACTGCTAGGTCCTTGCAGGTGGGGTCGGATCTCATCATTATTTTTTTTTTCAATAGGACAGTGATTCTTTAGTGAATGTAACCGAATCTAATTATTTTTTCTTTTATACCTCCTGCTCATTTGTTAACAGTTTCAAGGTGATATTAATTTTTTTCTTACCTCACAGTATTACTGATATAATCAAAGGAATTCTACTATTTTTTATTCAAGGAAATCAACATATTCTCCAGTTTAAAAAAAAAAATATTCTGATATATTCATTTTCTTGATTTGATTATATTTGGAAAAAGTAAATGCAATTTAATGACAGATATTACAATCTGTTATACAAGGGGAGTAAATAATACATTGTTTATAATGTAAGTATTATTTTATTATATAATTTAACAAGAATATGTCTTTTGGAGGTCTATACTTTTTTGGTGTAAGTTTTTTTTCACTCTCAAAAATGTAACATTTTGACAAATTTGGTATTGCTCGGATCGAAAATTTGCTGACGATTTCCTTATCAGGAAGCTAATCGAGGACATTTTTTAAAATATAATATTTGTTACTAGGACCTACCGTTTAGGAACTATATTGGTTTGAATGAAAAAAGTCAAGTTTCGCCTACATTTTGTAAGTGTTGAGTCTTTTTTGACACTTTCTAGCACTGATTTGTGTGGCTCGGATCGAATCTTTGATAAAAGTTTCCTGGTCAGGAATTTAATGGATATTATTTTTATTCATATAACATTTGTCGCTAGGACCAACAGTTTAGGAGCTATATTGGATTGAATGAAAAATGTCATGTTTGAAGCACCTATTATCAACTAACTTCGAATAATCATTAATTGTTAATTTAATTTCATTGTTAACTTTCAGACAAATATTAAAATAGGACTAAATCGATTACGGACAGAAAAACCGATCAGTCATTTGGAAAACCTCAACTTTATTTTAACTATATTATTAATTATTGTTGAATAATTCACGACAACTCCTCATGCAATCATTTGCCAAATTAAAAAATAGTCTTGATAGTTTGAGCTTCTCATAAATCTGAGACTCTTTGAACATTTAAAAATATAATGACTCGACAGATTTATTGTTTAACACAAACTAAATTTTCAATTCTAATTCTACAATAAAGGAATATATAATTAACATGTTGTTATATATATATATATATATATATATATATATATATATAATATATATATATATATAAATTACATGTTGTAGTGAAGATAAATAGAATATGGGGGTTTAAACTAAAATAAAGTATAATCTAAAATAAATATACTAAATTTTCAATGATTCGCTATTAAAAAAAAAAATTAATAATATATATATATATATATATATATATATATATATCAAACTGCTTTTCTAAACCAATTATTATTGATAAGAAGAACAAGATAATTATTAAGATAATTATATTTTACTTAATTTTGACTAATGCTACTATTTAGAGATTGAAGCTTCAACCCTATCTGCCGGTGCTCCTAAGAAAGTACCTATGTCCCAACATCTCCACGGTGTATACAGCTTACATCCCGACTCACCATATCATCGTCCTCACCACGTATGCTCCATGACACTTTTATGTTATCATTGAAAAATGATCCCTTCCTTGCCTCCCAAATACCCCAATCCCACATCATAAACCTCCAATAATGGTGTGAAAATGGGATAATGGAAATAAATCAAAACAAATATCATCAAATAACTTTTTCCCTTCGTCGTAAACATACGATTCTCTGTCCAACAGTATTTTTGAATGATATTCCATTAATTCTTACTGAGCAGACCCGCTACCTAGGATTCTGTACATCCGTCTTACTTGGAATCCACTTACAAGACTAAAACGACAAGAAGTTCCACGAACAGCTTCTCGACTTCTTCAACATTTACTTGAAAAACGTTTAAACCTTCCGATTAATTACAAAATCCTCATTTACGTAATAGTAATTAGACCTATTCGGATATATGGAGTTGAGCTTTGGAACTCTACTAAACCACTCAATTTATCTTGTGTCCTATCCTTACAATCCTAAACCCTTAGAAAAATTCGTAATTTGTCACAAACTTCTCTACAAATATCTTAGTGTACTTTAGGTAAACTCCATAACCATTGAAATCCGCTAGTATCTTAACCTATAACAGATAACCCTCCGAGGCGTCTCAAAAGATGATGGCCTCTAGACCTTCTAATTTAAACTTATTGAAGTGCATCTCATTCGCTAGATGTTTATTTATTTTATTTGTATAGAGTTGTAAATTTTAAAAAACAGCTAAATATTTTGAATAATCGAGTGACATCATAAGCCTTTTTTGAGGAAATGATGTTGACAGGACTAGCATGACTGGTTATCAAGTATGGTAGGGCTACTGGTGATTTTTTACTGATAGTTCCCCTTGTGAGCTCAAGGGCTAAAGAGCCAACGCAAACAAACAAGGGTGTTAGAAGGGGATGTTGTTTTTTCACCTTATGGGGCTTTTAACAGGTGTTGTTTGGTCTCTCTGTATGTTAGTCTTAACGGGGAGCACTTTAGCTGACCAATGAACTGGTACGCTTTCATTAATATATCTAAACATTAGAATGAATTGTGTATTATTTACCAAGAAGTTAAAGTTAAAATAATAAACGAAAGTTTTAATATGAACTTTCTACTTTACTATATAATACTAGCAAAATCGTAAAATCATTTAGGTAATGATTTTCTTCTAGTCAAAAAATCATTGAATAGTTTAAATGAATCAGTTCCGAGATGAAGACATTTTTTTTGGAGTTTTATAAAAAGGGACTGTTTTCGGAAAAATTAATAATTCATAGTAATCTTCACCTATTTAAAAAAAAAAAAAAAATCACATCCATTTTTTCTTCGATAACAATTTAATTTAATTAATATATTGTTCTTTTATATAATGGGCTACTAAATAATAAAATATATCATATATAATTATCCCGTGCCAAGGGTTTTAAGGTGCCTTATTTATTCTGTTATTAGAAGCGAGAATCGGACCTGGTGTTCTCTCCTGCAGTGTAGAGTCTGGATTAACATCAGACATGATTAATTATTTGAAGGCTCATTTCCTTGAATCAATTATCTAATTTAATCACGAATAAAATTTTACCAGGTTAGGTGAATCTAGAAATCGTATATGAATCCGTGGTTTTTACTATGAATGCCACTCAACACCAAGCAAGAAAAAGTTTTTTCTCTTTTGCTACATTAAAAATAAAAAAATGTTGAAATACGGATGAGGGAAATGATCTTGTTTGTCTTCTCGGAAGAAAAGGAAAATGATAGAATTGGATCCATTATTACTTATAAAATGTATGATAGATACGAGAAGTGGAACTTTAAAGGTAACTAATTTACTTTGCTTTACTAAGTAGCCCTACAACCCAAGTATCCTCACAATGTTGTTCCATACTTTGCTGTCCCATACCTTAGTACTCATCTTATGTCCCCCAAAACCCTCCTTCAGGTCCTGCAGCTATTCTTGGCTGGCCAACTCTTCTTTATTCAAATACATTTTCAATAGTTTGTTCGGTATTCTGTCTTGAGGCATTCTTATTACATGGCATAGCCATTCCATGCGGCATGCTTCAATAAACTATTCCACATTGGCTTCTTTATCTATGGAGTACAGTTCTTCGTTGGTCCGGATTCTCCATTTATTCGAGTTAGCGCTAACGACCGCATACCTTTCGCAGGAGTTTTCACACCCTCATGCTGTTTGTAATCGTTGCAGTAAGTAAGGGTGCATGTATCTGCTCCGTAGGTCTGGACTGGCCTAATCAAGGTTTTTTTGTAGCTGCATTTTAGTATTACTTTTTATGAATTTAAGATTTGCAAAATATGCCCTATTTGATGCCATTATTCTTCTGTTTATCGTATTTTCATCGTATAGTTCTAATCCCAAATATGTAAACTATTTACTTGTTCAAATGAATAATCATCAATTTTCATAGTAGTACTTTCTGGATCCAAAACAATGTCCATGTATTTAGTCTTACATTCGTTCGTCAATAGGCACATTTTTTTACTTTCTTCATAGAGCGTACAGAAAGAATCTTAACTTATAATAAAGCTAAAAAATTAATAATTGAATTAACAATAAGCTTTGATTATTATAAGAAATAAGTAGATGTTAACATAAAATATTTAATTTATTGGTCTTCAGTTTATACTCATTGCTAATATAAGGAAGAAAATGGAAATTACTGAGAGCGTGATGGAATATATCATGAAAAATAATTTAACATGGCAAGGGGATGTGCGTTGCATGGCTTCTGAAAGATTGCCTGAAAGGATCAAAAAATGGACTCCTCCGAGGAATACAAGGATAGGACGACCAAGGAGGTGGGAGGATGAGATACAGGAGGAAATGGCAGGAAGAGATCTGAAGGACGATGATTGGTGGGACAGGGAAGAGTAAAAGAAAATTTTGGCCTGGCGGAAACCCGACAAAGGGAAACAATGTTTCAAAGAAAAGAAGTTTTAAGTCTTTACATTTGTAGTGACCCAAAATGCTGCACAAGGCATTATATTCAGAAGTTCCCTTCATACGAGAGCACCTGCGGCATAGTTCTTTTTTATAATTTATTGACAATGAGTCTAAGTAAGAGTGTGAGTTTGTGACTGTAAAAAAGTAATAATTTTTCAAGGATTGGCAGCTCAGTGTCATAATTGACAGTTGTCTAGAATGAAGTTATTAAATATTCTGAATTATAAACAGAGCGATTTCTTGAAAGTAGCCAATAGTCTATTATTAAACAAATTAACCTCGTGCCTAAACTATAGCGATTAATGCAAAATGTTTATTCATTCCATGCTTTTATCTCTGATGTTAAATTAATGCTTAAAATTTATAATTGATAACTTCCTGGATGGCTGTCACTCATTAGGCGTTTGGGTTTTGCGCTCTAGTCTTAAGTGAATACCGTTGCAAGTTTTTACGGGTAGTTGAAACATTTTATCTGACTATCCAAACGATATATCTAATAATGCCCTCAAAGTTTTCGTATCTTGCTGTATTTCCAGCTGTCCCACCATGGAATGGGCACTGGAAGGGATCCAGCTGCTCAATACACGATTGTAAGATATTTGGATACTCAGGTCTTGTATATATTTTATTTGATTGATGATTTGATTTTTAGTTTGTTCAAGTTTTGTTTGTTTGTTTGTTGGGGTTTATAGGCATAAAACCCTAGGGTCATCAATGCCTGTAACAAGTAACAGTTAAATCAGCATTATATGGAACATTTTGATATTTGCGGATATGTTTGTTTGTGACATAATAAGGAGGATTGAAGATGTTACGAGATGAATTGGAAGGTTTAGAGGAGCCCCAAAGCTCAATACCGTAAGTCAAAATGGATCTAATTACTATAATGTAAATAAGTCTATAGTTATTTTTAGGCTGCTTTGAACTCATGTCTAATATATGATTTAGTAGTCGGAAATGAGGAGTTTCTTGTCTTATAGCTCTGTATGTAATTAAAGTTTATTATATATATTGTATGAATGGATTCATCACCCCTTATATTATTTATTGTTTATATTATATTATGCTGGTTACAATTAGTACTTATCACCAATATAGAAAATTAAAAAACAGAAAAGAAAGAATAAATATGGATACTTATGCTTTTTGGAGAATATTTGACGTATACGATTGCACACTAATTAAAATTCCACTTTCTGTTATACAGCTTAAACACCAAGTAAAGTTCTTGCTTAGTTATGGAATAATGTTTATTAGGTGAATATTGGAGAAGATATAACATGCAAGTACTGCTTAGTTTGTGATATTTTTCGCTCGTCAAAAATGTTTTAAGATACAGCAATTTAGACCCTTATGTAGACCCTACTGCTTCTTACACATCGAGATTCTTAAACCTAATGAGCAGGTGCATGTGATAGGCAGGAGCTATGACAGACAGTTCGGTAGCAGGACCAGGCCACCTTAATCTATGATTAATATTGATAACGACCTACATTTGTTGATGATAATTTCCATCAGAGAGGACCGCTTGGACGCATGATGGACTATTTCCCAGTTGGGGCAGTAATAAATAGAGCCTGCTTCCGCAGCGGATGATAGACCGAGTCCACTCTGAGGCAGGCCACAATGATAATTCATCATCATTTAACGTATATTACCTTAGTTGGGGCACATACTTCATCTAATGACCCAAGCGCCGCCTCATTTTCCTTAAAGTCCTCTTTTTTTTTAATATCTTTTTTTTATGACTGAGAGGATATTACAATTATTAAAGAGGAGAAAAAATGATTAATTTAACAATATTTACAACAACTTCCTTCATGGAATTTGCATATAATTACGGAAGACTAGCGGCGTGAACAAAATTGTGTTTATTTAATAATTACGGTGGAGGCTGTGAGGTGGAGGGCAGGTGGAGTGTAATCCCGAGATAATGGCCCTTGATGCCGCCGCTTCCGCCGCGATGAGTGATCCCAGGTTATTGTATCTTCATGGGGTCGTATGGACAATTGGATTTATGGTGACAAATTAAAACAAAAGATAAAAAACGAGTTTATGTATTATATATTATAAGTACAAAATAAATTTATGGTTATAACATAACATCTGTATACGGTTAGAAACCTGAAGTGGGGGTAGAGCACTTTGACCTAAGAAGAACAGGCCACGCCCTAGAAACACAACTGGACAGAAATAATGCTGATGACAACCTCATCACCGAATAAAGCATGTATAAACTGAACTAATTAGACAGAAAGTGGAACAACTGGTTAGCATGCTCTACAACTATTGAGGCTATGAGACTAAAGTGGTTTGGGTATGTTACGAGCCTGGAAAGAAAACGGAAGAAAGGTAGGCCTAAAAGACGTTGGGTTGAGGGCGTCATGGAAAAAATGATAAAATAGGGGAATGTGTGAGGGAGACTGGTTGTACAGATAAAAATGGAACCAAGTTATTCTTGGTGAAGGTAAATAACATATCGTCGTAAAAAAGTCTTTAATAAAAAATAAACTAAACTAAACCTTATTTTAAAAACTATAATTTAAAAAAAAAATAATATATGTTGTTAAGTGAAATACAAAACATATTTTAAATATTAAATGTTGTGTTGAATGTTTTATGTAATAAATAATTGAAAGGTTGTTATATTGAAATGTTGATGTATTGTTGTAACATTATGTTTTTTTAAATTTGTAGAAAACTAACTCACAATTAAGATCGTTCATGATGAAGTATACTTAAATATCGTTTTTAATGATGTAAAAAGCAAAACGGGAAATTAATTTAAACAGATGAAGTTGCTTGATCAAAGAAAAGGAATTGTTTAGTTCCATACGGAATGTAATGGTGGAAGGAGGGAGGTAGAAAAACAACAAAAATATTGATTTGAAATATGAGACCAGCTCTCAAGCCATCATCAGGGTACTTAGAGGAGTCGCGATTTATTTTTCTTTCTTCTTATCAATCTTTAAAGGGCGTCTCTAATCTTAGTTCTTTCCTATCGAGAAATATACAAACATATATAATTATGTTAATCTGAACTAGTATTGATGAAATTAAATCATTAATTAAATCATTTTATAATAAAAGGTATCTTAATGAAGGGTATATTAAGAAGATACATACACATACGTACAAACTACATACTACTAGAATAATGTTTTGCTAATAAGACATCCAAAAGTTATTGTTTCAGCTTGAAATTAAATTTATTGAAACAAAAGTAATATATAAGTTAATTATCCGAAAAGTTGATTAACTTTAACGTACAAAAAGTTAATAAATTATGCATTTTAGTTTAGTGAATTTTATTATGTATTTGTTATTACCAATTTCTGTTTTTTTCTGTTTTCTTGTTTTGTAGGTTGTTTAGTATTTTCCTACTGTTAAAATAAATGCATTCCAAATGATATCCATTTTAGCTAAGATCATTATGCAGTGTATACTGTTTGATTACCAAAACATTTAATTATATTTAATATGTGCAATTGTAAACTGTTAAATCATTTGAATAAAACTTTTATAATCACATAATCAAAAGGGTATCATTCATCAAATGAAAAAAGTATCATTCATGTACTAACGATTTGTATTTAATAAAGGAGCGTTGCAAGGATAACAACAATGTTTTGCACCAGAAATATATCCACCATCAATCCTTTTATTTATTCTTGTTTGTTAGTTATTTTATTTCCTTCTTCTTCTTTCTTTTCCCTTTATAGAGAGAAAGAGAGAGTATGAGAGAGAGAGAGAGAGAGAGAGAGAGAGAGAGAGAGAGAGAGAGAGAGAGAGAGAGAGAGAGAGAGAGAGAGAGAGAGAGAGAGAGAGAGAGAGAGAGAGAGAGAGAGAGAGAGAGAGAGAGAGAGAGAGAGAGAGAGAGAGAGAGAGAGAGAGAGAGAGAGAGAGAGAGAGAGAGAGAGAGAGAGAGAGAGAGAGAGAGAGAGAGAGAGAGAGAGAGAGAGAGAGAGAGAGAGAGAGAGAGAGAGAGAGAGAGAGAGAGAGAGAGAGAGAGAGAGAGAGAGAGAGAAAATTAATGGGGCTATTAATTGATAGAGCTAATTATATTAGTTCTAGAACTTAACGTCCAGAAACAATAATACGGATGTAAGGTTACAGGATAATGGTTATGTTTATTATTTAATTATTTCATTTGAATGCTTTTTTATTTTTACATATGTACACAAAAAACCTGCCACAATTGAGGGCAATGAATAATTACTACAAATTACATTAATTTAAATAAAGATCAAAAATTATAAAGAAAATAATTGAAGAACCGAACAGAAAAATATAAAGTAGATTGAAGGACGGACACTAAAGGCTCTCGATGTTGAGTGATCATAAGAAATTTAACCTGACCTACAATTTACACAATAATTTATTAAATATCTCTTGGTTGTTCGTAAAATATGATAACTTTGGGCAGTTCAATATCTGGGTTGTTATCCTCTTGTATAATGATAAATATTTTTGATTTTCAATTTTTTTTTTTTTTTTTTTTTTTTTTCATCATTTTTCTTTCCCCACTCAGAAAAGATTATTTGAGCGAATGCCTTACCTGATAGAAAGAAGCCCGCAACACATTAACTCATGCCCCGTCCTTCAGCGAGAGATACTCAGATCAAAGCCATTTTATTTTTTGTCTTTTGAAATACTTTTCAAACGGTGCCAAAAAATTAACCAACACACAGCAGTTTATTTTTAAAAAAAATAGTGAGCTCATTTTTAATTAAATTAGTTTAAAATTTTATTTTATTCAGTAAATATGAAATTGTTAAAATATTTTATTGACATGTTATGAAAGTACTGGGAAATCGGAAAAAAACATCAACAAGGGAGCAGGGGCCAGCCACCAGCAAATACCACCATGTTATTGTAGTCGACTCCCGAATTCCAAAGGCCGAAGAAAACATTTCGATGTATAGAGGTTTTCGGTTTAAAGAGAGTATAACTTAGGAGATTGGGAGTAAAAATAAATAAATAACAAAAAATAAACAAACAGTTTTATTAAAGGTAAGTTAATTTACAATTTAGCACAAAAGATAACATATTGAAATACAGACTATATAAAGAGAATCTCTTCATCAAAGATTCAAATTTACAAAATCTTGATTAGGCCCATTCTCGCATACTCGTCAGAATGCTGGACGATGACGAAAGCCGTAGAATCATCCCTAGTGAGATTTGAAAGGAAGATCTTACAATGGATTTTTTGGCTTGTGTGTGACAACGGGGTATGTATACGCCGTAGTTTTGACCACTTCTTTACGGTAAGCATTTTGAAATTTTATATGACGTTTTGGTCTAGAGATAAAAACCAAAAGCCTTGAGGCCACCAATTTGTGAATAACATACCCAAAAACATAGTTGACTTCGGATTATAGAGGTAGCGTCCGAATTCAGTTCGATTTATAGTGGTGAATTTGGTTGTGAAACATTTTCTTCGTAATATCAGGGGGTTCTAATTACATTCGTTTTCTTCGAATTGAAGAGTTTTCCTGAAGGGAAACGCGAATTAATTCGCTTTACAGAGGTTTTTTTTTTATTATAAAATTTTCTTTCCCCATTAAAAAAAATATTAGAACTGATGGCTGGCTAGCCTGACAAGAAGAAGCCCGCAACACATTAACTGCTGCCCCGCCTTCAGCGAGAGATATTCAGATCATAGATTTTTTTTTTTTTTTAAATATTAGTCAGTTTATTTGCTGTCTTTTGATAATAGGAAATAGAAATTCTCATTTTTTATGATATTCTAGATGCAAAGAAAAACCACACTTCATGTTTTTGTAAATTGTACTTAAATTTGTTAAAAACTTTATTTTATTCAGTAAATATGAAATTCTTGTAATAATAATTGATGGATACGGTATTCTAAGAGTAGAGTAAAAAATAGCCAGAAAAAAAATGAATACAATTGTTGAAATTGTACAGCAAATAATAATGAAATTACAATAGTAAAAAACCTAAGTCATTAATAAAAGGCAAGATGTAAAAATGATAGCGATAATTGACTGTAGTAATTAAACTAAGAAGTTTTCCTATTGAAGAAAATAACCAGGTTTATTGTTGGGTTCCTGGAGGCTAATTTAGTTTTTTTTTTTCAAATCAAAGAATTTGTTCTACCCCGGTAGTCTCGTCCATGTTGTAAAGAACTATGTGATCCTATTGTTGGGCCATTGAAGGATCTCTACTCGACGATCGCTGGAGTGGTCAGGGCGGCGTGTGACCACCGGCAAGGACTGGCTCAGCCGGGACTACTTAGACCACTAAAGGGGGTTCGGTGTTTTTGCCAGTGGCTGAGTCAGATATAATTTTTGCCCTAAGAGAGCCGTTGAAGGGACCCATTGACCGGAGGATAATGAAGAGGAGAGAGGAGAGAGGGGGCACAATGGGGCATATGCCTCCTCTCCACCGGGAACGTGCCACTATGCCCTTTATTAATAAACAGCCTGTTCCCACAGAGGGCATAACCGTTTGTTTCTCTCGTATCGATCCTCGGTCAGGGCACTTCGGCTATCGTAATGGTCTGTCTGCGGTCGGGATAAACTCTATGCCTCTTCAAGCCACCAGGTGTATATAGTATCATTTGTAATTGTATTTGTATTTGTTAACATAGCTACATTTACGTATTTATTTTTCCATTAAGAGAAGACTTCCTTTACAGAATAGATATTACAATCTGCCTCACTCAAGAATACTAAGTAATCTATACTATTATATAAAAGGACAAGCCATTTTCCGTTTGTAACCACGAAAACTAATGAACCAAACTGTATCACATTTCGGCCACATCATCTTTATAGTTCCTGGATAGTGCAACAATGAAATCTACTGATTTTCCATATATTTGCTATTACAAAAGCGATAAATATGTGGTGCGCAGTGAAGTTTGAAAATTGACCGATAGTTGGCGAACGCTATTCAAGAGAGGTTACAAAGATAAGGTGTTGTATAGAACTAGATACTGATAATAAAATTTACCTTTATTCAATTAAATTATTAAAAATTATTTTACTAAACTCATCTATACCAAATTTTACTACATAATTTTCACACTGCTAGAAAGGTTCATCTGTAATAGCATTAACAATAATAAAAATTTTGATTTACAATGTTGAGTGTTAGAAATAAAGTTTGCCACACTGTAATATACCTTCATGGTTAGAAAATTATCAACATATCAAAATGTCGATCCTTTGCTTTTCCATATTGTGTGCAAAAATATGATTCATAGGGCTTTAGTTGTAAACACTGATAATACAGTCCATTATCCACAAGAAATTTCATAATAGTCTTTGTCCAACTGGATTACCAACTGATAAATTAAAAGTAAAAATTTGACGTCTAATTATAATTTTATGTAATCTTCAAACACATAACCAATGCATTTTAAACCAGATTAAAAATTACTGCTATGCTTAAAAATATCACTGAAGAAATAATTCTCGACTGCATATTTCAATAAAACATTTCATTATCATTGAACAAATAAAACTTCAATTACTTAAATTATTCTAAGTTCTTTAGTTCTGAGAGCGGGCGAAGCCGCGAAGGGGGATCCTAGTATAATTATAAATGAAAAAAAAAACAAAAAAAAGTTGAACCTATGTAAGGTTACTTGATCAACCCTACAATCATATTTAAATCAATCTCTTACCGATCTTTAGCCGGACTATCAACAGGATAAAAACGCAACGCTTGAATTCTTAAATTATCGGATTTTACCTGGCCATTCTATAAGATCTGATTGGTTTTTTTTAACAAATCGTTCTAAAATAAATTATTTTTCAATTTGATTCAGTTTAATTCCATTTAGTTCTGAATTTTGATTTAATTGCATCTCTAATTGTTTAATGCGTGCGATCTTCTAATTCTAAATGAGTTTGAAACCAATTCCTCCAATGGTAACTCCCGAAAACAAATATTAGAAGAATCATCAAAATATTCTCTTTGAACATCTTCATCCATCTTAACAGCCACTGTTCTGTAACCATTAATATTCTTTATATCACTCATAGCATTTGGTATAGATTTCTTACTTGATATAAACTTTAGGTGCTTGGAGTCTTCAGGTAATAAGTACCAATTTTTTTTGTCAATGGAAATACACTGAATCACAAAGTCTTTATCACTTCTCTTTACAATTTGAACAAATAGTTGAGCCATATCCATGCGTGTTGAGATCTTGTAATGTAATTTCTAAGATCGTGAGGACGTGATTTATTCAATAAAAGCAAAGAATTAAATTCTACACTAAGTGACATCAAACAACATTACACAATAATCGAAATAGGTTAAAGAAGGTTTCAAGATAAATTAATAATCACAGATGATTTTAAAGTTAATCAAGTAACCTTACTCCTATACAACAGAGTGGAGCAAAAACAGCCAAAAAAAGTTGAAGAATTTGTAAAATCTTAACACGGGAAAAGTAACAAAATTTCGTAAAATTACTTGTGTAAAAATTTGGGTCAGAAATATGACAGTCCAGAGGTCAAGTAAATCGTATCGTTTTAGGTTTGAACAGAAAGGCTTAAACACAAAAATTCCAAGTTTTATTATTTGCAAAGCAAAAATATTATTTAGTCAAAGGGCTTGAAAAATAATTCATATAATTTTTGTTCATTGTCTTCTGCTCGCGTGCCATCAATATTAAAAATCCATTATTCGTGTAATATCGTGAAAGTTGCTTCCTGGGGTTTATTACAGTTCTTTTGAACCCGTCCCATTAATATCCCACTGCTATACTTATTTGATTTACAGGTATCGGGGTCTCACAATATCTGTTGCGTTTGTATATCTTCTAAAACTACGAAATAAGTTTTCAATATAAATTAAATAAACTAGTGTGAAGGATTACTAACGATTCAATCAATCAAAACGGCGCTACAACTCATAGTGAGTAAAGGCCTCATGTAGCATGGAACGCTACTGTTGCTGCTGCTCTCCAGTTCTTCACCCCCAAGATGGACAACGCATCCTCTGCCACTCCAATTGGTTTATCTCAATCTTGGTCTGCCGACTCTTCTCTAAATATTTTTTCCTCTAATAGTTTTTTAGTGACCTCATTTGGATTTATCCTCGCCACATTACTAACGATTAGAAAAACTTCTTTCTTTTTTTTTATTCCGGCTATAGAAAACCTAAGCGATTTGTGCAACCTCAAGATAGGTAGCATAATAACTAAATGAAATTTTTCAAGTTTTTAAACATTAAAAAAACTTTTTATAAAAAAATAAATTGATAAGACATCCAAATAAATTAAATTTCGCTATTATGAGAATAATTTGATTGTTAGGGTATCAGTTTTGGAAAGTTTTACATAAAACTGACCATGAATGACACAGTCATTTTGAAGATCTACGACAAGGTTTTTTTTTTTAATGCCTTGTGATTTTTTAATTTTAATAGGAAAAGAAACTTTATTATGAAATTTCTTCAGTCTCTGGTCAGTGAGAATTACAGCCTCAATGATATTTTCACGCATAACTGTAATATTTAACCTGGTGCCATTGCATAAATTAGGTGGTTGAAGGTAATGTAAAAACATAATTGGATATTCAGTTGGTTAATTTAAATGAAGGAGTTGCTAATTCAGATGGACAGACTATATTTACTTTGTTATTAGGAAAATATCCACATGTCTCACCACATATTTTTCTATTTTTTTTTATTTTTGTCATACAACCCACACCTTTGTGAATTAAATAAAATGACTCCAAATAAATAGACAAAATGATATGTTAATAAGTTGTATGATTAATACGAAACGATAAGGATTTGTGAAGGAACTACCCTTGATCGCACTAGAATAATAATTCTGTATGGGTAGACAGACAATATTCGTTTTATAGGTTTATACAAAATCGAATTTACTTTTTCTAAATACACAAAAAATTAACAAATTATTATATATAATTTTTTTTTAAAACAGAGACATCTTCACATTTTTCAAACTAATCCAATCAAGTCACTAAGTAAAAAACCTTTATTTCCATATTCTCTAGAACACATGATGCACCGGAAATGACGTAATAAATTATAGTGCCGTTTAGAATTCCAATAATGCTTGTCAAGCTAGTCAGTGTGACAACTAAGGATTCAAAAAAAGCAGTGATTCATGCCTGGCTCTCTTGGAGACAAGGTTTTTACTTGAGGGGGAGAATTTAGGCTTCACTATTTTTGGTTTCTAATATAATATAATTATATATTAACTAAGTAATTGTCTTACATATTGTTCTTTTGTCATTATTTGTAATTTTTTTGTCAGTTTCGAATTTATTACTTTTCCATAGATGTATACCGTTGATTATGGTAATATATGACAGTTAGGGTAATTTAAATTTTCATTGTCATTTTTTTTTTGTTGTTTCAATATATAAAACTTGCTGTTTTTTTCTATGTTAAATATAATCTCAAATCCTAAATAAATAAAAAGAATTTATAAAATAATTTAATAAGCTATAAAGCATTAAGTTTATTTATGCATTTAATTCCATGGGACAGAGGTCCGACTTACCACGTGGACAAGCCTTACTAGTTAAGAAAGTGGATAAAGATATTTAAAAAAATAAAATAAATAAATAAAAATACTACAACAAGAGATTCGATGGCCTAGAATACATTCTATTCAATATAAACATGCCTATCAGGTTCAATAATGACAAATAAATTAATTTTCTTAAGTAACAAAAATAAAACATTGTTTTCATAATAAGAACAAAATATACCTAATGTTCGAACAACCTCAGGATAAAATAAGACTACAGTTCAGAGGACAATCGTCTGGCTACGGTAATTGAACATACCCAAAATTTTTAAGTAAAAAAATAAAAGAAAAATTAGGTATCGTTCAGAATTTTTTTTTAAAACTTTTTATTTGAATAATTACAAGAGCCTCACTCAAGGGCTTCTCATTCACACAATATATACAATGATAAAAAAATTAAAATATGCAGCCTTTAAAAATACAAGAAATAAAATAAAATATATATACAAGAAATAAAATAAAATATACAAGAGATAAAAATATAATAGAATAAATGATAATATAAAATAGGTAATGATTTTTGAAACTAATAAATAAAACAATAAAATTAAGAAAGAAAAGAAAGAATCATAACTACACTCATAATCCATATACAAACATTCCAGAGAACGCCCCGATCCAAGCCCGCCCCCTTAAGGAGGGCAAGCCGGGCTCAGAGAGTTACCAGCGCTGTTAAATCTGCTGCGTCACTAGTAAAATCCAGTGGAGGCTGAGATACAGCGCTATGGCACATTCGCACAGGACTTGAGTACAGAAGCTGGCCATTGCCAGAACTCCAATAGTAAATATTTACAATAGGTCTCGGGACCATTGCCGTTTTAATCTGCGAGGTGAGTTATAAGGGTGTGTTCAACTGGATAATGAATGAGTCAGGGGTTAGGATGGTTGGAAAGATTTTGTTGGAATTTGGAGAATTTAACAGGTATCAGATCAAGGATAAAGGGTATATTGAGATCATTATGAAGGGTTTTGATGGAGACATAATATGGAGCATTTACGAAGGACATTGGATTGGAAGGATTGAATGCGTTTGATATTCGATTGTTTTGCTGTCCCCCACAGTTCAAGTCCATAGGTCCAAATAGGTTTAATGATTGTTTTGTATATGAGAAGTTTCTCGCATTTTTTTAAAAAAAAGTTTAAAATAAATAATCTATGTAACAAAGATCTGATGTTTTGAATTTGTTTGTATGTTTTTAGAACTGATGATAAATGCTTAACATCCGAAACTAGTTTCCATATAAAATAATTCCAATAGAAATGACAATTAATTTATCAACCTAATTAAATCATATCATACTTAAGCAACACTTGACCTTCCACTACTATACTAAAAATATTCCTAATATATATATATATATATATATATATATATATATATATATATATATATATATATATGTATATATATTTAGTATGAAATCCGAAACTGATCAAAAATCGTTCCAAAGAAAATGGAGTTCAAGCATCGTGGAACTGGACTCACGTTTTTCCGCTCACCTTTATACAGTTCTTATACATAAGCCTTATGATTTATGTCCTGTTTCTTTTTACTCTTTTTTCAGACGCCATCACAAATGA
Organism: Euschistus heros; assembly: GCA_003667255.2. Classification (NCBI taxonomy): domain Eukaryota; kingdom Metazoa; phylum Arthropoda; class Insecta; order Hemiptera; family Pentatomidae; genus Euschistus; species Euschistus heros. Next base: position 479,748 of record RCWM02000393.1, read on the forward strand.
GATATCTCAAGATATCTATATTTACACTCCTCGCATGTTTTATTATGACATCAGCATAAATTTCAAACGTGTACCGTGAAAGGTTTTATGAGGCGTGGAGGCAGGTTGCATCACAGATGGAGGGTTCCTATATCTCATGCCTCGATAGAAGAAGGGAAATAATAAACTTCCAGGAAAGTGAAATGAACTTGCGCTTAATGATGCTCTTGCTTCAATGTGATAGAGAAGTTGAGAAATATTTGAAATATTTTCAAACTTTAATAATAATTTATTTATCAATATAACTCGGATAATTTACTGGCATATGTCAATGATTATGTCATTTTTTAAGCTGAAGTAAGCGTTTGAATCGTTTTATTCATCTAAAGAGTTGTGTAAAAGATATATAAGACCTTTTGCTCAAAACGTTCATTACAACTAAAACTGAACTCAGTCTGATATCACTATCGGCTAATATACTGTTTATTAACACTTTTTACGGAAGAACTGTATATTTTTGCTAACCAAATTGTATCATTTTTACTTCAAGTAATAAGCTTTCTGCTAGTACTATAATCTCAAGCAAGTGAAAATGGACTATGATGGTTTTTTCCCGTTGTCATTGTATTTATATATCGTGGTGTAAGAAGTGAGACACACGAAATTAAAAATAAATATTTATTTTCCGTTTCAAAAATATATATATATATATATATATATATATATATAATATATATATATATATATATGTTTGGTAAGGTTCTTGAGGTTCAGTCAATAAATAAAAACAACTATTTTGGCGACATTTCGAGACTATATTGTTCTCATAATCATGCTCTACAGTGAAAAACAGGTTAAAATACGCTTATATAAGTTACACGGGTTGATTCAAATTAAAGCTAACAACAGTATAAATATATAAGTTATATATACATGCGAATATATAACTACAATATAATTACCAAATATGGAGGAGTATGAAACTGCTTGCAATGTTACTGGTGGATATGCTATCTAATTATAGCAATTCGATTATACAAACTGAACTGGGGAAAAAAGGTATAAGGGGGTAATAAGGGTTAATGTGGGTATTCATAATGATATTCCCAGGTACAAGTAGATAAAATTTCCGTTTGTTGTGTAATATGTAAATGGTTAAATGGGTATTATACTGTAAATATTATATATAAATGTGCATTAGTTGTCTGAATGTATTAAATTGAAACAACATGTGTTAAGATTCAGGATGTCTGATTTGTTTATTGCACGATTTTTAATTCTTTCTATGGTCATCATTTCTTTAATATTTTGTTAAAAATATTTTGTTCATGGTAAATAATTTTGAGAGAATCAAATTTAAAAGAATGTTTTGTTTGCTATGCGTAGTGAGAGTTGTTTGGTTTAAAACATCCTTTTAAATTTGATTCTCCTAAAATTATTCACCATGAATAAAATAATTTTAAACGAAATATTAAAGAAATGATAGCCATAGAAAAATTTAGAAATCGCGCAATAAACAAAAAATCAGACGTCCTAATTCTCAACACATTTTGTTTTAGCTCTTTGTGTGCTTGTAGGTTCATAGATTTTTTTCCAATTTGTTTCCAATTGGACCGGAAAAATTCAATTAGTCATAAGGAAAAACCCCAACAAATTTAATCTACCTGGCCTTTCTTCTTCCATTCTTGATATATTTCAGAAATAAGTTTGATCTCCTCATATTGAGTACCAATATTTGATTTCTTGTCTTACATTTTTGTAAATCTTAGTATGTACAGGGTGTTCAATATTCGAAGGCTACCTTTTTTTTTTCCACATTTTTTGAAATTTTGAAACGAAACTCTCAAGGTCTTAACTGTGTCAAATAAAGTTTCTTTTCAGGTTATACTCTCCAACCTTCTCCAGTTCTTCTCCAGCAACCCTAACTTTGGAATTCCCAATGGGATGTGGTATTTTTTACGACGGGTTTCGATTAAAATCAAATTTTGAAACAATTTTATACCAGTGAATTTTTTTATCCGGGGCACCGTTTCGCCGCAAACTGCGAAAAATCATTTTAAGAAAATAAGCAATCTAATACTGGTATTGAATGGATAAATGAATGAAAAATTACTATTTATTGAAAGAAAAAAAAGAAAAGATTTTTCAATTACAGGAGGTTTTGGCTCCTAATATAGCTAAAACTGGTATTGCAAAAATAATATTTTGGGGGAAACCTTCCATGTCGACTTGTTCTCACCGCTTGTCGTACCAGCAGCGGGAAGGACTTAATTTCATATTTTTGTTCAAAGTTTATTTTATTTTTGCAATACCAGTTTTAGACTGCTTATTTTCTTTCTTTTTTTTAAATAACAATTTATTGAAATTTACAACTGTACAATATTTATACATCAAGTAAATGTGCTGTTAGCTATTACAATAACGTGATTAAACTTGAAAAGAACTACTCATCAAGAGCACTTTAATAAAAATTCTACACTAGAAGGTCTCTGGGCCACCTTCTTTTCAGACGCCTCGGAGGTTTATCGGGAATAGAGTGGGAAGCAAGTTGAGAAATTAGGGGATTTGAGTGGTTATGGAGCTTACTATGAAAGGATAGATATCTGGTTTGGGCTAAATCTGCAACATATGGAACATTAAGATCTTTATGGATAAGTTTATTGGTGACTAAGTAAGGTGCATTGAGGATTTTTCGAAGGATTTTGGATTGTAAGGATTGGATACGAGATGAATTGGATGGTTTAGTGGAGCCCCAAATCTCAACTCTGTACTTCCAGATAGGTCTAATCACATTCATGTATAGTAAGTAGTCTTTTGTAATTAATTGGGAGCTTTGAACGTTTGTCAAGTAAATGTTGAAATTGTCTGTAACTTATTTTCTTAAAATGATTTTTTGGAATTTGCGGCGAAACGGTGCCCCGGATAAAAAAAAAAAAAAAAAAAAAAAAAAAAAAAAAAAAAAAAAAAAAAAAAAATCACTCACGGATTTCGATAGAAAATCAAATTTTGAATCGATTTTATTCTGGTGATTTTTTTTTTTTAAAAAGGGGTGGCCATCGAATATTGAACACCCTGTATAGTATATGTAACAAAGTGCTGATGTTTTGAAAATTTTGAATGTTTTAAGGCTGATGATGAATGTTCGAAACTAGTTTTCAAATAATAAAGTGGCAATCAATTCATCAATCCTAACTGTATTTATCCTTCTATACTATCATGCGTACCTCAAGTATACTACTGGAACTATCTTAATTTTTTTTTTTACATTGCATATTTGTTTAATTAGTAAGTGCATTTAAATAAAATAAGCATATAAAATAGATGTGGCAAGTCATTAAAGAGGCCAACATTTATTCTTTTAGAAGAATTTTATCACTGCTAGAGTTGAATTTTATTCTTTATACTTGATTTTAATTGGTTCCGAGAGCATAGAGTTTACAGTATATCATTTTCAATTGTGATTCATAGAAATCGATAGCTCGTTATAAGTCAAACAAAAAAACTTATCTCTGGCGTAAAATGAGTGACGTAAGTGATATCCGAAATCCCCTAGGCGGGACAAAAGCTCCCCCGAGACAACCTTTGTAGCCGACTGCCTCCGCTAACGAAGGGGTTGCCTTTTCTAACGAGCCGATAGCGTTATTGTCAGTCGATACTAACAGGTGTACCAACCCCTGCACCTGGCAAGTCTCGCCATCTATCAAGCGGGGGATAAATCATAGCTTACCCCTTTTTAATCCCAAACATGGGGATGTTCATTAGGGTGGCTTATTTCTGCATGACAGCAATTAGTTTTACAGCCTCCTCAGCCCACCGGAAAAACGACTTCATTACAGGCGTTTTGTCCTCGCGATATAAACTCCCTCTTGTGATTTATACTCTGAGAGTTTTTCGATTTTTATTGTGGCTCCCTTTGTCCTGGATTAACATCGTCATTGTGCGAGCCTTCTAATTGGTGAGGGTGAAAAAAATAGATGAAAAAACAGTAAAGAAGCAGTTTCCATTTGTCCCGGCGGCACCAAAAATAAAAGCTGACAGAAGAGACGAATACCAGCTGCCCACCAACGGTCCCACCTCATTAGACCAAATGACAAAATTATGCACCGCTTAATTCTCTTATTCTTTTATCGAGTGCTGGTCGTTGGGGGCTTTCCTGGCGGCACTCTGTCTATCTCTTTTTTGACTTATAACCGACCTGACGGCAGCCTTTCAATATTCTAGGACTGGGAAGTGTTGATTTATGGAATACCTAATTAAAATAAATAAAGTTGGAAAAATATATTTCAGAGTGTATATTTTATAATATATTTAATTAATATGTAAATGTAAGTAAAAAAAATAGTAATAAGTAAACACTAAAGAGGTAAAGTGATTTAATAACTAATAAATTTGTTGGTTGACAACAAACCACCAGAACAAGGCAATAATTTTAATCTTAAGGTTAAAATATATATTAGGATTTATATTTATATACACTTTTTTTGGCATAACTCCTCAAATTATTATTTATTTTCACTTAACAATGTGCGACATGTTTCAGGATATATACCATCAACAGACATCTCTCTACATTTATTCTCTTATTATTTTCTTCATCAAAATGTAAATTGTGGTTATTTATGTTGCCTTCCACTTTATATACTTTAATTCTTCAGTAAATGGGTATTTAAAAGAAGAAAGGTAGCCATGTATGAGGGGACAGATCCTGAAACGTGTCGTATATTGTCAAGTGAAAATAAATAATAATTTGACGAGTTATGCCAAAAAAAGTGTATATAAAAATAAACTAAATATATTTAACACTCCTTTACCGAAGAATTAAAATATATAAAGTGGGATGCAACATGAATAACCACTATTTACATTTTGATGAAGAAAATAATAAAAGTTGAAAGGTAGCAGAGATTAGATGCCTGATGATGTGACATATCCCGAAACATGTTGCACATTGTTAGTTGAAAATAAATAATATATAATTTGAGGGTTATGCCAAAAAAAATGTATATAAAATTAAATATATTAGATACTCCTTTACTGAAGAATTAATACACGTTACGATTTTTTTTTTGGTATGCTATGAGGATAAGTAAGAACAGAATCATCACATTGTATGATGTAATGATTAGTAATTTATATTAAAACTCTTAAAAAATTCCAATCGCACTGAAAACATTATTTTAATATTTACAATAGATTAACTTTATTATAATTTAAGTAATCGCTTAATTTTAGCTCAAGAGTTCTCAAAATAGAGTACTTTAAAGGCGTAATTTTTTATATTTTAAATATTGGTTCTTTACTTTTACCTTTTACCGAATTCTCTTTACTATTAGTTGACTGGTTTGATAATGTGATCTAGTATTTTTTAATTTATCTCAGGAAAAAATCATCCTTACATTGAGTTGAGTTTATCCTAGTTGCGTAAAACCAAAAAATGACACAAATACGGAGATGAATAGAACAACATATTAAAATAAACGAAAATTACAGATAATATAATAAGAAATGATTTATGAAATACTGCATACATATAATTTTGAATCCATTTTGTTTTCGCCTTCGATTGTATTATAATTTATTTTCTTGTAAAGGTTTGACTTCATTTTATAATTATAAATATATAACCATTTAATTCTTTATTTCTCAAGAGAACCTCGCTTTTTTTTTCTTCAATATTCTATGAATATTACAAATATCAGAGTTCATAAATATGTTAAATCAATGATTAGAAATAAAAAAAAATAAATAAATAAAACAAAAATGGGAAGGATTTACAGAGAAAATTAAGAGGAAATATAATGTATCTAATTTGATGCTCAGATTTTGAATTTTATTTACTTTATAATCATTTGGAACAGTACGGTAATGCCCATATGCAAGGTTGTTCTGTTATAAAAAGATATTAACCTATCTAAATAAGCATTATAAACAGTATTATCTGAAGATAATTTTGAATATTATTTGTTCAAATAACCTAAATATATATATATATATATATATATATATATATATATATATATATATATATATATATATATATATATATAATATATATAAATGTATATATGTTCGACAATTCTCTTTGTTTTCCTTATGTTTCGAGTAAATTAAAACGCAGTATCTTCTTACAGTGTTAAATCATTTCATGATAATGAACATAAAATTAAAAAGCATCCTCTTAAAAAATTAACATGTTACACGCTATTTGATTTATGTTGACGCTACCCTGCTAATGATCATTTTTGGTACATGAAGCTCGTTATAAAATAAATACATCGGTTTTTTATTATTTTTAATAACGCGTGGAAGACTTTAAATACAGTGTAATGACTGATATTTTCATTCAATATATACGAAAAATTGTTCTCACATTAACAGCGATACCGTATATTTAATTTTTTAATCTCTTTTCTTTCAGTAGAAAAATATGAAAGTACCAACCTATGAAATCAGTTCTTGTTTGATAAAAATTGTAACGAATTATGTTAATTCTTAATATTAATTAATGAAATTTCATTATTCAATATTTTTTTAAAATTGAAAATATTTATTTTGACGAATTCTACACTATACCGCAATTAAGGCCGATTGTTCATTACTATAAAGTACAGATTCGTACCTTATTTAAGTAATAAATTATTTTTAAAAAAATGGTAAATCTATTAAATAATAGAAAACGTAATTATAATATTTACATTCAGGCTGAGAATTTCCAGAACTCTACCATGTAAGGGGTGAAGGATGATTCCAAGTTTTATACTTTCATGTCACAGCTTCTTGTGCCAGTGGAGTTGAATTGAAGAGCTAAATTCTGAAATATATATATTGTATAAAACAAGAAGCAAGTCACTGACAGGCTTCTATCGTTAAATGTTAGATTATATATGACGTTTTAAAATATTTGAAGGATGTGATGAGGGGAGAGCGGAACCGGGTAGAAACCAAGAAAAATAATTTGGATGATTAGAAGATGAAGATTTTGATGATATTAAGAATGTGTGTATAGATTTAAAAACATAAGGTGCAATAAGGTAATGATGTAAGGTTCAGTAAGAAACACTATAAGAGGAGTTAATTTTGATTCTGAGGATTTAAGAAAGAAGTTTTGGATAAATTTATAAATATTTCTAAAAATCATCATTCCAGAATGATTTCTACCTTTTTCGGCTCAGAAAAGATAATAAATTTATTTTTAAATTAATCAACCGATGATACATTTAGCTTATTAAATGTTTATAAGTTAACTTTTTTAGCTGTATAATAGCTTATTTTAAAATTAGTAATAAGTAAAAGGTGAAAACTAAATTGAAGCTCTATTGCTAACTACAAAAAAAAAATAAAATAAAAAAATAAAAATGATATAAGAAGGAAATACGTGTACATTTATTTCACCTAACTCATGTACTAGTTCATAAACGTTTAAAATTTATAAAAAAAAAAAAAAAAATATTTTATTTATCCGTAACAAATAAAATAAAAGTTATTACATTAAAACAATATTTAGTTATTAGTAAATCTGTTGTATCATATCCCAAATTTATTTCTAAGGTGACACAACTCAAAAATCTATATTTTTGATTTATCAAGTTAAATACTCTAAAATGAAAATTCAAGAATATATGGAATTAACTTCAAATCACACCTGATAGATCTCATCTGCGGTTGGGATTTAAAGATAATTCAGGTACAATTTCAATATTTCTCACAAGACTGTAAAAAATTGTACATTTTTTAACTCAGGTTTTTGAGTTGTACCACTTTTGAAGTATATTTGCGATGTGTATATTTACGAGTAATTATGGACAGACCGTTTTGTGATGCATTCTAGTGTAATGCAATAATTTAATATATTATTACATACATACTTGTTTATATAATAATATCTAATCATTAATTTATAATTTAAAAGGAAGCCGATGTGGTACAGTTTATTAAAGCACACCGCATAGAATGTTTAGGCCATGCATAAGAACGCCTAAAGACAGAATGCCGAGGAAAGTATTGCGTGGAAATGTATCTGGCAAAAGAAGAATGGACGATGGCTGCAGAACCTGGAGGAGGTTCTGAGGTTTTCGGAAGTCAGAAGATGGAGGACGAAGGAAAGAGACAAAGAAGTGAGGAGCAACTTCGTGAAGGAAGTAGGTAGAACTACTCAATAAACATCTGTATTGGAATAACCCTATTTCCCACATTACCCGGAAAACCATCTCCATCCTCAAACAGCTCCTAAGATTCCGTGAACTTTTCCCTCACAATACCCGTCAGTTGTTATTATCTTCCCTCATCCTTCCCCACCTCGATTATGGATGCTTAGTATACGCACAATTTAGTATACGGAGGACTGTCTGGCGAGCTTGAAATGAAGGTGAAAAGATTAATGAACTCCTTTATAAGATTCATTTTTGGGATCCCCAGGCGTTCTCACATCACTTGCTGGTATTCGGAGTTGAGGTGGCTTTTTCCAAGTTTTCGGCGACAATACTTCCTTGGTTCCTTTCTATTCCAATCCTTAAAGTCCAAAAAACCTTCGTACATTTACGACGTCCTTGCCCTACGTTCTTCCATTCATCTTTTGAACACCAGATCTCTGCCTATAGATTTGTATATCCCTTCTCATCGAACTGCTTCCTTTGAAAAATCGTTTATTAATCGTGCAGCTTTATTCTGGAATTCCATACCCATTTCGATCCGCAATGCTCCTTCTCTCACTTCCTTTAAACATAATTTATTCACCTACCTCCTCAATTATCAATCTTCCGAAATTATGTAATAATATATTATTGTTAGAAAATTTCTTCTTATTTTATTTTATTTTTTATTTTTATTTTATTTTATTTTAATTTTTTATTTACTTATTTTGTTTTTCTTATGTAAACCCAATAACTTGTTTTGAAATTTAAAATTTCACCTTATATATCTATATGTATATAATTTACATTCTATATAGGTTGCTGCCTGATATGTACTCAGCCAGACAATAATACCTTTTTTTGTTCTTTTGTATTATTCTTAGGGGACAAGGTGTCCCAGAATAAAGATTATTTTTCATTCAAAATAAAGTAAAGTAAATTTATAATTGGTATAAAAAAAAAATTACAAAGATTTTTTTTAGAAAAAGGAAAACATAGCTATAGTAGATCCATTTCATCTTACGGGGTAAGAAACGTATACGACTTAATTACTCAGAAAACATTGTAACCTAATTTTTTTTTTTTTTTTTTATAATTATAACAGTTGATTTCCATAATCTAGCTAGTTTTCGCTTATTTGATGCGGAGTCGGCCCTGGTTACGCCGGATAAGTTAGAGTATGACGCATACTATGTATGACCCACTATAAAGAACGGAACAATAGATTCAGAAAATTAAAATTTTAAATATTTTAAACTAATTCATCTAGCAATAGAAGTCGGATTTTCGAAACAGCTTTGTTTGGTTCTCTCTGTATCTGAATAATCTGTTGCTCAAAGAAAAAAACAACATAAATATAACGACCACCTGATCCAAAAAAATAATCATCAAACATAATCATACGGCCGACTGCTAAGCAACAAAGGCAGCTAAGAGATTATTCCGATATACCGAATCAGCTCATCAGTCTAATAGCATAATCACGAAAGTAAATAGACACAAATCTCTGATACAAATCAAGCCATCAAGATTATTTGCATGCTCGTAGGGTTTGCTACCACCCTTATATTAGGGGTTGAAACTACCCCTTCTACAAATCTTTATAGCCACCTCACTCCCTGTAAGCGGAGAGCAAATATTTGTTTGTCTAAGTAGGTGGCTCATTTTTCTTTTCTTCCCTTTCTTCAGGCCTCAATTACTTGTCTTTATTTAGTATAAGCTGAAATACAAGGGGCGTATTTGCAGAGGGGAGGTTGTAATGTTAGGGATGAAGGAGGGCATAAAACTCCTTACAAAAAGTCTACTTCATTAACAAAACATGTTTTATGTATTTTTTGGTGAGTGTTTAGCTTTGAATGTTTTTCACTTTTCCAATTTAACTGCGAAATGCTTGAGGTACGCCATGTTTTTATTAACAACCTCCAATCCATTAAATAAACCAGATTTTATATTCCATCATAGTCAATCAATTCATCAATGTAAAACCAAGTTGGCAACTTCCAAAGGTCTTTGATCTCTGCTTGGCTGTCGAAAAATCATGATATTTTGGTAATTTTTATTAAAAATCTTGAAAATTTCCAATCGCACTGAAAACCTTATTATTTTATGATAAACTTGAAAATTTGCACACGTTTCAAGGACCAATGACTATACAATAATTGCACAACTTTGTTTTAATGTTCTCACTCAATCTAGTTAAATTACCCCCAAAATGGGGGTCTGCCTTGTAAAAGGCAAGTAATATAATCTGAAGTTATGAAGTATTTTTTTCTTAGGGTAAATAGTACCGTAAAACGGCCTGACTTGGCACCAGTGAGTAAACTTTGCATAAATTCTGTGATGAATAGAGGAATATATTAAAAAGTTCACTAAAACGTTTCAGTCGAAGAAAAAGTGTTTTGAGGTCTAAATGAGGGGCATTTTATATTTTATACTTCCTTACGTTAGGATATAAAATATAAAATATCCCTCATTACGACAACAAAACACGTTTTCTTCGACTGAAACTTTTTAGTGAACTTGGTGCAAAGTTTACTCACTGGTGCCAAGTCAGGCCGTTTTACGGTACTATTTACGCTAAGAAAAAAATACTTCATAACTTCAGATTATATTACTCCCATTACAATTAGAAACATTAAGAATCGATGTTAATACAAAACAGTTTAGATAAGAGCTGAAAATATTCTCAGAAGGTAAAGAAAACTGTAGTGGTTGACGAAGTCTTAAGTAAGATCTTAAGTAAACTGTGTGTTCCGATGGAGCCCATGGCAGAGGACCAACTGTCAATCGTGGAAATGTCTTCAGTAGTTACTACCTGTTAGGGCATTGAATATAATCAATTTGGCAGGATATAATATAAAATATAAGTTGGGACTGATGAATTAATTGCCACTTCTATTGGGATTATTTTAATATAGAACTAGTTTCAAATGCTAAACATTCATCTTCAGTTCTAAAATATACAAATTTTTCAACATATCAGTATTATGTTACATGGATTATATACACTAATGTTTTCAAAAATGTAAGACAAGAAATCAAACATCAGTACTCACCTCAGGAGGTCTAAGAGATAACTGAAATATACCCATTGTGAGAAGTGGAAGGGGGTAGGAAAGTTACATTTTTGTGATTTACTATGGGATTTTCCTTATGACGCATTGGATTTTTCCGTTTCTGTTGGAAACAAATTTAAAATTGGGCTATTGGAAATGTTTGTCCTGCTATTTAAACAAAAATCTGGATCGGTTTTAAAAGATTTTATAATTTCTAATGATTCATAAATATTTAATTTTAGGCTACTTGATGTAGTATTTTTATTCCCGAGACTTTCTTAAACTTATGGTTATTTTCATTTAGATGGATAGCAAAATTGGAGTTTTGGGTCTTATTATTGTATGCTCTTATATGTTCTTTTACTCTTATAAGATCATGCGTAACTCAAGTAAAATATAAAAAAGCTTTCATGCACCAGATATGCTGTTTTATTAGTAGGATTTTTTTTACATTCAGTATACATTTTTGATGGTTCTTCAACATTAAAATAATTCCTTCTTCTATATTCAATATCAAATAAAAAAAAAATTTTAACTATGCCCAAATCCCTCCCCTTATCCCTTATCAGACTGCACCTCCCTCCCCTTGCTGGGGACCCCTTCCTGAGAGGCATCCTGTTGCACCCTCCGGGGGCAGGAAGGAAGAAGGAGAAAAAGTTGCGGAGATCCTCCACTATAGAACTGTGGTCCAATTAGCGACCGCGTGTTTTGAGCAGTTCCTTCATTAGTGAGGGACTCTTTGTGCTTTTTAAAGTCCAACTCTCAGCACTCCCCTTCATCATCGAATTTATCCTGAGTAAGTACTTGTTAACTGTTTCGTTAACTCAGTATTCCAGAGTCCATGAATACAATTCTTATTCCTAAGAATGTAACCCAATATGGTTCAATTGTCAAATTGGACAATTAAAGAATTGTTTCTTTAAGGATATTCAAGTTGAATAATTTTATCTTTACCAACGTAACGTTGATATAATAACACTTATAAACATCTAAATGATCATGCAGGAATTAATGGAAATCAGATGGTTGACAGAACAACTAATGAAGCTCCATACCATACAGAGGACGAGCTATAGTAAATAAAGCTAAAATTAGCAGCCCTCTCAAAGAAGTGAATGAGAAATTTATTCTCATTATCTCTTTATTTAAGGCAACACCTGCAAAAGGTTTATGTTCTTTCTAATTCCTAAAATCTCTTTCAAGTTAGCTGGACCGTACGATTCACTGATTGTTCAAGTCATTTCTGGTAATTACACTTAAACTGGCTTTTTCTTTTATACCAAATAAATTTTTTTTTTTTTAAATAATTATTTTAAATATTTTTTTTGCATGGGAAAAACACTTTGGAATATTTCCTTTTCTCTCCTCTATCCCTATATCTATTGGTATATATTGTAAGTATGTTTAATTATATGAAGTAATTAATAATAATAATAATAAAAAGAAAAATCGATAATGCATATTGCATTTACAAATTTCAATCAATTGATTTATTGTGACCTGAACTAATAGTATTATTAGTATTTGTATACATTATTATTATACCTTAAAATAGTTAGTATTATTGTATTATGACCCAAAAGCCAGTGAAGGATACTGGTTGGTCACTCTCCTTCTAGCCAATTTAGTTCTCTTCCTTAAGGATACTATTTTGAACTATTCCTATGTCGGATGGACATCCTTGGCTACTCTCCTCCCGACAAATAATTAGTTATCGTCCATAAGGATACAATTTTGAGATCTGACGGAATTTAACGATTTTAAACGGTCGCAAGATAGTCCGCCGTTGTTGTCCTTTTAGATAATTTAAATAATTATTACGTTATTTACAGAAGGCACTCTTTCTTTCCGTTTAATCCTTGGGATTTTGGTCCTTTTTGGTTCTGTTCTGTTGATTTCCTTTTTTACACTTTGATTGGCAAATCTATATACCGCAAATCGTTATTATATGTCAATACAGCGAAAAGTGACAAAAGTGATGAAGCAATCAATAAACCTGTTTTCCAAAATTGACTTGCGTCGCAATTAATAATACTAATATTTAGAGCTATGTTTCTAGACTGAAAATTGATACACCTGAGTTATACATTCGGGTGATGGGCTCCTGATAACTAAGTTTTTTTTCTCGTGGAAACACAGCTTCTCACTTGGAACATTAGTGATATACTCTTAATCGGAATGCGTAACTCTTATAAATAGTGATATTCACAAATTAATCGTAAATAAAATTTGATAGTTGCATATTCATTTTTTGTCAGTGTAGTATAATTTATGAAGGGGATGTATTCATGTACATAACTACTTTGGAATCCCAAAATATCAATTAAACTTACGGTCTTCGCGGGCGGCTTGACTCTTTGCCTGTATCAAATTGCAGTTATATTTAAATTATTTTCCTCTCAAATTTATTTATTCAAATTATTTTTTCTTCGGTTTTGAGCTTCAATACATAACATTAGAGCGTATGACCCCTCCCTCGTAAATTTCAAAGTCAGTGACCCCGAGATGTTTTGTAAATATATACTTGTGTTGGAGTTTTAGCAACGGACAGCTTCTTTACCTATACACTGAGCTACTGTACTAAAGCTCTTTAGCTTAGCCTTCACTGAGTTTTGGTACTAGTAACGCAAGGGAGAGCTACGTTGAGATCTCTTAGACCTGTCTTGTGGAAAGAAGAGCTTGCTTGCTTGCTTTATGGATCCCTAGCCTGAGTAAATATTTTGTATATATAGTATGTTTGTATTATTAAATTTGCTATTATTTTTATGATTAATAATGTTTTTAATTTATTTCATTATATATATTGTATGTTAATAGTTTATTTTTTTAAATTTATTTCTTACTGTGCATATTGTATGAATTTATTTCTAACCATCCGTATTTATTGCCCTTAATTGAAAAATATTGTTAACTTAATAAAAAGTAGTATCAATAAATTAAAAAAAAATAGTATTTCTCCAATTAGGATTGATGAATTAAATGCCACTTCTATTGAGATTATTTTATTTGGAAACTAGTTTCGAATGCTAAACATTCATCTTCAGTTCTTCGAGGTAACTAGAACACTGTGTTTTAGTTACCTCGAAGAACTGAAGATGAATGTTTAGCATTCGAAACTAGTTTCCAAATAAAATAATCTCAATAAAAGTGGCATTTAATTCATCAATCCTAATTGTATTGATCCTTCTATATCATCATGCGTACCTCAAGTAAGTAGTATTTCTCCTATCAACTGCAATGCATACGCAGTTTTTTTTCTGATACAGATCACCAATAAAGATGAAAATAACAAAAAGTAAAAATAAAAAGGTTTGTTACAATAAAATGATAATTGAATTATTTACCTAGAAACGAAATATCATGAAACGATAAATAAAATAAATAACTAAACGATTTATAAAATAAACAAAGGTAGCGAAAGTCTATGCGGGCAAAGATACTTGACAATACTATAACATATTATTTAACTCATTAATTTGAAATGAGGGGCTTGATCTCATTGCACAAAACTGTCGGTGTCCATTGATTTCGCTAACTGCCGAGCGGATCGTTGAGAAGTCAAGACCCGAGGGCAGTATTAGACGACACACTCCACCATTGATAGGGTGCTCCATATGGCAGATAATAGCCGCAGTAGTAGACGGCAGTTCCCACACCCGAGTCCATTATAGTATGTTCCGATTGTGTTTGCTGAATAATGTCGGTTTTGTTCAGATGTTTGGCCTGCTGTGAGCGCGTGGCGGTCTTTGTTTCTCTGGGATTCTCGCTTCTTTGGAATACTTCACCTCTTTAGACGCTTGTACTTGGGCAGTCAATAAACAATTGTATTAAAGACAACTTAAAATTCCTGAAAAACTATTAAATACGATAAAGAATTTAATGTTTTCCGGAATAATGATATACATCATTCATTCTATAGAAAGAAGACAAACAAGTTTATACTTACTACAGAGTGATCTTAAACACTGTGTTGCTATAAGCGTCAAATTATTTCTATTTTAATATGTAGGTTGTATTTGGAGATCAGTAAACAAAAATACACTTTTTGTTAACAACAAACATTTATTAGCTAATGTTTCGACCAACTTTGATGGCCATCATCGGGGCAGAAAAAAAAATTTATAAATAAAACTTTTTTTTTTTTAATTTATTGGTATTTACAATTATATACACTGTTGCATTATATACAACTGTATGCAATATATACCAAGTAAATTTGACGAAAATTATTATAATGATGTGTAAGCCACTTCAGAACTACTCACTTGTAGCACTTCAATAAACACTAAACTAGAAGGTCTCTTTGCCATCTTCTTCTAAGTAAAGTAAGTTAGGAGACTAATGGATTCGAGTGGATTGGAGTTCACAATGAAAGGATTGATATCTGGTTTCAGCTAAAACAGCAACATATGGACCATTAAGGTCTTTATGGATAAGTTTATTTGTGACAATGTAAGAAGCATAAAGGACTTTTCGAAGGATCTGGAATTGTAAGGATTGGATACGGAAAGTATTAGTGGGTTTAGCTGAGCTCCGTTTGTCCAAATATGCCTGAAGTTTGAACGTTTTTCTAGTAAATGTTAAACAAGGCCAGAAATTAAAAAAAATAAAATTTAGCAGATCTTCAAGCTGTTTTATTCACGTCAATTTTATGTAAGAATTTCCATAACTGGAAACCCTAACAATCAAATCATTCTCATAATAGCTGGATACAAAACTCGAAATGTGATTTATTCAGATGTCTTTTGAATTTAATTTTTCCTTTCTGCATGTTTTCTACAATAGAAGATTTTTGTCTATAAATAAATAAAACTTCTATTATTAGCTGACGTTTTTGTCACAGACTTTCATACATGCACTTAGTTCTAATAATTTATATAGTTTATAAATTTTATATACTTTTTTTATTTTATTAATCATATCTGACAGTTTTAAAAAAATCAATAAATACAAACTAAACTTTACAGACTATACTTGCTTAATAAAAGGATAATAATTAAATTGATTGCTTAATTATTTTTTATATTAATATTGTATATTCCTAATCCCTAGCATAGTACCTACACTACGATTATTCTATTTTTCTGATATCTTGCACCATGTTAAGACCATATACATACTCTAGACTCGATCAACGGAGCCTTCTATTTTTTCCTTCATTTTATTATGTATTACTATTTTTTTCACAAACAAAACTCCATTTTTCCTATAGCCTGGAGAAAGGCCTTAGTCCGCCCGTTAAATAAAATCCCTTCTCCATCCAACGCATCAGACTTTAGGCCTATTTCCATCCTCTCAAATTTATCAAAGCCACTCGAAAGATTGGTCAATGCCCAAATTACCTCCTTCCTAGAGCATAATAACCTCCTTAATCCGTTCCAATCAGGTTTCCGTTCCGGTTATTCCACTCAGTCAGCTTTGTTGAAAATCACACAGGACCTTTATTACTCCATGGATCAACAACAAATTACGATCCTTGTCATGTTTGATTTCTCAAAGCTTTCGATTGTGTTGACCATTCAATTCTCCTATCTAAACTTCAAAATTTCTCCCTATCTAATAGTGCTCTAAATTGGTTCCACTCCTTCTTATCTCATCGTTCCCAGTCAGTCATCATACCCAACAGTCCTCCTTCATCTTCCCTACCTTTAACCCAAGGTGTTCCACAAGGATCCTCCCTGTCACCAACCCTATTTTCTATCTATATCAATGACTTACCCAGCTTTATCCACAATTCCAATTATCACCTATATGCAGACGACCTTCAAATCTACCTATCTTTCCATCCTTCAGATATGCTCGAGGCATCTCGTAAACTTCAGGAAGACATTGATAAAATCAACCTTTGGGCAGTGAAGAATAAGTTATATCTGAATCCAAAGAAAACTAAGGCTATCCTCATCAATTCAAAACCCATCCTCCATACCCTTCCTTACTACCCATTGCTTTACCTTAATGACCTTCCTATTCAGTTCCAAAACTCCATTAAAAATTTAGGAGTTACCTTTGATCATCACCTTTCCTGGAATAACAAATTTCCAAAAAAATCCATCATAATCCTTAAACAACTGTATAGATCCCGAGATTTCTTTTCCCAGAGTACCCGTCAACTATTAGTGTCCTCTCTTGTTTTCCCTTGCGGGACTGTCTGGGGATCTCGAGATGAAGCTGAGGAGACTGATGAACTGTTTCTTTAGGTTTATCTTCGGGATCCCTATGCCTAAAAACCAAAACCCTTCCTATATTCTTGATTTATTAACTCTGCGTTCTTCTATCCACCACCTAAACACTAGATCCTAACCTTTTAACCTATATATACCCTCATAAAAACCGCTTCCTTTGACAAATCCTTCATCATTCGTGCTACCTCCTTCTTTCTATTCGTAAAGCAGCTTCCATAACCTCCTTTAAAAATAACCTATTCAGTACCTTTTAGACAATCAATCTTCCGCAAAGATGCAATAATCTAAAACGTTCATGTATGTGTATGTATGTATGTGTGTGTGTGTGTGTGTGTATATGTATGTATGTATGTATGTATGTATGTGTGTGTATATATATATATATATATATATAGCTAAATAAAAGGTTCGCGGGACTGAGTTTTTAAAAAGAGCGTTTATTGAGAAGTACATACATTATATCAAGCAAAAGCACAATTTATAGCCTAATACAAGGACTTCGTGTTGAACAAACTGTCATCACAACGTGTAGAAGCAGAGTGTCACCGAACGAAGGTGGGGGTGCCCCTTTTATACAATTATCTAGGAGAGGGGATAGTGTACATTTATTTATTATCCCTTAATACCATTGGGTTTCTATAACTTCTCCCCCCCCCCCCAAGTTCCGAGGTCTCCGATGGAACAAATATCTTAGTGTAAATAGGTAAGATTCTATACAATAAAAATAAAAGGTTTGGACCTTATACATTTCTCAATACCTTTTACACTAAGTCATAACATTGCAATAGATAACATTCTATAAACAAAAGGGATTGGACCTTATAATTTAAGTTTATACAAAAATAAAAGGATTATAACTTGTGTACTAAGTTTAGGATTTGTACTATCTATAGTTTTAAATAAAAAGATTAAACTCTGAACTGAAATACAACTATCAGCTTCCTATAAACAAAAGGATTAGACTTTGAACTTCCTGTTTATGAAGTCAGGATCTGTACACTTGCAAAATAAAAGGATTAAACCTTGCCCATCTCTTAATATTAACAATAAGCTTAAACTATAAAATGTTTATACATTACAAAATTCCTTACATGCTAAAGTACAATTTTCCTTATAACTAAAAGATAACAGGATATTTCTTAATACTAAACAATTCATATCTATACATTATTTAAACAAAAGGACAAATAAAATAAGAGTCTTTGAATTAGTTTCCTCTATTGCAAATAATACTTTTAGCTTCAAAATTACTCAATTAAAATAATAATATTTTAAATCAAAATAATAATTCAAACACTCCTTTACAATAATTACAATTAATAATAATTTCAAAATAAAATACATACTTTTCAATGATCAATCAAAATAATATTTCAAGACAAAATAATAGTATCCCTTTATGATAGTGACTTCAAAATATTAATTACAAAATAAATCAAACAGAATATTACTGTGAAATAAAATAATGCTTTGAATGATCTTTTACATTATTAACATGGAATATAATATTTTACAACAAAATACAAAAGTCCGACTTTATTAAAAAATAACTACAGCATTGTCATTTAATACAGATAATTCTTTTCAATATAACATAAATATTACTCCTAATACCATTATATTTATTATATTTAAAATAAAAGATTTTTAAAACATTTTAATATTGTTTAAATAAAATTAAATATTTTTAATCAGAACCACTGTCTGAATCAAGTTATCCGAGACATCCGAAATATTTACGCGAATGGATTCATTATCGTCGTCGAAATAGATTGTTTCTTTTTCCGTTTTTTTCCTATTGGGCCTTTTAATATTGTCGATATGAGTTTTAATTGGTCTTTTGTCTTTTACTACTACATTTACTTTTTTAAATTTGTCTCTACTTTTTATTTTCGCTTGGGTATTTTTCAAATATTCTGTATCTCCTAATTGTCTCTGAATATCCAAAGGGTCTTCTCTATTTTTATTTAATTTTTCGGTCCTTGTCTCTTTTTCGTCATTTATTTTCGATCTAATTAGTTTATGTAATAATTGTTGGTCCTTATGATATTTTAATACATATTGTTCTGTCAGGTCGATGTTTTCGTTTGATTCTAATCTGGAGGTTCCAAAAGTAATTTCATTAGGAGTTAATTTTAATTTATTGTTTAAGGTATTATTATACGCTATTACCGCTAATCTTAATTTTTGTTGCATCGAACATTTATCTTTTTCTTTTCCTATTATTCTCAATAATTCGTTTAGGGTAGAGTGGACTCTGTTCAATAATCCCAAAGAGTTTGAGTGGCTGGCTGAGGTATAATGTAAGATAATATTATTTTCTTCACAAAACTGTTTTACTAAATTATTTTTCATTTCCGTCCCTTGGTCTAATGATATTTGTAGAGGTGTGGGAAAGTATGTCATATAGTTAGTCAGTGCGTTACAAATATTAATTGCGTTCTTTGATTGTAGGGTTTGAGCAAATAAATGTTTCGAAAATGTGTCTACTGCTGTGAAAATTATTGCGTTGTTAAAATTAAAAATGTCAATCATTAATTCCTGAAACGGTCTTTCTGGTGTAGGTGTAATTTGAAATTTGGTCTTTATAGGTTTTCGGTCATATTTCGTAACTTTACAAGTTTCGCATTTATTAATATACTCCGCTATTTTATTTTGCATCCCTGGAAAATAATATTCTTTTTTAAGTTTTTCGAATGTTTCGTTTATACCCCTATGCTTTGTTTTGCCTAAATGATAATTATCTATAATTTCTATTTGTTCATTCGGATTTTCGACGTCATTTACAATTTGTTTATATTTTTTCAATTTAACCGATGGATATTCCGTTTCTATTATTTGTTGTATTGTTCTAAAATAATCGTCATATAAATTTTCGGTTATTTCGTTAGGTGATTTACAAATTATCCCGTATGTTTTATTAGGTTCGAGTATTTGTTCTAATAATGAAGCGATATCTGATTTAGCATAAATGTTTAATTCGTATCGGCGTTTTCCAAATGGTTTAGTGAAATTAATTTTTGTATTTCCCCTTTTTATAATTATTTGATTTTTTTCTATGTTTATACATTTTTCGGGTTCACAAATTCGTACTTGTTCGTTACTAGATTCCTGGGAATGGATTGTCTCTAAATCATCTTCCGCGGTACTTCTAAGTCCTCTATTATCGCGTCATACTCGGAATTGTTTTCGTCCGCTATTTCCTGATTTAATAATTCTTCGACGTCCATTTCCTCCACGTCGCTATTATGATTCAATTCGTCGCTTCCCCTGGAAAGTGCATCGGCCACGTAATTTGTTTTTTTCCTGAATGTGTTTAACTTCGAATTCAAATTCTTGTAATTTCCAAACCCACTTCATTATGCGCGTGTTACCATTTTTCATTGAAAAAATCCACGTTAAAGGTTTATGGTCCGTGCATAAAAGAAATTTTGTACCGTATAAATAAGGCTTAAAGTGTTGGGTTGCCCATACTACCGCTAGTAATTCTTTTTCTATTGAACTATAATTTAATTCCGCATTTTGTAATACTCGGGACGCGAATGCTACTGGGTGTTCTATTTCATTTTCGTCTTTTTGTGAGAGCACGGCTCCGATGGCTTTATTACTGGCGTCTGTAGTTAATATAAATGGCCGTTCCCAATCCGGATAATTTAAAATTGGTGTGTTACTCATCATTTCCGTTAGGGTTTGACATGCTTCTTTAATTTCCTTTGTGCCATAAATTTTTTTTTTTAATGAATTAGAAATCGGTCTGGTAATTTTTGCGTAATTTTTAATAAACTTTCTATAGTATCCCGTCATGCCCAAAAATTGTCTCGTCGTCTTTTCATTACGCGGAATGGGGAAATTTAAAATTGCTTCTATCTTTTTCTCGTCTGTTTTTAATCCGTCTGGGGTTACGATGTAGCCTAAAAAGTTCAATTCGGTTTTAAAAAATTCCGTTTTATCTAGTTGTATTGATAGGTTATGTTCTTTTAGGGCTTCAAATACTCTTTTTAAATCTTTTAAATGTTCTTTTTCGTTTTTTGAGTAGACTATTATATCGTCGATGTAAATCATAGAATTGGGAATATTTTGTATCATCATCGTCATCGCTCTCTGAAAGGTTGGGGTGCATTACACAAGCCAAAAGGCATACGTAGAAACTCAAAATGCCCATTTTCGGTGGAGAACGCGGTTTTAGCTATTGAATCTTTATCCATTTCAATTTGGTGAAATCCCGACGCGAGGTCTATGGTGGAAAATATTTTCGATCCCTTTAGTCTATTTAATAAATCTTCGATATTCGGTAGGGGAAATTTGTCTTTTACTGTAGCCTGATTTAGTTTCCTATAGTCTATCACCATTCTAATTTTTTTCTGTCCCGACGCGTCTGATTTTTTCGGTACGATCCAAAGCGGAGAATTATACGGCGATTTGCTAGGTCTTATGATATTACTTTTTAATAGTTTTTGAACTTCATCATTAATTTGTTCCGGGTAACGGTAATTACGCGTATAAATTGGATTTTCATTCGTTGTTATTATTTTATGTTTTATTAACCCTGTTGATTTTAAATTCTCGTCGTCCCTTTTTAATACTTCGCCATGTTGGCTAATAATTTCGATTAATTCTTCCTTTATTTCCGGACTAATATGTTCGTGGCGAATTAAGTTTTTAATTTCGTTTTTATCATTAATAAAAAATAAGTCATTCTCTAATTTGAATTTTTTCTTTTTAAATTTTAATTCATTTTTTTCTAAATTGATTTTTAATTTTAGTTTTTTCATTGTCTCGTAGCCCAATAAAATATTAAACCTTTCGCTAAATGGAAATATTAAAAATTTGACTTTTTGATTAATTCCTATCAGGGGCATTAGGTCAATTATCACGCTTTGTGATCCTTCCGCCGTTCCCGTAGGTGTTCGAATTGCAAAATCCTCTTTAGAAATTTCCGAGAAATGTGGAATGTGATCGGGGTGTATATAATTTTTTGTGGCACCCGTATCAATTAGCCATTTATTTCCCATACTGTCAATTAAGTTCGGTAAGTCGTTATTTAAATTTAAGTCGTGAATTTCTATTTGTTTATCCTGGTTATCAATGGTCTGTTTAGAATTTAAATTATTTATATCCGGTCCGGAGGTCTGCTTGTGCTCGGGCCTAATTCTAAAAAATGATCCTGTCTTTTTTCTAAAGATTCAATCCGCTCTAACAATAATTTAATTTTTTCGTCTTTTTCTTCTTCAATTGTATGTACCCTATTAGAAACAGTTCTCATCGAAACGGTGTTAGAATCTATTTGAGGTTGCTGGTAATTTTGCCTAATATTTCTAGAGGGTGGTTTATTAAAAAAATCTATGTTGCGACTGGGGGTCCCACGGTTGGTTATAAATCGGAGTCGTATATTCAATAGCTCGCTGTTTGGCCGGAAGTTATGTTGGTTGTTATTGTTATAAGAATTAGAGGTTGGACCTTGCTCATACTGATACTGTTGCTGTCGGTAATGTTGGGGATTATTATACGACGTATATTGCTCGCGGTGGTACTGATGGGGTCGGTAATTTTGATAATCATGGTGGTTGTTAAAATTTGGTCGGTACTCTTTGTTTTTAAAATTATTTTCGAAATTTTTCTTTTTATAATTATTTTGAGTTGGGTTATTTTTATACTGTTTTTTATCGCCATAAATTCTATGTACGATATGAGCCGCGCTGTTTCTTAGTATTTCTTCTAAATCTTCTAACGAATCGAATTTTATATGGTAAATGAAGTCCGTTAGTGCTGGGTGTAAACTATGTACTGCGTGGTGGGATATCTGTTTGTCATACCTATACATTTC
This sequence comes from Euschistus heros, assembly GCA_003667255.2. Classification (NCBI taxonomy): domain Eukaryota; kingdom Metazoa; phylum Arthropoda; class Insecta; order Hemiptera; family Pentatomidae; genus Euschistus; species Euschistus heros. Next base: position 502,918 of record RCWM02000393.1, read on the forward strand.
GTCCTGTTTATCTAATATCTCATTGTCAGAGTAAATTCGCGCATATAAATCGCATCTTTTTTGGCCCAGTCGTTCCAAGAAATCGAGTGGGTTTTCATTATGGTAAGTCCGCGTATTTAAAATTTCCGAAATTAATTGTTCTCTAGTTCTCGTATCTTGGTACTTTTTCTTTAAGAATTTTATTATTTCTTTTACTGTATTGAATTCCTTATCATATACGGCGACTTTAGCTTTTCCAGTTAGTTTATTTAAGATTGTTAAAACAAGTTTAGCTTGGTTTGTATTTTTATGGGTATTATCATCTTTACAGTATAAATTATATAAAAATTCGCTATTTCTAATAAAATCAACTAGTTGTAACGGATTTCCGTCATATTCCGGGATTAATGCTAAATCATGATTTTTAATTTCTAGAGCCATATTATTTTCTTTTTTAATTAACGTTGAACCTGTTATTTTTAAGTTACTTAATTTTTCTTCCAAACCATTCATAAAGATAAATGCTAAATTTAAATTATTATACTTATTACTAACTTATATTTAAATTACAAAATTACTTAAAAATAAAAATAAAAATAAAATTAATTATACTTTTTCTTGATACAACGTTGTCTTCGATGTCTTCTTGATGACGCTCCCTTTAGCTCCTTCCCGTCGATTCTTTAGCAAGAGGTTGAAGGTCCTTTTGGTCAAGGTATTGGAATACCAAAGCGCTCCCAAAGACTTGAAGATCTGCTGATGTACTAATACTCAGCTCCCAATCTTCTCATGCCAGTGGAAAGAGGTCTCGCTGTTCTGTACCTGAAATAAGATAGAACTGCCGCGAAGTTACGTTAACGCTTCCAAATGTCCCTCCGTTCGGGCGCCAGCTAAATAAAAGGTTCGCGGGACTGAGTTTTTAAAAAGAGCGTTTATTGAGAAGTACATACATTATATCAAGCAAAAGCACAATTTATAGCCTAATACAAGGACTTCGTGTTGAACAAACTGTCATCACAACGTGTAGAAGCAGAGTGTCACCGGACGAAGGTGGGGGTGCCCCTTTTATACAATTATCTAGGAGAGGGGATAGTGTACATTTATTTATATCCCTTAATACCATTGGGTTTCCCTTAATACCATTGGTATCTATATACTATATATATATATATATATATATATATATATATATATATACGATTGTATTTTATGTTATAATTATTATTTCATATATATTTATTTTTTTTTTTTATTCAATTTAATTTTTTTTCCTGTAAAAAATGTATGCTTTAATTATGGAACATCTAATTTGTAAATAATGGCCAGACAATTGTACTCTTAATTGAGCATTATTTTTATTCTTAGGGGACAATAAGTCCCAGAATAAAGTTTATTTTTCATTTCATTTTCATTTTCATTTCATTTCTATTTTTTCCTTCATTTTATTATGTATTACTATTTTTTTCACAAAAAAATCTTTGTAGGAATTTTTCAACAGGAAGTCGTGAGGATGGGGAGGACGTTCAACTGGAAAACGAATCGTCATAAACAATTTAACATAAATAAGGGTTTGCTGGGTCGGAAAAAGAACTTAATGGAACATCGTTCGATTTGATGATTGTTAGTAAAGGGAGAGATCGAGCTGTGGGAGCCAGACTGGCGGTACCTTAAAAAATAGAAAATTAGTGATTTTTTTCAAGCCATAAATTTTTTAATTTTCATATCACTCATCAGCTAGAACTAAGATATACATGATATACAAGGTGTATTACGTGCATAGCCCATTGCTATAAGAGAGTTGCCTTGCCATAGTAATTGTGAATACGTTTTTAGTGAGTCCGTTACTCCTCCACTAAAATCTATTCCTATTAGGCTAGGTGTATGACCTGCCCTTCCCGATAGTACTTGCGGAATCAGCTGATTATAAGAAGCAGGATATAAACACATACATTAGACGATTATGATCCGACATGTGAATAATTGTAAGACAGTTAATGTGATTCCGGTCATGGACAGGAGGGGTGGCGCCAGTCTTCACGCTAGCTGAACTCTCAACGGCATAATTTTGCTTGTTTCCCGGTCGGCAGTTCCCATTTTATGTGAAGCTTTATGTATGCATAAAATACATAATAAAACTTAATGATGGAACCTATATAGTAATTGCTGCTTAATACCTTTGGTTTTGAAGTTTTTATAGTTGAATCTATTAAGTGAGAATATATCTTGAAGTTATACTTTAGTCTGAGGTTTTTATTTATACCAAAACCGGTGTTAAGTTAAACCTAACCCATGATCTATAAACTTGCATTTAATGACTGAAATAAATTATAACATTACGGGTTTGAAAGAATAAAATAGTTATATGTTTATTTTAAAGAAGAAAGGCATAATGAATAATGTATTACTAAACAAATTAGTTTTTTGTTTCTATCATTCATTTCACACCTTTCATTAAAAAAATATATATATTAGTTATACGTTTATTATTATTTATATTTTATTTCCAGATCTAATGTAAGCCTTACATGGATGTTTTAACAATATTAATAATGGTTTAACAATAGTAGAAGGAAGGGTATAGTCTCGTGCAAGAGACACCTATAACAGATAATTTTTATAATAATTTTTGAATAATTATAACTTTAATGGAAGTATATAATAACAATAAATAAAAAGGGAAAGAAAAGAAAAAAAATATAAAGAATATATATAAGAGAATAATAATAAAGACAAACTAAATGAATAAAGTAAAGAAATATTGAAATAATAAAAAATAAATAGTAGTAATAAGAACGATAATTGGTGTTGTAATGAAGAAGTAAATACTGAATAAAATAGTAATGGTGTTTACATCAGGACGTCTTACAGTCGTCTTGGTTTCAATCTGCGGGATGTTGTTTGAGCTCCTATGTTGAAAGCAACTGCACCTTTAACCGCTGGTAACTTGCTATGAAACCTTGTGAAGCATTTTTTGATGTAATTGTCTATTGATTCCATATGTAATTCACGATATAGTTGACCGTTTCTTACAAACCAGGGAGCATCTACAGTAATTCGCAGGACTTTGTTTTGGAAAGATTGTAGTTTTTTTCCGTTTGGTAGAGGATGCAGCTACTTACACTTAAACAACCGTACATCATTAATGGCCTGAGTATTGTCTTGTATAGTAAAACAGTTATATTTGGTTTTAGAGTGGATTTTCTATTTATTATCCGGTACAGCATTGCTAGCCTTGCATAGGCCTGTGTAAGTTTGATATTGATGTGGTGATTCCAGGTTAGGCGACTATCTAGATGAACACCAAGGTATTTTACTGCCTCATTAGATCGATTCCACTGAAGTCTGTTTCCATTTAGAACCAGTTCCAGTGGGTCTATTGGTCGTCTGAGGGTAAAAATTTTGGCAATACATTTCTGAATATTTAGGTTGATCAACCATTTATTTAAAATACTTTTCTAATTCGTTTGAGTTTGAAGAGTATTTCTAGCTATTGTTATATTTTCGTGTTGCGAAAAAACTGCCGTGTCATCAGCTAACATAGCTATAGAGGTTTCGGAGGATTGGATGATATCGTGAAGGTAGAAGTTAAAGAGGATGGGATATAGAACTGATCCTTGTGGAGTACCGGCACTGATATAGTCCAGTCAATAGGGAATCACTCCCATGTTAAATTTACTAAAAATAAGGGCTGGTAGCAACCCGCACAGAGTTGTTGAGGGCGATTAAAGAAGTATTTCTGTCAAAAATGCCCCGAAGATTTGGTGAGTTTTTTAGAGTTAGGGGCACGAGAACATGGCCAAAAGCAGTTTTTTTTTCAATTTATAAGCAAATATAACGCGGCTTTTCATAAAATGTTGTATATAAAAGTTGTAGATAATAAAAATATCTACAATTTAAGCCATTGATCGTTCGATTCTGATGATTGGTTGTCGTAAAAAGTGCAAAAAAAACCCTCTAAAATGTCCCTTTTTTGCATAAGAATTATTATAAACAAAAAGGGCTTTTTTAATACTTTTTATTGATGAAAAAGGAAGCTCTTTAAACCTAAAGAAAAATAGGATGTACCCCGTCCTCCTATCTTTATTATTTACTGAGATATACCTTTTGTTTATCTCGATATCGATATTTTCAATGCAAAACGGGCCGTTCGTGATTCACATTTTGAACTTCGGATGACCGGGATATTATTCTTAAGGGCTTATATTTTCATTATAAATTGCTAAAAAATCGATTTCTTTGAAAAAACATGCAATAAAATCGACTTGAAAAAGCGCCCGTTTTACAGCTATAAACAATTGAAGCTAGAGCGTCCGGTATTGAACCGATTTTGTTATAAATATAATAAATTAAAAGCTTACCTCTCAACGATTGATTTGAGCTATTTAAAGTGTAGCTACCATAAATAACAGCCGAGTTACAATTTTTTTTTTTTTTTAAATCACTACGTCATTTATTTTTGCAATCTCCAGATCTCTTCGCGTGATAGAAATTTAAGACAATGAAAATGCAATTTAGATACTGGAGAAACAACTGAGCAGTAGGTCCATTCGATTTGAATGTTGTAAACTGACTTTGAAATTTAGAAGAAATTTGTAAGAAATTAACATCGTTACTGATATCTTCTTCATTAAATTCATCGGAGTTCATCAAATTATCCGGATAACTTTGTTCATCGTCGGTAAAAGAACATTTTTTCTAATATTCGTTTGCATATAGCAACAAAATTTAAAATATGTCCTCGAATCGCACGTGAAAATGCATGGCCAGAAAAAATTTTTTCGACAGAGTTTGCTGCGAATATAGTTGTGAAAGCTTCTGTTAAGCCACTGCCATCCATCAAATATGAAATACTAGAAAGAAATGACATCAAAGTGTGAAATCCTCATAACCGTACAATTACAGATTGAAGCCCGTGTGGATCATTCAATGGATCAATCGACGCTATCAATTCACGTGCTTTCCAGTAAAGAGGCTGATCAAAGGTCACGAAAGCAGTAGATTGTTTAAGAGCTCGGGCTCGTGCTGACGCTTCAATCAACACTGTGAAAATTGTATCGTACTGGCTAGGAGGATTATTCGCAAATTTTAAAGGAATAATTTTGGACACATGATACTGAAAACTTGTCGAGTAAGTTTCCCGAAAGCCCATCCACCCTTTTGTACTATTTGGAGATTGTTTTTTTTTAATTAGCCATAACAATGACGTAGTGATTTAAAAAAAAAAAAAATCGTAACTCGGCTGTTATTTATGGTAGCTACACTTTAAATAGCTCAAATCAATCGTTAAGAGGTAAGCTTTTAATTTATTATATTTATAACAAAATCGGTTCAATACCGGACGCTCTAGCTTCAATTGTTTATAGCTGTAAAACGGGCGCTTTTTCAAGTCGATTTTATTGCATGTTTTTTCAAAGAAATCGATTTTTTAGCAATTCATAATGAAAATATAAGCCCTTAAGAATAATATCCCGGTCATCCGAAGTTCAAAATGTGAATCACGAACGGCCCGTTTTGCATTGAAAATATCGATATCGAGATAAACAAAAGGTATATCTCAGTAAATAATAAAGATAGGAGGACGGGGTACATCCTATTTTTCTTTGGGTTTAAAGAGCTTCCTTTTTCATCAATAAAAAGTATTGAAAAGGCCCTTTTTGTTTATAATAATTCTTATGCAAAAAAGGGACATTGTAGAGGGTTTTTGGCACTTTTTACGACAACCAATCATCAGAATCGAACGATCAATGGCTTAAATTGTAGATATTTTTATTATCTACAACTTTTATATACAACATTTTATGAAAAGCCGCGTTATATTTGCTTATAAATTGAAAAAAAACTGCTTTTGGCCATGTTCTCGTGCCCCTAACTCTAAAAAACTCACCAAATCTTCGGGGCATTTTTGACAGAAATACTTCTTTAATCGCCCTCAACAACTCTGTGCGGGTTGCTACTAGCCCTTATTTTTAGGAGAGAATTTTCCCTATTGACTGGACTATAGGTCTGGTGGTTGAGATTGTGTGGTTTATTCTGACGGTAAAGGTTCGGCTATTGAGAAAAGAATGTAAAATATCGTATAGATATTTTGGAGTGTTTACTGACTTAAGTTTATATAAGAGACCCTGATGCCATACCTTGTCAAATGCTTGTTGAAAATCTAAAAATGTGACAAGTGTGTGTTTTTTCATTTCAAAGCCCTTTACAATAAGTTCTGATAATCTTGATAGTTGATGTGCAGTGGAATGATTAACCTGAAATCTAAATTGAATATCGGGAATAATGTTTATATCTTGGAAAAAAGAATTGGCGCGTTTTTATAACTGATTCCAGAAGTTTTCCTAGAATTGGTAAGAGACTTATAGGCCTGTAACTGCTGCTTTGTTTTGCGTTTTTCCCAGGCTTGTGGATAACTACCAGTTCAGCCTTCTTCCAATTATCAGGAAAATAACCTGTTCACAAGCAACTATTGAAGATTGAAGTTATAATAATTATGGTTTTTCTCGGTAATTTTTTAATGGCAATAGCTGGAATTTGATCATGACCAGGACTTTTCTTTGTTTTAAGTCTTTTAATAAACTTAAAAATTTCTTTCAGAGTTGTAAATTTCAATGGACGTTGTGCTGTTGCTCGTAGTAATGCTGCAAATTCATCGATATTATAATAGGCTGAATTTCTTCTGGACGGACTTACCCTTGCTGGAATAGAAAATGTTTTTTCAAAATAGTTTGAAAAAGCTTCAGCTTTCTTCACGTGGCTTGTGATAAAACCCCCATTTTCTAATAGGCTTGGAATTTTTTCTTGCTTGTTTAATAGACCTCTCGTAGCCTTCCATAGGGATTGATCATTTGGGTCCAAGTTTGTGACATAATTTTTATATTGTGATAATGTGAATTTTTCTAATTCTGTTTTGATAGTTCGTCTTAAGTTGTTCCATATTTTTTTAATTTTGGATTTTTTGTTCGCATCCAATGTCTTCTGGCAGATTTTTTTTCTTTTTTTTTTGATAGAATAGAATTTCGAACGTTGTTTAAAAAACTATTTCTTTTTTTGTGAAATGATTTTACTGTGGAGTTATTAATGGATTTAGATTTTTAGCTTTTCTGTAAAAATGTTTATAGCTTCATAAATTTCATTTATGTGATGTAGTTTTTTTTTTAACAAATATTTTGCTCCATCAGTTGTTCGTACTTGTCCCAGTTTATTAATCCTTTAATCATGGAACTTCGAGTGATGATTTCAGGAGTTTCGGTTGAGAACTGAATTAATATTGGGATGTGGTCCGAATTTAGAGCGGCTATTGTTTTGGTTGTTACAGGTAGGCTGATATTGGTTGATAACATAATATCTATTATGTCAGGCGTACACCCTTTTCTAAAAAATGTAGGTTTAGGAGGTGCTGTGATTAGAATATTATTTCTAGAACTGATGTCAAGTAATTTGCTACCATTTGAATTTGATTTATGACACCCCCAGTAGATATGTTTACAATTCATATCACCCAATACTAGAGTGAATTCATTCGGGGGTAATAATTTAAGAATTTCTTCTTCTATTAGCTTATTATTTGGTGGCTTATATACGGCTGTGATAACAGTACTGGGGGTAGAGTTTAGACGGATGGATATAAAATCGATATTAATTATATCGAGAATAATATTTTCGGAGAAACTGATATTATTTTTGATGATGAGAGCTACTCCGCCAGAGGCTGTCGAACTATTCCTATCTTTTTTCAAAGTTACGTAGCCTGGTATACTTTAGTTATTCGTGAAAAACTTTAAAGGGATCAGAAATGACTTCTCCATATTTTAAATTATCATATATTTTATTGTATTGGAAGGGTTTTCTTCCAATATAATTGAAATTGCAGATCTTTCTTCTATTATTGGTATATAGATACATCCTCCGAATGGTGTAAGAACATGTAGCAAGCTTTGGATAATTTAGTTGGTTTTTATTGCAATACATATTTTATTTGCCATGATAATTTCGTCTGTTTCACAAACAAGGGGAGGACACACTCAGTCTCTAACGGATCTTGTTGGCAATTTTTCAAAAAATATTAGACACATATTTTGCCGTTCCGACCAATGGCCCTAGAAGCCGAGAAAAAAAAAATAATAAAGTAGCATAAAACTAATTTATTTTATATATCGAGTTAAAAAAATTATATCGACATGATTCTTGCACCAAGATTTTTATTTTTGATTGCGAATTTAAGGAAAAATACAGCCGCTCCATAGATTTTGGTTTAACATAATTAAATTCTAAAAAAATGATTAGATTTTTGAACAAACTACCTCTATAAATTTTTTCACACAAAAATTGAGATGGGATTCTAATTCAGCACTCTCAAAAACATTGAAAAACGTATATTTCAACCCTCTTCCAAAAAAAAAAAAAAACCGATTTTTTCATACCTTTACCCAATTCACTGGTTGGTTCGCGAGGGTCTCAGCTTTCTTTTGATGTATATAAATGTTTTGTGAACAAAAACCGATTGGAAATTTTGTAAACCGATTATTTGTAACTTTTCTTTAAATTGGTTAGAACGGCAAAATATGTGTCTAGTATTTTTTGTCAAGGAACCTCCAAAAAAATTGTTAACATGATCCGTGAGAGGCTGAGTGTGTCCTCTACATTTAAGTCAAAAGTCACTAAATGCAGTCTGTTTTCGAAATTCGACAAAAAGGTATTTTGTATAGATATTATCAGTTTCCATAATTATGAAAAGTCGCCAAGTCAATATAACTGCTAAATACTCACATTAGAAAATGAGAAAATTCACTTTATAACTATCTGAGATATTTTTAATAAGTATTACAATTTGAATATTGAAATGAAAAAAAATTAATGACTTTTACTTCCAAGCAGATATTTTTTTCGACGATAAAATTTCTTGTCTAAATTTAATTTTTTTGTTAGTATATTCCTTTATTTTACGTTTTACTTTGTTAATTGAGATTTTATTCTATGGTATGATATTGAATGACTTACATTTATAATATTATAATTACAAATAAATTTTTATTTAAACCTCTATGCTTTTTAAGATAAAGAGTTTTTCATTTAACAAAACAATAGATAATATGACAGAGATGTTAAAAAAGCAAATCGATACTATCTGACTGGGAAAAACTATGTACCATGGAAATTTCTATCAATGATCTACTGCTTGTATATTTAATGCTTTTGATGAGGAAACTGTCGTCAAATTGTCAATGTGAAAAACACCAACAGAGCTAGAGCATGTCAAAATGTTACATTTTTGAAAGTGAAAAAAATGTTACACATTTTGAGGGTGAAAAACCGTTACACAAGAAAACTTTAGACTCCAGCCAAAAGACATATCCATGTCAACAATTAATATTTTTAAATGATATATGTTTGGATCACGTGTGAATTGAAACTGGAAAAAAGGTGATGGAAAACTGGGGAAATTTGGTCCAAAGTGGGGAATTTTATGTCAGCTGGCTACACTGCCCTGAACTACCCCACTTCTAAACATATTAATACAAATAATAAATTAGTAGAACATCTCCATGATCTGAAAATATTCAACGATTTAAAGTTAGTACGAGGGAGATTAGAAGCTGGACGAAGGAACACCTGCTTGGTCACCTGCCACAAGCTGAAATTATGTCCACTTCAGCCGAACCGTATATCACGCCCTGTCATGGGATCCATCCAAATAGATATTTACCTCGGCCATCAACCCAAAAATTAATTTTCGAACCAATAAATTCTGGTATTCGAATAACTCCCGACCGCTATATAGGCTCATAAAGGGTTTACTGCACAGCTGCAAGCACTGCTCTCCCGGCTATCAACCGACTACTGCCTTTATTTATTTTTTCTTCAAGGAAATTGAAAACCTCTGGGTTCATATTAAAATAGATTAAACCTTATATATATGAGAAAAATAACTGTTTCTACATAAACTTAAACGATTAGAGTGAACCACTTAATACAGTAGCTAAAGTAACAAAATAGAAATGTTTATATCGTGCTAGTTACGCAATTTTCTCATTTCAACATTAGGGTATAACTACAAATAGTTATATAAAAGATTTTTTGCTTTATAATGCAGATTTATAACAAAGACAAGTTTATTCAGAGCAAATCAAATACAGATGTATTCAATAAACCCAGAATAATTTTTATTAGTTATTCGTTGTATGATGTTAATAATGGGCAATGGATTTATTAAAAGATGTAACATGGGATAAGAAACTCCTATTTAGTGGAAAGAAGCTTAAAATTATAATAACATTTCAAAGTTGTAAATTGGAGTAGAATCGAGGTATGATTCCGGGTATATTCAAGCTTTTGAAAAAAAAAAAAAAAAAAAAAAAAAAATCATGACGACTTCTTTTACAATGGTTATTATGTTATACTGAAAGCTAGAAGATCTAATTGCTGAATATAAGGGACCATCATGTTTAACCCTAGAATACTAACCTTAATTCATAGTTGTGTATTACTAACTATACGTAAATTTTACTCCTTGGCAGAATGGATTGGAAACAGATCCCTAGACTTGGTGGAATAGATTGGAAATTGATCACTAGACTTGATTGTATAATCACAGTTTATTTTATTTGGTGCTCACTACATATGGATTTAGAACATTTTACGCAAAATGTAGTTGTATTCCTCCTCTATTTGTATGAACAAAATGAACAATATTTCTTTGAACCTTAGGTGGTTTGTAATTGGCCTTCATTTGGTGACTGCGTAGGTGTTTCGCCACTTCTTCCAACTTCAATTTCCTTCATTGGCATTATAATCCCTTCAATTTTCGATCGCAGGTGTCTCGGTGTAGTTTTGATAGACAATCTATAAATAAATCTGCCAACTTTTTGTTAGCTGCTCCTGAAGCTTCAACATAAAGTCAAGCCTTTTGAGTGAGATCCCTTCCTATCTCTTATTCTGCTTTGTCTTTTCCTTTGTGGGAGTCCCCCCCCCCTCCCCACCCCTTTCTGGTGGAGAAGTAGAAATAATTCCTTGATTTTCATAACCTATAATAGAATGGACAACCTGTTCTTCAATATCCTCCTCATGACATGTATCCTCATCTCCAGGAAAGTAATCAGGGTCTGCGTTGCTGTCATCTGATATAAACGTTATATTGATCTCCAGTACATCTTCGTCTTCTTCATCAATGGCACCTTCATTATAAACTCTACATAATTCTTCATTGCTGGTACTTCTATCCTCCTCCATTATCAGAATAATGGCCAGTCTGAAAAAAATAAAAATAATAATAGTAATTACCGAAAAGGTTCACCACTATGATTGTACCCATTTCTTAAAATCACTTGTGTTTATTGATAACTATGAGTAAATATTACGTACATAATATTCTCTTATTAATAACTATGCGTAAATTTTACTCACCGGTTTTACTATGTTGATGTACTGCTCCAAACTGGGCTGATAAACGCAATCGACCTTGGCAGTGTCTTGAACACTACTAAATGGGGCAAGAATAACTGGCTAGCGACAGTTTCAAAATGGCAACATGCGTTTCTCTATACTCAATGAGTAAAATTTACCTAGGTTAGTATTCTAGGGTTAAATTTATATTTATATTTATTTATAATTTATAAGTCGAGCCTATTCCCCCAGTTATTGAAAGTCAAGAGATCCCAGCGCTTCTCTCAGCTGCATCACTGGTACCTAATACCCAGTGAAGGCTGAAAGGGAAGTGCTATTACTAGTTGTCTATGTGTGTGCAATTGTATATCTGTTATGAATGAATACATCATTATCTATGCTACCTATGCCTTTCACTGAGCCAGATTGTAACATCTATTCCCATAAAAAATATAATAAAAAAATTGAAACAATAAAAAAATAGAAGAAAATGTATTAGATTATTTAAAAAAATCGGCTCTACAGTATCCTTTAATGATATTCCACTAATCCCTGTTGAACAGATCCGCTACCTAGGACTTCACTTGGACAAACGTCTTACTTGGAATCCACATACAAGACTAAAACGACAAGAAACTGCCCGTCGTTACAGACTACTTCAACATTTACTAGACAAACGTTCAAAGCTCCCAATTAATTACAAAAGACTCATTTACGTGACAGTGATTATACCTATTTGGACGTACGGAGTTGAGCTTTGGAGCTCTACTAAACCATCCAATTCATCTCGTATCCAATCTTTACAATCCAAAATCCTTCGAAAAATCCTCAATGCTTCTTACTATGTGACCAATAAACTTATCCATAAAGATCTTAATGTTCCATATGTTTCTGATTTAGCCCAAACCAGATACCTATCCTTCCATAGTAAGCTCCATAACCACTCCAATCAACTAGTCTTCTAACTTGCTTCCTCCTCCATCCCTGATAATATTCCGAGGCGTCTGAAAAGAAGATGGCCAAGAGACCTTTTAGTGTAGATTTTATTGAAGTGCTACTAGTGAGTAGTTCTTCACAAGTTATTTACATGCCATAGTATTCACTGTCAACACATTTACTTGTTGTATATTATTTTGTACAGTTGTAAATATCAATAAATGAAAAAAAAAAAGAAAAAAAGAAAATCGGAAACAAGTAGGATATTATTTATTATCAGATTCGGATTTTTTATTATTAGATTAGGATTTCTTATTAATTAGATTTAACAAAACTATCGTCAAGTCAGCATTATCGATCGGTTTCTAGGAATCGAATTTTTATTATCGATTCTCAATACCTATTCTTTTCTCAATAATCGAAACATCCATATTTTTAAGTTATCCATTTACATTTGATTTTTGATCATATACTGAAGTTCACTGTGAAAAACAGTTCTTTGTTTTGTCTAGATCTGTTATATTCATATTGTTATTGATTACATTGATCAATGAAAGAAAAAAGGGAATTGAAAAAAGTCAAATCGGAATGGGGAAATTTAAAAGAAGAAAAAAGGGAATTGAAAAAATCAAATAACTTGCAAGGTGGTATTGCCTCGCGGTGATACTGATGGGGTTTCGGTTGTATTTTAATAATCATGGTGGTTGTACTTTAAAATTTGGTCGGTACTCTTTGTTTTTAAAAATTATTTTCGAAATTTTTCTTTTTATAATTATTTTGTACCGGACTTTTTTAGAGTGTTTTTTTATCCCCATAAATTCTGTGAACAATGTGGACCGCGCTATTTCTTAATATTTCTTCTAGGTCTTCTAACGAGTCAAATTTAATGTGATAAATAAAATCTGTTAATGCCGATGTAAGCTATGTACTGCGTGATGGGATATCTGTTTGTCATACCTATACATTTCGTCCTGTTTGTCTAGTATCTCCATTTGTCTGAATAAATACGTGCGTATAAATCGCATCTTTTTTGGCCCAGTCGTTCTAAGAAATCGAGTGGGTTCTCGTTATGATAAGTCCGCGTATTTAAAATTTCTGAAATTAACAATTTGTTCCCTAGTTCTCGTGTCCTGATATTTTCTTTTTAAGAATTTTATTATTAAAGCAATTTTATGTCTAAATATATATATATATATATATATATATATATATATATATATATATATATATATATATATATATATATATATATATATATAGTTTTTATGGATATAGGCAAAAAAATGAATATACTTTAAAACCCTACATGAAGGGTTATAGGCTAGAAGAGGGGATGCCGGGTTACTATAAATGTAAAAATGTAAAAATGTAAATTACAAAGGCTATATTTTTTATGATTCGGAACAGGTTTTTAAACTAAAAAACATGTGTCAATCCTCTTTCTAGCAAACTAATAAATAGGACAAGCTAACAGGTGACAATTTAATCTCAGTTACCCGCCTTCTTGCCTAACACTACTAACAAATAATTTTGTTTTTATAGTGTACTAGCTGAAAGTACCCGTGCTCCGCTACGGTTTAATATCATTAGGATTAAGGAAAACGTAAATTAGTAAAAGTTAAGCTTAACGTTGATAATTATTATTACTTAAATAAACCTAAAGAATTCCATTCTTAGAATAATTTCAATAAGTAAATTTGACAATTTGCAAAAGTTAATTTTATATTATTTTATAATCCTGCATTGAAGCTTGATGGCAGCACTACCATCATACCCAGCCAGCTCCGATACCAGACCATCAGCTTCTCTTATGGCATCCCTCAAGTGAATATAGTCCCCACTTCTCATTTTTTGTTTCTTTAGAATAAAGTTTAGTGTTTCTGTTTCTATTTTTCCTTACATGTCAAGCACCAATTGGTTGAGGAAATTACGAAAGTAAAATAAATAAAGTTTTTCGCCTTCTCGCTCCATCAACATATAGGCGTAAAAATCAGCTGCAGACAGTTTTCTTAAGTGGTGTATTTGGGTTTGGGTCACGCTGAGGGATGTTAATACTGTACCCATCTTCTCCATGGCAGAAAATGAGACGATACTGAAGAGAATCATACGCTCGATAGAACTCATTAATTCATATAAGTCGAGAATAATGTCTCACTTTTCAAACACCTGGCCAACAATCAAGCAGGCAACTTCGTTAGAGGTAAGAGTATTGTAACGTCCTCAGTGAGCATTTGAAGGCTTTTTGTCAGCACTGATAACTACCCGGAAATCTTTTAAACCTTTGGGAACAGACTCAACAGCAGCTCTGAAGTCCTTTATATACTTGTTATGTTCATGAACGATTTTCTGGAGTTGGCCTACCAATGCATGCTTCACATTCTGAAAGTAACCACAGATGGTTGTCATAACCAAAAAAATTTATCTGAATAATAAACGGCTGCTTTTGTGTTTAAGGGATCAAACTCCCTGTCATCAAATTCTGTGTTATACATGTCCTTTCACCTTAAATGTTGGCATGAAATGTCCCTCTTTTATCTCTTTTGCTCCAAACGACGTCATTTGGAAACAATCGTTCTGTTTCCAAAAATTATTTAGAAAATGCTCAACCTCAGGATGTTCATAAGTAAGGAGGTTGTGCAAGAGTTCAGCATATTCTTGAAATGGAGGAAGTTGGACTTTCCCGTGCAGCACATGACAGAGCTCTCGCATTTTTCATTGCAAGTTGACCGTTGTCCAATATCGACTGATTTATCTTTTGGATATTCAGTTTTTGGGTAATGCTTGTAACCTGAATGCTTTTTCACTGTCCATGACTGCAACCATTCCATTGAACGTCTTTCATCATGTTTTGTTACAGCTACACGTTTAACATGAGGATTATTTTCTGAGTATTTTTTTTTAAGACTTTCTATGGATTTCAGGATGGGTTTTGTTATACTTCTATGTACTACAGCCCCTCTATGTATATTTGGGTGATCCTCAGTATATGTGTGTACAACATTTCTTTTAACTTCGGGTTGGTTCTCTTTATGTTTGTTAACCGCTTTTCTGCTAATGTTTTTCCAGGATAATTTTTCCTGTATTTTTTAACAACTTCCCTGTTAACTTCTACATGTGACTACATTTTTGCAGCCGATTTCCTTAGTTGTTTGTTGTGAACTAAATTTCTGAATCATTTCCTGCGTTATTGTTGGTTCAAGGAATTAAATTTTTAAAGGCTAGGTACAACTTGTTCAGATTCGAGAAATACAACATTGGCCTGGTTGAGAAAAGCCGATTTGAGAAGGACCAGGTACGGAACAATTATCTTTATCTTATCAAGCTAAAGGAAGAGTAGTTGGGGAAGAAACTACTGGTGAAGTAAGGTTGGTAGGTACATCCAAGCTGCCTTCCGTGTCATCACCAGAGAAAATAAGTCTTTTAACCTCCTCAACTTCCTTTCCACAGCAGGCTAATAGTCCTGAAACTCAAACTTGTAAGGGTACACTCTGCAGCCAACATGAGTTTACAGAAAGTACCCCATATAATAAGCTTTCCACATGCCAGTATCGTATTTTTGTTTGTTTACTACAATAAAGAACTTAATTTGTGGTCAAAGTGTGCGGTTTAGTCATCTAATCTATTTCTTTATTTAGCTTATCACCATATACCATATGATAATAAATCTATTATTATTTGCCCAATAAAATCAAATGAGTACTTTTATTTTACCCCGTTATAGTACCGATACAGGGCAAACTACTTAGAAAATAATTGTTATTGTTTATCTAATATCTTATAAGGAGCAAAGTACTAAGTTTCATTAAGATCTGTAATGTTAATCCAAAAAATTTCCTATGCGTGAGAAATCGCGTTTTTCGCAAATTACACACGATCCAGACCAAATTTTTTAAAATCCTTTCTTAGCGAGCACCTACGGCCCTAGAGCAAGCCACATACGAAATTTCATTCCAATCCGTACGGTGGTTTTTGAGATTTCGTGTTAAATGTGTGAGTGGTATTTGACAATTATATAATAGATGATAATTTTTAGTTTGTTTTTTTAATTTTAAATCCGTTGTAATCAAAACTGCTAAATCAATCATTTTAATTGTATAAATAAAATGGCTGGAAAAAAAAATAAAAGTAGCCAACTAATAATAATCAGAAAACTTTTGAACTAAACAAATGAATAAAAAATAATCCTTAAATATGGTATAATGGCTATCACATTCTTAGTTGTTTACAAGAAGCTTCTTTTTTTTTCATCACACTCAACTGCTTGTCGAAATACTTTTGAAGCACTGAAAAACTATTGGAATTTGTTATTTTGTCAGAAAAAAAATCTTTCATATATAGGTGAAAGAAGTAGATGTTATGAAATTGGACGAAAACGAAAGAAGTGTGAGACAGTCGTTAAGATATCAGAGCCCAATAAGGCTCGACTAATTACTTAGCTCGAAAAAAAATCACATAAATCTCATTGAAGAAAACCTTCGTTCACCTTTTTGTTTTTATAGAGCCAGTTTTTCTGAACATCTTTCAATAAGCAGTTCTAAAATATAACTTTTGCCAAAATCGGCAGACATTGACCGCATTCTTAACATTAAATTCGTTTTATTATAGAGGCTAACGATTTTTAATTTGATTTTACTTCTTTCTCTCATCCTGATTGCTCATTAAACTCTTAGTGCAAAAAATATGTAAAAATAACATAAATATATTTTGAAAATGTCCAACTTTCTTTTCCAATCTTCATTCAATGAGTAGTTTCATTTTTATTAGTAGGTACTAAATAGAAACAATAATCTGACCTCGTTATTTTCTCTTGAAAACTTTTTTAATGCCAATTTAAAAAAAGCAAAAAAAAAAATATTATATTAGATTGATTAAAGTTAAATTTATTTATTTTTAGGTGCAAATCCCTTTACCTTACGATAGTACTTAATTAAAGATCAAATATAAAGGGTGAGTACCTCTTAGTGTAAAAAAAAATTGGGTTAAACTAGATCAAAAATGTAGAAAAATGCTGCAAACCTTACCTTTCTATTCCAATCCGTTGCTGATATAGGATAAATCAAAGACTTTTTTTGAGGAAACCACGTTTTTTATCATAGAAGCTGTAATATCTCCACTTTGTTTAAATATTTTTCAAATTTTGGCCACATTTTCGGATTCAGCATTAAAGTTTCTATAAGAGCAAAGTACCTGTAACCTTGAATTTTACAAACTTGTGACCTAAAGAACAGGTTGATCTTCACCTAATTTAGGGAAATTACAATGTCTTATAGTACTTTAACGCTCACCATTTTTCGAAAAACTATCACCACAAAACTTCAAATCTTACATAAACTTGCAAATTTAATCAGCAGAATGATATGTTAAAAGTAATGATTCTGTTTCGATTTCATGGGGAAATTTAGTTTTAAAATTGAAAAAGAAAAAATTTGGAATACAAATTAGTTACTTGTGTAAATAAAACATTATGATAATCCCTTAATGGAAATGTGCATTTTAAACATAATAAACTGTTCATTGTAATGAAAAGAAAAGAAAAAAATTATTGTTTAATAGGTATTATGGAATTAAGGTATTAAGGTACTCACCCTTTATATGATTACAACATATATTATTTTTTTTATTTTCTTGGCTAAATGTTTCATTATTGTTTAAACTTTTACTTCACCTTATACTTTAAAGCATATAAAATGTATTAGTATCATTAAAAATTTTAATTAAATAAAAGCAAGCAGTAGCTAAAAAAATTGCCAAGCAATTTTAAATGAATAAGCTTTTTACGTGTGTTCATTACGTCTTGCATTCTGATAATGTGGTTTAATGTGATTTTGATTAAATTACTCAGGGATATGCCCCATCCAGTTAAAAAATATTTTAAAAAAACATATTAATTAATACCATAACGCGGGGCTACTTTGAACAGGTTTTGCACATTCTGCACTGCAGACCGATCGTTTCTGTAGATATTTTAAATTTTTTTGGGCCACATAATAGCTCCACAAATCAGCTTTAAAATCCCGTATGGGGGATTCCGCTATCTTTAATACAAGGGGAGGGGAGTCATTTTTCTCTTGTTCAAAGTAGCACCTCAAGTAGAGGTGACACAAGTACAAGGCTGATTTTCGCCTCAACAACTCTTCTCTCGGAGTCTTTTTCATTTTAACCCTTTAATTATCAAATATAATTTTTAAAAAAATGATTTTAGAGTTTTTCTATTTTTTGTTTTGAGCCGAAAAGCATTGACAAAAATCTCATAGCTATTAAATTAAAAACTTACAAGCGATCTATAAACATAAACTTGATTTAGTTTTCGATCATATTGGTAATTACCAAAGAAAACACACAAGGATCAATTCCCTCTTGAATAGAATGACAAAATTTCAAGAAGCAATAGATTAGAAGCTTGTTGAATGTAACTTAATAATTTTAAATTATAATTTAATTATTTTTGTTTATTTTATAATATTGTCCCTGTTTTGTTTATTTTACTAGTGCCTGATAAACTATATCCCTTTTTGTTCATCGTCAAATCGAACTCAATTTTAATTATATAATGAAGGTATAAATCTAAAATAGTTTTAATTATTAATATGAATAGAAGTAATAATCATAAGTTCATATTTACCACATAACAAAACAGACGATAACAAAATGTTTAAAGAAACACCGTCTTCTAAAAGGTGTTAACAAAGTTGTTCAAAGTAGGCCTCCAAGTTGCCTAGTAAAATATTTAAGATTAAAGAAATGAGTTAGAGAAATGAAACAAAAAATAAAATGTAGCTGAATAGATTAGGGATCAATGTATTCATATGAAACAATCCTGCTGCCACATGCGCCAGACGAGAAGAGGCTTGGACACGTTTATAAAAACACCAGTTAAAACTGATACCATAAAAAGGCTTACCTCGGCCAAGGACGGCCAACATGTTCTCTTATCGCGGTTCCATCACATTTTATTTTTAATCTTTAAATGTATAGAACAAAATGGAGGATGCTAGCTTGTAAATGCCCGCCAGGAGGATTGTCGTTTTAAAAGTATGTTTGTTCAAGATAGCCCCAATTGTTCAAAGTATTCCCCGTTTACGGTGTTATAGATACTTTAATTTTCTGTAAATACTGTTTGATTTTATTTAGTTAATATTTTTAAGAATCCTAATAGGTAACAGGTTCATTGTATACCTGTTACCTATTAGGATTCTTAAAAATCATCATTTTTACTTTATAAAAAATAAAAAAAACTAGATGTGCTGCTTGCCTGCAAATGGTATTTTTTTAAAGAGTATTAAATAGAGAAGTTTTTAAAACAATTTGGATTTGTCTGTTGCGCTTACTTTTTTTTTATTGAACCTTAACTTGAAGCTCATAATTTTTATTTTTGTCTTTGACAAGATTTGGCCAATTACACAAAAAAATTCATAAAAAAAACCCGTAAGACTTTGTATATAGGTAAGTGACCTTAAATAGGTTCAAAATGAACCTCCCTACCCGAGATAATTTTTTGGCCAACGATCTTCCGAACACCCTGTATATGTAAATAATAAACTATATGCATACTGACGCATACGAGATAATATGTAATGTAATCTCAGGTAACGGATAGTGGGCCATGAATTGATTATATAGTCTCTTGGTACAAAAAAGTTTGAAAAATATTAAAGAGATAAAGTTAAATACTATCGTGAGTTTATTCATGATTCTATTATTGCATATTATATTATTCAATTTTAAAAGTAATTTTGAATTGTACATTTTTTAATTCTTCAAACAAAAACACTCGAGGTTATGGATTAGCCCATGGCCCTGTGGACGAAACAAGCATACAAATTTTGGATGTACAAGGGTGCATAGTGTTTAATGGGCTGAGTAAGAAAGTTTTTGATGTTTTTTTTAAATAAAATTTTTATTGAGTAATTATTACAGTCTGCCACAAATGTGGACAATAAGTAGTATAGTTGGCTTAATGATTATATTAAAATAAAGAAAAAAGAAGAAAGAAAAGACTGAACATGGAGCAGGGAAAGTAAATCTGAAAAACTGTAATAGTGAATGCTAATTGTATCTGGTTTAATTATACAAGCAACATATTGAGAATTGCATGTACTTGACATTAAAAAAGGTTTACAATATCCAAAAGTACTCATTACAAACTTACTCTTATACGAAGACATAACATAGTTGGAGCTTCTCTAAGCAGAATGGAAGGGGGTACATGAGCCTTTTCAACGTGAACCTATATACGAGATAGATATAGAATGGAACTACTGGAATACTGCAATATTTTAAAACTACAGAAAGAATAATTGAAAAATTAGTGAATGAAGATTCAATTATATTTCTACCCATTAACACTCAAATTTTTCTTTATTCTCACTTTATTTTTTCTGTTTATTTATTTATTTCAGTTTTTGTTATTTTCTTTTTTGCTGAAAGCTATTGATGTTTCCAAAATTTGAATTGTATTAGAACAAAAGCCATTTGAAACATTTTATGTGTATAATATGCTTTTTGCATAGTGTATGTACAATTTCAAAATAAATGCCTCTTCTGTAGTGTTAGTAGGGAAAGAAGAAAAAAAAATATACCTGATAAACAATTTGATAGACTGAATTCAATTCGATTAAAACGTATACAAGTGAAATGAACACAAATGCTAAATTTCTGCCATTACTTAAATATTAACCTGAAATTGACTCGTTTTTAGTAAAATGGGGGGAAATACAGCAAAAGGTTTTGTACACCTATTAAATTCACTAATATACGATTCATTTTTCTCTCATATTCAGAGGAAGCACATGAATTTGTCAAAATAATTATTTTTCTACAAGGTGAGTAAAAGGAATCATATTTTTGTAAATTTGGTTGGTGTACGAAAACTTTTGTTGCTTGTACATAATGTTTTAAGTAAGGTTTTCATCATTAAACCTTTTCTTTCAGCAATAAAAATATCTAGGTGTCCTTCCCTTACTTGTATGCTAACACCATCCAGTTTGTTGTTCCGGTGTCGGTAGCTCCAAAAAGCTTCGATAAATAAGTGGTTAGGTAGATACGTTTCTATTTAATTCTTCAAACATACGAACAAGATGAAAGTTTCATTTCAGATATTTCTCAAAGAGGTTGTACAGTTATTAGCTTTTACACCCTCATCATTCATCATTAACACATATAGGTTAAATGTAGATCAGTGGATCACTTTCCTTTCAGAAATTAAAAGTTAGCAACCCTTGGTTATCCGAGGATATAATTCATTGTCTAAATAGTAAATGACTTGATTGATCAATGCAGTTTTTATGATTATTGATAAACTATCATTGCTAAAATGTAGACAAGGATTTAAACAATATGTGTGACCAGTTTATAAACTTATATAACAAAACATATTAATGTTATCCTTGAGTACTACCAACAATGATTGAGTTCTCATTGCTAATATTGATTGGAAACACTGTCTTGGAGATTGGACTGGTTTGCGAGTTACAAAAAAGTAAACCAGTTTACTTCATTTTATATAACTTGTAGCAACAGTCTACGAAAAAAACAAGAAAAATATTATTATATTTTCTTTTTGAATCCTTGAATAACCAAGTATGTTGTCTAATGTATTATAAAAAAGTGATATATAGCTAAATAAAACTGGAATGTTCGCGAGTCGTAATGTAGTATTGAAGAATTCAGATATTGTTATTTCGATTTGTATTGACTGATTCAACGTTTGGTGGCACGTCATAAAAGAGCACTACCTGGCAAAAAACAAAAAACAAAAAACAAATAATATTTCTTTGAATCAATGCACTCATGGGAATTTCCGAAAATGACGAGGTAGACCGCCTTGCAAAAACTTCCGTCAACCTAAAGCATACTACTGACATAAAACTACCGTACTTGGAATTCTTTGCGTTGTTCAAAAAACATACGCTTAATAAGTGGGAACAGAATTATCAGGAATCATCCACAGGCTTATACTTTAAGTCTATCTTACCGCAAATTTTAAAGAAACCCTGGTTCTTTTGATTAATTTTAACCAAAGATGTAGTTAAAAATTTTGCTAGACTTAGAACTAATCACGGTTTATGCAATGTTTATCTTCAGCGCATAGTAATTAAGAAAAGCTCAGAGTGTGATAGATGTATTAAAAGAGAAACCCTCCAACACATAATCACCGAATGCCCGGCTTATAAAAACCAAAGAGAAAAGTTTCTTTGACAAACCAGAGGAAATAATCAGCGTAACCCAATATTTATATTCAATAAATAAATATACCTAACATTTAAATAGTAAAGAACTAAATAGATAGCATAATAATTGGTTGTATGGATAATTCCAATAAAAAAAAAAAATAAATAAAAATAAAAAAAAAAAAAAAAAAAAAATAAAAAAAAAAAAAAAAAAAAAAAAAAAAAATAAAATAAAATAAAATAAAGTGGTTGATAGAAAAAAATATAAAATGCTTATAGTTTGCAGTTATTCAGATGCATGGACTAGGTCGGAAGCTCTTTCCTAGCACTGATATTAAATATTAGACAGTAATAATTTCTTGAAGAAAAGTCAAACCGCTCCGATCTTCTGATGCATTAATCAACTCCTTACATGGAGGGGAGCTGGTCTGAGAGTCGCCTGGCCGATTGTAAATATTAAGCTCTTTTACATGAAACGTACTTTTACGTACCTAAAATTATTTATTTATAAAATGATTTTTAAAATACTATCTATATAAAAATACGGTGCATTTTTCGTTTGTGAACACTAACCAATAAAACTACTTACCAAATCACTACCAGATTTTTACTAAAACATCTTTATGGTTCCAGGAAGGCTTAGCAATACTATAATCTACTTATTCTCAATATTTTTTTATTTTTAAAAAGCGATAAATATGTGGTGCGCAGTGAAGTTTGAAAATCGACCGATAGGTGGAGAGCGCCGTTGAAGAGAGGTTACAAAGAAACGGTGTTATAGAGAGCTAGAAATTGATAATAAAATTTACTTATTTTCAATTAAATTTTTATTAGGAAAGCTATAAATATGTGGTGTGACGTGTGGAGCCCAGTGAAGTTATAATATCGACTGATATGACTAGCGTTATTCTGCAACAGAATTTGCAATGGTAAAACTATTTAACTACCAAATTTTAACTACATTGTCTTCATAGCTCTAGAAAGGCCTACAATATTAAAGTTTGATTCAATAATAATTTAAATGTTCAGTGTTAAGAGGCAGAAACTAGGTTTGCAACTCTCATTAACTTTTATGGTTAGAAATTAAAATCCAACCTGATGAAATCAATAAAATTATTTCTGGCACCCTAAAAATTATTGCCTTGTCAAAGCATTGATCCCTTGCTTTTCTTTATATTGTGTGTGAAAGTATGATTCATGGGCTTTTAGTTGTAAGCACTGATAATCTGTCCATTATCTGCAAGAATTTCTTATTAGTCTCTGTCCATCTGGATTACCAACTCATACATAAAAATAAAAAATTGAATGTCCAAATATAATTAGGTGTGGCTTTACGTAATCTTCCAAAACCTAATAAATGCAACTTTGATCAGTTTAAAAATTATTGTTGTGCGTGAAAATATCATTAGAGAAATAATGCTCAATCGCATACATTATTATACGATTTTTATCAGTAAAAAAATAAAACTTCAATTTTTAGGTACAATTATCTTTACTAAGAACAGCGGGCGAAGCTTTAACGGGGAATGCTAGTTTATTATAATCTTCAGGAAACAGAAGAGTTTTATTTAGGCCATTAACAGCCCATCCAAAGCTTCAAAAAATGAGAAAGGTATACCATTTAATAAAGGAAGACATATATTTAATCTGATTAAGGAAGTAAAAACAGTTTGAATATCTTGGAGCCATCATAAGAAGAGATTGAAAATTAAATATTGAAATAAATGCGAGGTAAATGTATCACAGGTACGAGTAAAAACTTTAAATGGACAGATATTCTCTCTTATGACGTTGTGGGGACTGCCGGGCATGTATTCACCACCAGCTCTAGTTAAAATATAAGGTACGGAGGAATAATTTTTCTAAAAGAACTGGGCTTAATATTTAAAGAAACATTTACATCATGTAAGTAGACCTTCAGCACTCGGTGGAATTCATACATTATTTGGAAACACCTCTCAACTATCTTGGAAACCTAAGCGGTAAGAAACCAGGTGATAGAGGGAAGGACACAGAACTGGAACCATCCTGGTCCTCAAGCAATTAGAAGTACATTAAGCCCGAAAGTAATATTGCAACAACGGATTTGAGACATAAAAATATGTACAATAAAATTAATACCCAAGAAGTTCACACAAAATAACAAGCCAATATATATATATATATATATATATATATATATATATATATATATATATATATATATATATATATATATATATTACACATTAGATTCTGAATCTCCTTGAGCTTTTACTAGCATAGAAGAATGCAGTAACATCCAGAAGGTGTGATCTGATAGCAGTTGAAGGCTAGACAATGCTGGGTGAGAAATTCTAGGATACTCTAGAAAACTAGTATGGGAGGAAATGGTAAATTTTATTGCCAACCGTCGTTGGGCATTCGGTAAGCTATGGGGGAAGGCGCGTGAGCGCATACTCAAGAAAAGAGACAAAGGGTTGAGAGGGAAAACGTAAAGGTAAGGGATGTAGCGGGAAAATCAAGATCGGGATGGTCGTTCTATAGGAAAAAGAGTACAAATCGAGGGAAAGAGATTTGTAGGTATGAAGGGCCATTCGGGTAGTTTGCATTAGAAAGCACAACGTGGTGACGCTGGAGAGCGTCAAAGAGCCGCGGAAGCGGAGAAATGTGCATGTGGAACAATTGAGAATTCCTATTGAGGAACAGGTTATACCCTGATCTGTGAGTGGTCCGTTGCCAGCAACGGAAGAAGAATTTTATTTTTGTAAATTTTTTTTTTTTTTTGTTGTTGTAGAAAAATGCTTTTTTTTAAATTTCGAGAAAATTTTGTTCATGTGAAATTAATTTTATTGTATGACAATACTGGGTGAGAAATTCTAGGATCCTCTAGAAAACAGTCCACCCCTTGATAAAGTGATTATCACTATAATAATCACAGCCTACGGTAGTTTGTTGATATAAAGAGTAAGTTAATGAGGTGATTTCCTGATAATGAAATGTGAGAGTGAGCGTCCCTTAGGATGTAATTGGGCGAAAGGACATTATTGAGGACTAGGGACAAAGCCAAAACAAAGTCAACATTAGAGTAACAACTACAATGCTTTTTTACGTGTTGACGTAAAAAGGACTAGAATATGTCATCAATACAATTAGGATTGATGAATTAATTGCCACTTCTATTAGGATTGTTTTATTAGAAAACTAGTTTCGAATGCTTAACATTCATCTTCAGTTCTTAGGGGGTCTAAGAGGTAACTGTAAGACGCCCTAAGAACTGGTAGTGGCAATTAATTCATCAATCCTAATTGTATTGATCCTTCTATACATCATTCATGCGTACCTCAAGTATGTCATCAATGATATGTTGTTAAAAATTTACTTACCTCGGTGAGATTCATCATGTTTGGATTAATATAGCATTAGATCTTTTACAGACGTTGGCTCTAGTCATCGGTGTGTTATGAGGCGTGCAGATTAAGGAAATTTTCTTATTCATGCTATTGCTAGCTTTTTAGTATGTATGATCGGGCCATTAAATGTTTTATTTCATTGTAATATCCCTCAGTACCTATTCCTTATCATTATTAAAAAAAAAATTACATGAATTCATAACATCCACATACAAGGCTAAAAAGACGAGCAACTTCTCGTCTTCTTCAACACTTACTAGACAAATGTTAGATTAAATAAATTTAATTTACATGACTAGATTTAGACCTACTTGGACATCGAAGTTGAGCTTGTCATCATTCAGAACTCTCTTTTCATTTGTTTTCAAAGTTATTTATTCAATTTCAATGCCGAAAGTTCTTCATGTTCACATATGTTTCCACAGATTATTACTCTAACATTATTGTTTCAGTTTAGGCAACTGGTCCATAGCTGGAATACTACACTGTTCCCACGGAAGATCCAAAAGGAGAAACTCGATCGCCGACTATGACGTAGCTATTAATAGAGGCAGCTGCTGACGTCATAATTAAAGAGACCCTCACCGACACGTCAGTTGTGATGGCTGCCTGCCATCTTGTTTGTCGGCGGCTACCTCACCACCTTCCGGCTAGCGCTCCTCGTGATTAAAATTAAAGACTAGCTGCAGTTTAATTCAATTAGCAGCCTTTAAGTAATGATCTTGACAATTATAATGCAAAGATTAAAAGCTGTCTTTTAAATGGTATTGAAAAACATATTGTTAATTAGAAGGGTCTTAAATTACGTGCTGTAAAAACGTTTAGTCTAGTTAAAAAAATCTCGAAGTTTCAGAAGCAGGAGAATGAGGAAATTTCATGTAATTTTTGCTAATGTTAATTTATTCAGCATTCTTAACACCACTGCGATACACACAACATGGGCAATTTTTATTTTATATTTTACTTATATCATTAAATATTTTACTTAACAGATAGAAAATTAGACCTCCAAAAACTTTATTGAATATAAGTGTTTACTATGGTCACCTATGATAACAGAGTTGCAATGCATGAATTATTCAAAAAAGCAGAGGGTCTTCTATATAACCATTATGAGATACATAGTTTCATAAGTCAAAATAATGCAAAAGGGTACTTCAGACAGAGGAAAAAAAAGTCCTACGTAAAATTTGTAATCTATTCAGAAAAGAGGATCAGTGTATGCTTAAAACTAACTTGGAATCAAAGAACTTACATATTCAAGTGGACATTATTAAAAGTACAATTAGGATTGATGAATTAAGTGCCAATTCTATAGAGATTATTTTATTTGAAAACTAGTTTCGAATGCTAAGCATTCATCTTAAGTTTTTCGAGGTAGCTAAAAGTTTAGTTACCTCGAAGAACACTGAAGCTGAATGTTTAGCATTCGAAACTAGTTTTCAAATAAAATAATCTCAATAGAAGTGGCACTTAATTCATCAATCCTAATTGTATTGATCCTTCTATATCATTATGCGTACCTCAAGTGATTATAAAAGTAATTCAGTTCAAGGGACTACGATGTCTGGGCCATGTAGAAAGGATGGACCAGACAAGAATACCAAGGAGATTACTTTATGGTCGGCCAGGGGGTGAAAGAGGGAGAGGAAAATCCAGTTTCAGATGTCTAACCGACGCGGAAAGTGATCTGAAGGAGATGGACACTAAACACTGAAACACAACAGATAGAGGAGTGAGTTTGCAAGAAGGCTCGAGCAGAGGCCATGGTTCTTGGTGGGCTTTAGAGCTAACTAATGAATGAATTCACAAATCTAAAAAAAAAAATGTCAAAGTAGGAAATTGTTAAATTGACTAAATTATTGGTAAAGAGAAATCAATTTTCGTGAACCAACTTCTCCCTTTTCGTCAGATGTAGTTTTCCCGTAAATAAAGTTTAGGAGTTTTATTCTTAATATCCCTTTATGTTATTTGGGATACTAAATAGTAATATATAGTAGCCTTATAAATCGGCTTCAATACGCAAATCTAACATTTTCAGTCTTCCGCTGATGTATCGAAGACCATTTCGAGATAACATAAAAAATCAAAAAAGACTTAATTTCTCACAAAATACAAACATTTGATTTTCCAAAGAGCAGTACCGAGGCTGCATTGCATTTAACAATGTTTAAATTATTTTTTCTGATGCAGAACCCAATTTTTTTGTTTGCTGACTGGTCTGATATCGCTGTACAACACCAAACACAGCAAAAATAACCTTCAAGTACGTAGTTTAATTTTTCAAAAATGTTACAAAATACAATGTAATTTTTTTATCCTTACGAAAAAATTTGAGGCTAGATCAATTTTCAATTTTCTCCTTCGCAAATGAAAATATTAAATAGTAGAGACGAAAAATTCAACAAGTAAATTTTGATATACTTTGATGTGGTATAAGGGTTTTTCCAGTTTACAAACATTACAGTTCTGATTTCAGTGCGCTGAAGCCGTGATACCCCTTAAAAGACAATTAAAGATTTCTAATGCATTTTATAATATATATCGTGTCAGCTTTAATGTTCTATAAGATCATGTTTTTCGAAAAATAGTTTTCGGTATACTACCGAAATACTTGAAAAAATGTTGTGATTAGTGTTGTGAATTCGAGCTTTCACAAAAGGGCTAATTTTAAATCCATATTCATCATATTTAAATCCAAAAAAAAAAAAAAATTATCACCTTTGTAAAAAATATCGCAATTTTTTTTTTTTTTTTTTTTTTTTTTTTTTTATGAAACTGCCAGTTTCGGTACCAATCGACTCAGCTACAGATGGAATTCAGTAAGAATATAAAAATAAAATAAAAATAATACAATAAACAAAACAAAACAAAAAAATACTAAAACTAGCCACTATAAGAATTATATTAATATATATTTTTTAATTTGTAAATACTTAATTAGTGAAGCATTTTACATTTCGATGACTTTAAGGAAGTCCGAGCAACAATAATGGGATGAATAAAATGCAAAAAAATATTCGATAAAAAGTTAAAGCTCCAATTAACAAAGCTAAATACTTTATAATTAGTAGATTTCATTTGATAGGTTTCGGGAAGAAAATTTTTTAAGTAGCGGCAGGGACTTCCTTTTAACAATTTAAAAGGCTTTAGAAAGAAATAAGCTATTGATTGGAACCAACGATAGACATTGAGTTTTCTGAATTCGTTAAACAATTTCGCATAATATTAATGATGAGGCCTTTTGATACCAAATTTTTGTATAGATTTCAAACTATAAATATCGGTCGCTTATTCATGCCAGCAAGCTCAACCAGCAATTAGAAACAGCTATTTTACACACCTCTTCAAAGCATAAAACCATGCTACAAATACATGATGGACAATTGCCAATTTCAGAAAATGAGCTCTCCTTAAAAGAATACAATTTGAAACAAATGGCTTCTGAACATGCACTTATAAATAATTTGAAAATATTTCCTTTTGAGACGAATAGAAATTGACGTTTGTTAAAAAATTATGAATGTTCAAAGTTAAAGAAATTAATTTATAACTCATTATTATTAAAATGAATTAAGACTTTCGGAATTGAAATTCGAGGTTCTATAAAGGTATTCAAAACATAAAACACAAACTGGACAATTAGTACATAGAACAATACTACATACACCATAGCGCAGTCAATTTGTTTCTCTCTGATACCTGGTAATCCTAAATCAGCTTAATCTTATTTGGTCTAGATATTTCATTTCAAAGTTGTATATATTTTAAAGATTTTTACATAGTTCTTAAAATATATACCGGCATATATAATCTTTTTAAATATATTTTATTCTAAGATTTCAGGGACAACATTAAATTATTATAAGAATATTAATCAATAACTGCTGTGTACTGCATGGTTTTTGAAGTTAATAATTTACTTATTAATCTTTCCCTAGAGTTAAAAATTTAATAAATTGCCATTTTGTACTCTTAATTTTTTTTTTAATGTAATTTTTTTCATAGTAAATTTTGTATGAGAATTTTCCTTTGTGATGCGTATGTATTACTTATTGCCCTAACGTGAGGCTGATTGTAATATTAATGCAATGAAACACCTCTCTCTCTCTCTCTCTCTCTCTCTCACTCTCTTTCTCTCTCTCTCTCTCTCTCTCTCTCTCTCTCTCTCTCTCTCTCTCTCTCTCTCTCTCTCTCTCTCTCTCTCTCTCTCTCTCTCTCTCTCTCTCTCTCTCTCTCTCTCTCTCTCTCTCTCTCTCTCTCTCTCTCTCTCTCTCTCTCTATCTCTCTCTCTCTCTCTCTCTCTCTCTCTCTCTCTCTCTCTCTCTCTCTCTCTCTCTCTCTCTCTCTCTCTCTCACTCACTCTCTTTCTCTCTCTCTCACCAGTGAAAGCTTCATACGGGATATCCTTTTATGTGGTGCACAATTATTTTTCAAATAATATTTGAAATGTTTCAAGAAAACTTCCGAAATTCGAAACAACAACAAGTTTACGAACCAGAAACAGGATTCGATAATCCAGTTCGAGAACAGATAAAGTAATAGCAAAGATTTTCTTAACTGAAAATATTTGAAGATTTTCGACTTCATACAATGTCCTACCAATCCCCTCTTGATTAAATGTCACCTTCCACCAATCCCTCATATTCGAAATGTTAATTTGATTGATTAGGTTATGGTAGAGTTTCCACTGACAAAGTTTTAAGATATTTTAAATCTATCCAAAAATAAAAATTTACATCATGTCAATAGAATGTACCAAAAGTTACAGATAAGGACAAAAGGATGAGTCCAAAGATTTAAACAAAAGAATTACAAGGAGTCTAGAAAAAAAATGTTTTCTGTTCATGTCCGACAGTCATACTAGAAAATTATGTTTACATTTTTTTTTAAATTATTTATTTTCAAAGTACACAAATATACGGATTGATTTCCATAAATGCTATATTTTAGAATACCTTGGAATTATTTACATGCTTATTGAGGGCTGGTACAGGCATCGGAGTTAGCTTGGGGATAAATCTCTGAGCGGTTGGCTCCCCGCTGCTCTGTTTGGACGCACGCCGCGCCCGCCTGTGAGAAAATAAAAAGAAAATTTAATTAAGTATACTTTCTCCAGAAAATTTATGGTCTTCCTGAGTGCTATATGAGTCACGGAGTCCAATCTGTTTCAGATCTAGCCAAGGAAGTATTCTCTTATCGAGCTATGTGGTAAGTTATTGGAAATTGGTTTTAAATAACTAAATAATATTAATCCCAGTATGGATCATATATTATGAGAATTATAATTTTAATTATAATTATGGCTATCAGTTTCACAGAAGTTTTTTGTTGTGGTTTATTGGGACTAAACGTACTTATGAACTCCAACTAAGACTACGAGGAAGGCATTCATTCTTTAGCATTTCAAATTCTTTCTTGGATCCAACGCAAAATAAATTTTAACAAAGGTGGGGTTTATCAAGTCCCAACGAAAAATATTTAATGATGGCATTAAAAAGAGTGTAAGAACAAAGTGATAACAAATGGATGGATTATAAATAACAATGATTATTTTTTGAATAGATAATGCGGAAATGCATTTATTCTAATGCGGAAATTTATATGTATATTTTAAAGATATGGCAAAAAATATTTTATTACAATACATGTTTCAATAAAATACTCCAACCTAAATTCTCTTTTTCGTCATGAGCTAACAATTTTTTTCATTAACCCGGCGTAGGTCGCTAGGTGAGCATTTCCCTCACCCTTCTAAAACATGTTTAATAAGTCCGTCAGAACATTCATCGCTGTCCTTCAGTATAGCTGAGCTTAGGGCATTTGTGAATAAGAATATGTGGTTTCTAAGTAAAACGGATGCTGGTAGCTTGGATATTGGGAGATTTTTGCAGAAAATTGCGGAAAATCAGTATCATCATATCCCTCGTGCAGTTTATTCGTGACATTTTACCGAGCGAGTTTTCTAATTTCTTTCGATTAATTAATGATTATTTCGGTTCAAAATGAGTCGGGATTCTAAAATGCTTGAATTGTTGGATAAAAAGCCAGTTGAGAGGATAAATTGTAAGTAATTAGTTGATAAATCGTCGTGAATTGCGTTTATATTATTTTTCAATCATTTACTAGGAATCTGAAAATTTTACTATTCCAGATTCTTGCTCGTGGCTACTCGAGGCCATACAAAATAGATTTGGTATATAAAAATGTAATGTTCCAATTTGCAATAAATATATACTAGGTACATATACTTATAAAAATTGTATATATATAGAAGAAAAATCATATAGCTGATGAATAACACACTATTATGTAAAAAGTAAAATATTTAATTTTTGTTTGCTTGGGTTTTTTTAAATTTTTTTTTTAAGCATAAATATCTTTGTAAATTTTGTAAAAATATTTTTTTAATCCTATGCTACATACTACAATAATTGATACATTATGATGTCATTTATAACTACATATTTGGCAACATAAAACTGTATTTTTTATAAAAACTAAAGAAGTGAGAGAAATGCTCACCTAGCGATTAACGGTGTACCAGATCGGGTAGCGACCAACGCCGGGTTATATATTGATATTCATTTAGTAGTTCATAGCAATAAAATAAACAGAAGTATTCATAAACATTTATTTTAAGTAATTTTGGAACATTTCCATACTTTTCAATACGTCTTTGTCGTTTTCCGAGCAATCAAACTTGTCTCAGACATTCATTCATCATTCCCGAAGCAAAACGTTCTAAAGTTAGGAGAGGGACCACTTGTCAACGTCGCTAGGGTTGGTCTAAAAGCCTAGGCTCTTTCAGTGTCCAAGGCTACTAAATGGCTTTTGATTTAGACGTTCTGGTTAATGAATTCTTAAGAAATACCAAATTGACAGTGATATCTTAATATTTCAGGACTATCATCAAAATTAGAATGAGTGCATGGATCCGGAATTAAAAGTAATTACATTTATATTAAGGAAAAGAAGAGCGGTAATAATTTTGAAATATTGATGGGTTGACTGAGAAGATTTTAAGATGTATGTAGCTGGGGTATAATACAGCAATTAAAAATAAATTTTAATTTATTATGCCGACGTTTCGACTTGCATTGCAAGCCTTCATCAGGGCTAGAAGAAAAAGAAAACAAACAAAAAGATATGACAAAATTGCAGAGAGTATAAAAAAAAAAAGAAGTTTAAATGAATAGCTGTATGATAATAAGGACCATAACATAAAGGCAATATTTACAGACCAAGAAGACAATACAAGAAGACTATTGAAATAACAATTAAAATGAAAAGAAATAAAAAAGGAGTTTTGATTAAATAAAAGTTAATGACTAAATACAACTAATTAATGGCTGAATATAAAAAGCTTTAAATTAATAATTAGATATAAAGTAAGTGATTTAATGAGGTTAATTAACTGAGTAAATACAAATGATACATAACAATAGTAGGAAGTTGACAATACAGTTGATAATAAATATCTAAAGTATAGCAATGAGAAGTACATGGCAGTACAGGAATGATGAATATTGGGGCATAAGTAGTAATATAATTTTAAACGAAGATAGTGAGAAAAAAGAGAATAAGGGGGCATATGGGAGGAAAGAGAAAGTTAGCATTAACTGTGAAAAACAAATAAATTTTAAAAAAAAGGACAAACAATTATTTATATATGGAGGATTGTTAATCAAAAAGATTTTGAAATATTACAAAAATAATATAAAAGTAGTTATTGAATAAATATTTATCTAAAGCACTATTCCTCTTTAAACATCTATTATTTCATTTTATATAGGACGATGAATCGGAGGAAGAGATAATTGAATAATTTTAAATAACTCTGGAATCAAAAATTAAATTAAGGATGGATATATTGGATAAGTTTAGACCAGTTTCATGAAAAAAATAATTTTTAGAGAAAAAAACAAAACCGACTTCAAGATTAAACATACATACACAAACTTGAACTAAAAAATAAAAAATAATGTTTTAATTGCTTCAAAACAAAAACTATTAAATGAAAATCAATGAAATTATCGATACTTATATACCTATTCACAATTTATGGCCAGTTATCTTAGAAGTCGGTGCCAGCCAAGAAGGGCAGTTTAATCCTGCCTTTGCAATAAACTTTCGAATGGCCGGAGATAGCGGTGTGGTGGTGATGAAACAGTGGGAGGATCTTTACGATTACAACCGTTTTTTTTTTTTTTTTCTTTTCAATTTCGTTGATTTCAAAACATTTTTTTCTGAAGTATGCCCTACCGGTCTAAAAAAGAATTATCAAAAATTCTGTATTTTTTTGTTGTATGTTACGCGATTACTCCGTCAATTCTGAATCAATTTTGATTTCTTTTTTAGATTTAGGGCACCGAAGTTTTCCCATAAAAAAATTTTTGAAACACCAAAGATAACGGTTGATTGATTTTTTTTTTTTTCTTAAAAAGTGCTTTTGATTTCAAAAATTTTTTAAAACCTCTGAAGTATGCCCTACCGGTCTAAAAAAAATTATCAAAATTGATTAAGAATTGACGGAGGTTCTCAACTCGTCTGTATTTTTTTGTTTTGTTACGCGATTACTCCGTCAATTCTGAATCAATTTTGATGATTCTTTTTTAGATCGTAGGGCATACTTCAGAAGTTTTCCCATAAAAAATATTTTGAAATAAACACAGCACTTTCTAAGAAAAAAAAAAATGGTTAATAAGTGATTTTATTAACGGTTTTTTTTTTCTTAAAAAGTGCTGCGTTGATTTCAAAATATTTTTTATCGGACCACCTCTAAAGTATGCCCTACCGATCTAAAAAAGAACCATCAAAATTGATTCAGAATTGACGGAGTAATCGCGTAACATACACACACAAAAAAAATACAGACGAGTTGAGAACCTCCTCTTTTTTGAAGACGGTTGAAAAAGCAGTTTCATAAAAAAAAGTTCTATCTGTAAAGTTATTATTCTCTTCATGACGGGACGAGTCAAAAACTCGTTAACAGTAAAATAATCACGGCTCACACTCTACTTGATAAATGACGACTTTCAATAGTAGAAAGCGTTTTCAGGAGAACAAATTCAGACATTTTTATCTGCCTATAGATGTACCTTGAGTTTTTCCGGAACAAGGTAGCCATAACTATGAAGTTTTAGTATATTTTTAATTACGCCGATATGGAATAACGCTATGTAAGTAATGGCCTCGTTTTAATCACTTCATTTAATGTCAGTTATAAATTTTAAGAATTTATATAAATAGCTACAGATTTGACAAAAATGATTAATATCACGTGGAGAATAAAATAACTCTATTTTTCTAAACAAAAAAATATTAATTACATTAATTATATTAATCACATCTAGCGAAAAGCGATGTAGTAGGATTATGATTACGAAGAAAGTGTGAACAATATGACTATGAGCATAAAGAAATTAGACAGCACTAGCACTTCAATAAAAACTCTATTAAAAAAAAGGTTATGAAATAGAAAATTATAGAGGAAAATATGTATTAAAGAAAAAAAAAATTATGAACGAAATATACTTATGAGCTATTGTGTATTTATATATTTATATATATATATATATATATATATATATATATATATATATTTATATATATATATATATATATATATACTATTATATAAAAGGACAATCATTTTTTGTTTATCACTATCCACGAGAACTACTGAGCCAATCTGTAGCAAAATTTTAACATCATCATTATAGTTTCTGGAAGGTTTAGCAATAATAAAATCTACTGTTTTCCGATTAATTTATTAAATAAGTGATAATATTTTGATAATAGTGAACTTGAGAGGTTTCAATTGTACTGTGTTATAAAAAGCTTAAAATAGATAATACAATTTTCTTATTTCCGATTAAGTCATTTAAAAAGATTTAATTATGTGGTGCAACGATCCCAGTAAAATTTGAAGATCCGTCCAAAATGTTGTTAGCACCATTTCGCAATAGATTTCACAATGGTAAAACTACACAACCCATCTGTTGTGAATTTTAACTACATGATTTTCGTAGTTCTAGGAATAATTAGCAGTAGTAAAAATTACAATAATAAAAATTTAAATGTAAAATGTTAAGTGGTGGATCAAGGTCTGCCTCACTGTCATACATTTTTATGGTTAGACATTAAAATCAAACCAGATGAAATCAATAAATTTATTTCTACTAAATAAAAAATATTATCAAATCAAAATGGCGATGTATTGCTTATTTATATTGTGTGCTGAAATATGATTCATGAGCCTTTTAGTAATAAACACTGATAATGAAGTCCATTACCCGCAAGAGTTTCTTAATGGTCTTTGTCCATCTGGATACAAATTACACTTTATGAACATTACAATAATACGAGGTGTGATCAAAAAGTTCCAGGACTTTTTATATACTATGGGAATGCAATGTCTCACAGCGATGCGGTTGGCAGCATTGTATTGCCTGACTCAACAGGAACACAGCTGTATTTGCAGATCAATCATAACATCACTGAAAGTAACATTAGCACAGTTTGTTTGAGGTTAGTTTATAGAGTTTGACTATTTTATGAAAATGAATGTGAAAGAAGAGCAACCTGTTTGTGTGAAGTTTTGTGTGAAACTGAACAAAACGTTTTCTGAAACCTTTTTGATGTTACAAAAGGCTTTTGGTGAAGAATGTCTAAGCCGATCATGCTGCCATCAGTGGTTCAAGAGGTTTAAAGATGGCCGAACATCCACAGACGACGATGCTCGTTCCGGACGCCCTTCAACGTCAATCAATGATGACAATGTTGCTAAAGTGAACGCTCTCGTACGATCAGACCGTCGACTAACAATCCGTGAAATGGCAGAAGAGTGTAACATTTCATTTGGGTCATGTCAGGAAATTTTAACTGAAAAACTTCAAATGCGTCGTGTTGCAGCAAAGTTTGTGCCAAAACTGTTGACTGAGGACCAAAAACAACACCAAACTCATGCTTCTAAGGAACTTCTTTAAAAGGCAAATGACGACGCTTCGACACAGCTTCTTGAAACATGTCATTACGGGAGACGAGACATGGGTTTTCGGTTACTATGTTTAAACAAAAGCCCAATCATCACAATGGACATCAAAAGGTTCTCCAAGACCCAAGAAAGCACGCCAAGTCAAATCAAATGTGAAGGTCATGCTTACGGTTTTCTTTGACTGTAAAGGTGTTGTCTACTATGAATTCCTTCCACAAGGTCAAGCAATTAATCGTTTTGTTTATCTTGAAACCCTCAGAAAATTGCGTAATGCTGTGAGAAGAAAGAGACCTGAGCTAAGGCAAAGTGGTGATTGGGTCCTTCACCATGACAAAGCTCCTGTTCATTCTGCATTAGTTATCCGTAACTTTTGTGTAAAAAACGCAATGACTGTCATTCCTCAGCCCCCCTACTCACCTGACCTGGCTCCAGCCGACTTTTTTTTCTTTTCCCGAAGCTCAAGAGACACCTGAAAGGACGAAGATTTCAAACAGTTGACGAAATTAAAGAAAAAACAACGGAGCTGCTAAACACCTTTACAAAAGAACAGTTTTCTGGGGCCTTTGATCATTGAAAACGCCGGTGGGAAAAGTGTGTAGCTTCCCAAGGGGAGTACTTCGAAGGAGACAAATTTGAATAACCTGTATGTTGTATGAATAAATGTATAAAAATTCAGTCCTGGAACTTTTTGATCACACCTCGTACAAGCAGTAAAATGATCAAATTTGATTATGATTTTGTTAAAATAAAACTGATGGATTTTTTATAATATATTAATCATGGTGTCTACCAATTTCAGCTATCAATATTCCCGACATATTCCCGACTTTTTCAAGAAATTCCCGACTTTTTCAAAAAATGTTTTAGAAATTCTAGCCAATCGATATTTTAATGGTGTTTCAATAATAATCTAAACAAATCAATCTATGCATACTTTGCAACTTAACATATCCATAAAAATAAATTTTTAATCGGACAAATAGTTTCGGAGTTAGATTTAAAAAAGTACAGAAAAACGTGTTTTCGCGGAGTAATGCGTTGTCCCCTACAGCTTTAAAACTATTGATTTGGGGAAAAAAAAAAAAATCATAGGATCAATTTTTTTCCAAATGTACTACAAATAACGGATTCCGAGTTATTTGACCAAACGGCTGTGAACTTACGATTTTCAACCCTTTCCTCCTCTCCCCCAGAGGTATACGATATATATTTTAAATTAATAAAAATAATTTTAAATTATTCATAAATTTAATTTGTAGAGTATCACAGGTATTGCTCAAAATGGTCTCCACTATTTCTTATACAAGCACGATATCTTTTTCTTATTTCTGTTGTGGTTGTTCTTAAAACAAATTCTTCCTTCATTATGGTAAATGCGGCATTGATTTTTTAAAAAAGTTCTTGTTTTGCCCACTACAACGTACCCGTAAGAGAATGTTTAAACAATTGTTTCCCACAATCCTGGATAGGAAGACGGGGTCCAATTGAGTGGCCAGCACTGTCTCCAGACCTCACGCAGCTCGATTATTACGCCTGGGACGTGTCAAAGATTTGGTTTATAATGAAGAATTGTTTTTCAAGACAACAACTTATTCAGAGGTATACGATATATATTTTAAATTAATAAAAATAATTTTAAAAAAATCAATGCCGCATTTACCATAATGAAGGAAGAATTGATTTGGTTTTTAAGAATTACCATAATGAAGGAAGAATTTGTTTTAAGAACAACCACCGCAGAAATAAGAAAAATATAACGTGCTTGTATTAGAAATAGTGGAGATCATTTTAAGAAATACCTGTGATACTCTACAAATTAAATTTATGAATAATTTAAAATTAGTTTAATTTTGTTCCCTGATTATTGTTTACAAAAATGTAGATAAAGTTTACTCTGATAAAATCGAAATTTCGAGAAAGAAAGAGAAAATATGCAGTTAAAACTATGCTATAAAGAAACACAACTATTTGTTACGTTTTGCATAAAAAATATGATTCGACTCATTATTATTGTCAGTGTGCGCTGGTTGCACCCTTTTGTTACTTTATAAAAAATAAAAAAAACTAGATGTGCTGCGTGCTTGCGAAAGGTATTTTTTTAAAGAGTATTAAATAGAAACGTTTTTAAAACAATTTGGATTTGGCTGTTGCGCTTACTTTTTTTTTTTTATTGAACCTAAACTTGAAGTTCATAATTTTTATTTTTGCCTTTGACAAGATTTAACGTCTCCCGTTTTTTTTGGTATTTGTTTTTTGCACCATATCTTTTTTATTTTACATGGACAATGTATCAGTAGTATATTACAGGCCATTTTTAAAAAAAAATGGCGTTGTATATATATCAGGAAAAACAAATCGGAGTTATATGGCATAAATGTTTGGATTTGGCCATTTTTACAAAAAAATTCATAAAAAAAAAAATCGTACAAAAAGACTTTGTAAACTATCTTTCACTTGTCCCTAGGTATAGGTAAGTGACCTTAAATAGGTTCAAAATGAACCTCCCTACCCGAGATAAGTTTTTTGTTTTTTTTTTTTGGCCAACGATCTTCCGAACACCCTGTGTATATATCACACTTACAAAAGACTCAATCGAATTTCGTAAATTTTATATTTGGGCTATATACCTATTTATAGAAATATATATATATATATATATATAATTATCGAATTTTATTAAATCAGACTAGCCGTTATATATATATATATATATATATATATCGAATCATATGTTGTCATACTTGTTAATAATATAACAGGTGTTATATATATATATATATATATATATATATATATATATATATATATATATATATATATACATCATCATCATAGGATGAGATAATTTTCGTATTCCTTTAGATTCTTACTTATAGAAGGAAATGAAGTAATATCTACTTCAATAATCGATTATCTACACGTCACAAGGATAGCAACACGAAGTTTCTTTTTCTTTTCTTTTTTTTTTTACTAAATTGTTCTTGTGTTGGTATAAAATGATTTCGTAATAGTTATTGTTAATAGTGTATCCTTAAAATAACTTTTGTTTGGGCTAAATGTCCTTATGTACTCCAACAAGGGCAGGATGGACGGGTTATCTTTCAGTTTACCAACCTATTCTAGCCATGGTGAGAAGCTCAAGATTTATTCCGTTGCCTTACCACTAAATAAATTTCAATCTGCTCAGCAAGCTAGAAATATTAAATAAATGTTTATAAATTATTAAAAAAATTATTATGGTTACATACAGTAATTTTAGCAAGTTTAAATAACGTTATATTCCATATAATAGGTCTTGATGTTCTATGAAGTTAGCTTTTCCAAAAATGTATAGTGCTTAAAGTCTTATAAAATTTGCGGTGAAAAAAAAATATAGAGTATCATCTCCATAATATGGCCCTTCAATAGCCAGACTCTCCTATAATTGTCAGCGAGCTAATAAGAAACGGTGAATCAGACGACATTCAAGAAATCCCTACCTTAAGGGTGAAAAACAGAGAAGCAGTCACCATGTTGGGCAAATTTATCGTGTGAGCTGATAGTAATTGCAAAGTGATCTAATGGATATTAAGAAAATTAATTGAGAGACCTGTAGAACTCTCGTTAAAAGTAAAAAAGCAGACTAATGACGACTTTTAAAAAATATATATAATTAAGTTCGTATTGTAAATATGTATACACACATTTATTATACCATGATTAGTTTAGTTTATTAGTTTAAATGTTTATTAAAAATTGTATGTTAAATAGTGCTTCTAAAGTTAAATTAGTATACTTATGAATACAATACAAAAATACATATGAATATTATTTTGTTCTATTATTTTTCAGAGGTTATATAGGTGTTTTTCTTCTTAATATATTTTTTTAGCATTTTTTACATTTGTAACATTTTATCGCGTTATAAAAGAATAAATAAATTCAATAAATCGTCATTTTATGTTTTTTTTTTCTTTATATAATATCATCCGCCATACTCAGTATAGTGGCACCACTCAAATCCCATGAATGTCGGATTATGGATTATAATTTTAGGATTTATAATTTTGGATATATAATTTTCTAAAGCTCTAACATACTTTTTTTTTTAGAATTTATCACCAAAACCTTGGTTTAACCAATAATCTAGCTTTATAACACATGGCTCACACGTGCTAGGTGACCATGTGCAGGGTTTAGCAATTAGTCGCTAATGGACAGGGCTCGAATCCGACACCCTCCGAGGGACTTATTAAGAAAGGATAGTTCTCAATTTCCAAAGACGGGTTTAATGACCCATTTTTCTTTCTCCTTAGTTAGGCCGTATAAAGCGGGCCTCTAATGAAGCCCTCGCAGAATTTCCTGACAGC
This sequence comes from Euschistus heros, assembly GCA_003667255.2. Taxonomy (NCBI): domain Eukaryota; kingdom Metazoa; phylum Arthropoda; class Insecta; order Hemiptera; family Pentatomidae; genus Euschistus; species Euschistus heros. The sequence goes on from RCWM02000393.1 coordinate 544,121, forward strand.
TCCTGACCACTTCTGAAATTCAATGCTTCTCGGTAAATGAACCTCCTTCAGGCCGTGAAAACCGAATAGCACGTTCCGAACCCTAACACAGGGTTCCTCCACCTGAAGCAATTACAATAAATTATTAATTAAATTTCCTAAAAATATTTTTAAAAAATATATGTTTTTGTTTTACATAAAAAAGCAACAACTGGATTATCCAGAAATGATTGCAGGATATCTTGTTTTCATTAAACCATATTTTTTTATATAATAAACTTTTTATCTTAAGAAGATTATTTCTTTGTACGGGTATCTTTATTTATTTATCATCCTCTGAACAAAATCGTTTGTTTATTATGTCAAAGCGTGATTTTCGCCTGATTTCGTTTTATTGGTTTAACCCTTCGCCGGTCGCTATGCCGTCCGTTGGAAATGGAAATTTTCTTTGTCCATTTCGGTATTAGTTATTTTAACTACTATTAGTCCCCTACTATAATAGGGTAAAAATAAATCTTAGTTTTTCAGTGTACAGTGAAAATGAAGGATAAATTGTGATTTGCACCTACATCTAGCGTCTGGTGGGGTAACTAAAATCTAAGTAGGAATTGGAGTTATTTCTCTCAATCTTTTATTGATATGAAAAATAATCTTTATTCTGGAACACCTTGTTCCCTTTGAAGCAGTTCGATGAGAAGGGATATACAAATCAATAGGCTGAGATCTGGTATTCAAAAGATGAATGGAAGAACGAAGGGCAAGGATGTCGTAAATGTACGAAGGTTTTTTGTCCTTTAAGGATTGGAATAGAAAGGAACCAAGAAAGTATTGCTGTCGAAAACTTGGACAAAGCCACCTTAACTGAGAATACCAGCAAGTGATGTGAGAACGCCTGAGGATCCCAAAAATGAATCTTGTAAACGAATTCATTAATCTTTTTAGCTTCATTTCAAGCTCACCAGACGGTCCTCCGTATACTAAGCATCCATAATCGAGGTGGGGAAGGATGAAGGAAGATACTAACAATTGACGGGTATTTCGAGGGAAAGATTCACGGAATCTTAGGAGCTGTTTGATGATGGAGATGGTTTTTCGGTTAATTTGGGAAATATGGTTATTCCAAGACAGATGCTGATCGAATACTACTCCGGGGTTTTTAATAGAGTTTGTGAACTGAATAGAAACCGAAAAGATGAATCTAAAATAAAAATTATAACCTATTTCGGCTGTGTTTTCATTTCAAACAACCTATTTTGAAGCGAAAGCCTAGAAATATAAATAAATAAAATAACCGACTAGAAAAGCATTCGAATAGTCGGCTTTGCCAACAGATGGACCCATCTCTAGTAAACATGCTTGAGAAATTTGGTAACTTCCTACGTTGATTGGCCACCGATGTCTCGCGTATGACCGAACGAAATTTTACCGACTACCATTTTTTTAACAAGTACCGCTTTTTAATACATATAAAAAATCTTCATCAAAATTCGAAAGGGAATGTTTTTTATAAATTTTATTTTTTAATATGATTGATATCAACAATTTAAGGGTTATAGAAAAGTAATTAACTCGCAGGAAGAAATGTAATGGGAGTAATAAAATATATTTTGAATAATATAAAGTGGTTTAGATAATTTATATTATTTTTTTCATAATTTATAAGCATAAATCTGCATTAATTTACCCAATAATAATAGTAAATGGGTCTCTAGCCATTATATTATAGTGTTGTAAAAAAAAAAAAAAAAAAAATAGTTCTACTTTCTAGTTGGTTCACTCACTAATTGCTCGTCGTTATGATATAATTAAAAGCACTGTCATGTAAAATTTTTATGTTACAATTTCTGTCAACGTAGGATTTCTAGTTTCTAGAAAATATTGCAAAGCTATTGACAAGCCGTCCTTTTACTGTGGGATTTGTGGATAAGAGTCTTAAATCCACAAAAAACTTACTAGCACAATAGTTTGACAAAATACTTGCATTAGTTATTTACTTAAACTAAATAACACTATCTATTTTCGGAAGTCATCTTTTTCCTTTTCTTATCCATAAACTTGTTATATCCTAAAATCACTTGAAATTAATTATTCCTAAATGCTAACAAATGAAAGGCTGCTTTCCTTCTTAAAAAATATTATTTGAAGCGTAGAATTCCAAATCCAACCAAGTCCATTTTTTTTTTTTTTATTTTCACAGGTGGTCAATAAAGGTAAAAGATCTGACGGGATTAGGAAGAGGCCTTATTTTTTGTACGGCCGTTTTCAATGTGATTTAACTATTTTTGGGAGAAACAATGCCACCTAAAGTTAAAATAGTTGAAAAACTGTTTAAAAAAATAAATCAGGAAATTGGACATGGCTGGTTTTGGAATTCTACGCCTTATTTGTTATTATCAATTTAATCCTGTTGTATTTTGTACAACACTCGACTTATTTTCTCTTTATCTCGCTTCCAGTGAGCTTAACGGGAAATTAGCTTTAGCTATTTTTCGATTAACTCATCTAATTACCGCCTGTGATTTCCCACTCCGATAGGATGAGGAATATCCTTACTGGAACATATACAGTTAGTGATTGTCATCGGTGTTGCACAAAGTACAACGCGCGACCGCTCTCGTTTTGGTTTTTTCTTGTCACTTTCTTGGCGAACTGCTGGATCCGATATAATGTAAGTAGGATTCGTTGCATTCATACTTTTGTTTATCTTATTCAGCGATATATTAATTATTCGGAGTGTTTTGATTAGGTGGAAACCTATAAAATTGCAATATATCCCTAAAATTTTGCAGAACTAGACGAGTAAGAAAAAAGAACTGGACAAAAAAATAAAAAATTGGAATTGAACGGCGAGGAAATAGAAAATGTTTTAGTTTATGATACAGAAACCTATGTTGAGGGAGATGAGGGAGATGAGGGAGGGAGCAGCCATGGGACATCTACATTTTATTTGTGAAAATCATTTTTCAAATTTTTTTTTTTTTTAAATTGATCATAAAAATAACCTTTTTTAAACCTGCAAATAACTACATTTGACTGTAATATTAGGGACTAAGAATTAACAATAACAAAAAAAAGATACTATTCTAGATAGGAACAACGCACACAATTTTGGCACGGTGCGCACTTTCCTATCTAACCAACATTGTTGCGAAATGCGCTCCTATGCGCTGATAGCCGATCTGTCATTAGTAGTGCACAAGCCTTTAGATAGTAATAGAGGAGCATTGTTCAGGGACCTAAGGATCCTCTTTACCCCTGCAGTCTCAGAAAATTAAATAATTAATCTTTAAAATCAAATCAGTTTTATGGGGAAATGTACATCTAGATCCTCTGGTTTTAAATAAGAAAGAATCTATTAATAGGAAAGATCGGTTTACGGTTTATTTTTAATGTTATGTAGTTTAACTATGTTTGGTATATTTACATCTTCTCACAGCTGAATCTTGTATATCATAAAGTACACTTAATCTTCAGCTTTGATCTTGGGAATAAGGTATAGCTCTTACTCCTAAATAATTCCAATTAATTTCAGGAATTAAGATTGTGGAATGGGAAAATGTTCCAGACTGTCTGCCATGTCCAACCGTGGTACAAAAAAGATTGGAAGGTGCCATGAGAGAATCCTCCAGACTGAGGGACACACCCCCGATGTATTCGGGACAGACAGAGTGGCAGTAAATATAAACTGGAAGGCCCTCAGTGTCGCTTGGAACCACGTGTGTGGCCTGATTTGTGGCCGGAAGCAGAAACTGCTGAAACTGTCTTATACGCTTTCGGGTCATTTCCACCGCCCTCTTTTTCATAATGATTAGGGGGTCGCCTATATTTCTGACAAGGCAGGCCCGAAATGGAGGACCTTCGGGGACAGAGAATCTTTGGTGTCTATTTTTATACATTAATGTTCCACCATATAACCACTGCCTTGGTTCCAGTGATCATTATAGCGATGTAAAACTCTACAGCTATTTTTACATTTAAACCATCTCTACCCACCATGTCATTGTTTTTGTTCCTTAGAATTACAGTACATGAATGCTGCATCCTCCTTGTCTACTTCATGCTCACAGATCTCCCTACTTTTCTCAATAATCAATGGTACCGAGAATCAACCTTTCGAATTGATACGTCCGTAAATACAATCGTTTGTAATAAATCCCATTAAAAGCTTGATAGAAAGGAAGTAGCATTTATATGTACTAACTTGGTATATCAATACTTTTACAGACAAAACTCATCATATCCAATTTAAATACTTCTTAATCATAAGTCTGTAAAGCAATTAAGTAGCTTGGTACGTTATTAAAACAACTTTACGTAATTGATTCCAGTATGTATAACATAAGTCACCATATAGGTTGTTGATTTATTGGTTAAACTATAGTTGAGTTTTTTTTTTTTCGTTTCACCCGATTTTGGAGTAAGTTGGACCGATCACTTCTGAATGATTCCAACCTTTCTTTCAACCCAGTATTGCTTCATTCTTTCTGATCTTGTTTTCCTCTTCTCCTCAGAGATTTAGTTTGTTCGTTTTGGTTTGATTTTGAATTGGAACCTCTCTTTTTTGTCCTAAGTTATTTTTTATTTTTTTTTTTTTTGCACTTTTATCCAGGAGCATATTTTCTGTGATACGGAGCTCATTTAAGTCTTTTTCTGTTTCCTTCAACCATTTTGGCTTGGTCTTTTTTTTGCTGAAGAAGTTAAACATTTTTTTAGTTAGTCTATTTAGGTTCATTCTGAGGATGTGTCTATAGAAATCAATTCTTTTCTTCCTCATCGTGTCTGAAAGTAAAGGGTTTCATTTCTCGTGTGGATTAATTTGTTGTTATGTAATTTGGGGCCTAGAATTTATAGTTGAGTTATAAGTTTTCAACTTTTCAGCAGCAAGATGTCGTTCAGTTTTGCTTCCTCAGAACTGAGGATGAATATTTAATTTAATATTCGGAACTAGTATTCGAATAAACAAAATACCATAAAAAGTGATTGATCCTTCCATACTATTATAAGTACTGGTATATTAATTTTGTAAAATGATGCATTCTACACGCTTAGGAGATATTAGATATTTAAAAAACACTAGCTTGATTACAAATAAAACTGTGGTGGTCATATCATGACACCACAAATAATCGAGAAGAAAAAGATAGAAGTGATTTATCCTTCCTATATGCATGTGTTTGTGGAATAATAACCAATTTATTCTGAGTTTTATTGTATTTATTTATTAAATATAATCAGTGTCTTACAGTTACATTGTAGGTATTCTGAGTACTCCCAAAAAAACTAAAATTATAACTAGAAATGATACAAGAAAGACCACGGAAACCTCAAGGCTCGAAATTACTCTTTATTATTCTGGACTAGTAATACGATAGTAAAATATTAATTATGTAAGTTAAAATTGTAACTTAAATTATACAATTAACAATTACTTATGACTGTATTTTATTGCTTATAAAATTATATATATAGCTTTTTAACTAATGAAGTATGAAATTGGATAAATATTTTATATTAGATAGATATATTATATTTTATATAGATATAAAATTGCATTTTTTAATTTTATTTTTTTTACTGTGCAATAAACTTTTGAATGATATATTTCAATAAGCCAGAAAAAAAACAACAAATAAATAAAAATACTTTTTATTATATTTAAGTCCAGTTTGTTAAAGCATCCCTATAATCATTCTCGTAATTTAAAAAGTCACTGGCCTCGATATCTATTGCGAAATTTGATAATGGAGTCCTGGCAATGGCCTAATATACTGAATAATTTTCTGCGCATGCCCTGAGTGACATTATTATAAGTGATCTCATGCAGCCTCCACTGGGAAATTTTAGGTCAATCCTGTTCAAGGGAACTTTCATCACAATAATCACTTATCTCAGAAAACCTTCTAGTACCAGGTAGGAAAGGTAGAAAAAGGTAAAAATTTCTTTCTATATATATGTATGTATATCTATGCATGTGATGATATTTTTTTGTTTTATTATTACAGGGATTAAGAAAAAAAAAAAAAAAAAAATCCACTGGGTATTCACACTAGTGACACAGCAGAGAAAGCAGCGCTGGGATCTCCGGACCTCGCTTGAATCTCTTAGTGGCAAGAACCACAAAATGAAAACAAACGGTAACGAAAACAAACCTCTTAAAGTGGATATCAACATATGACTGAATTTTGAGCTTTTAATTTATTTTTTTTTAAATTTATTTGATCACTCTTAACTCAATCCGATTTTAATATTTACTCAAGAAAGGTTTTAATATATATATATATATAGTTATGGAAACCCAATGGTATTAGGGATAATAAACAAATGTACGATATCCCCTATCCTAGATAACCCTATAAAAAGGCCACCTCCACCTGGCCTCAGCGATACTCTGCCGCCATGCGTTAGGATGTACAGGTGTTCAACACGAAGTTATTGTATTAAGTTTTAAATTGTGTTTTTTCTTGATCAATGTATGTAATTCAGAATAAAGCCTCTTTTTTAAAAACTCAGTCCCGCGATCCTTTTATTTAGCTGGCACCCGAACAGGGACTTTTGGAAGCGTTAACGTGACTTCGCGGCAGTTCTATCTTATTTCAGGTACAGAACGCGAGACCTCTTTCCACTGGCAGGAGAAGATTGGGAGCTGAGTATTAGTACATCAGCAGATCTTCAAGTCTTCAAGTCGCCGTATATGATAAAGAATTTAATACAGTTAAAGAAATAATAAAATTTTTAAAGAAAAAATATCAGGACACGAGAACTAGGGAACAATTAATTTCAGAAATTTTAAATACACGGACTTACCATAATGAGAACCCACTCGATTTCTTAGAACGACTGGGCCAAAAAAGATGCGATTCATATGCACGAATTTACTCTGATAACGAAATAATAGACAAACAGGACGAAATGTACAGGTATGACAAACAAATATCCCACCACGCAGTACATAGTTTACACCCGGCACTAACTGACTTTATTTATCATATTAAATTTGATTCATTAGAAGACCTAGAAGAAATATTAAGAAATAGCGCGGACCACATTGTTCATCGACTTTGCGGAAATAAAAAACAGTATAAAAATAACCCACCTCAAAATAATTAAAAAAGAAAAATTTTGAAAATAATTATAAAAATATAGAGTACAGACCGAATTTTAACAACCACCATGATTATCAAAATTACCGACCCCATCAGTATCACCGCGAGCAATATGCGTCGTATAATAATCCTCAACACTACCCGACCACAACAGTATCAGCATGAACAAGGTCCAACCTTTAATTTGTTTAACAATAACAATCAGCATAACTTCCGGCCACAACAGCGAGCTATTGAATATCAAACACCGATTTATAATCAACCGTGGGACTCCCAGTCGCAACATAAATTTTTTAACAAACCACCCTCCAGAAATTTCAGGCAAAATTATCAACAACCCCAGGTAGATTCAAACACAGTTTCAATGAGAACCGTTTCTAATAGAGTACACGATATAGAGGAAGAGAAAGATGAAAAAATAAAATTATTATTAGAACGCATAGAATCATTGGAAAAAAGACATGATTCATTTTTTAGAATTAGGCCCAAGCACGAGCAGACCTCCGGACCAGATATAAATTTAAATTCTAAACAGACCGTTGAACATAAGCAAATAGAAATACATGACTTAAATTTAAATAACGACTTACCAAATTTAGTTGACAGTATGGGAAATTTTCCTTTCAAAGACCAAGAGGTCTTGTTCTATTCTTCTACTTGTAGTCCACGTCTCTGATCCAAACAATAGGACGGGGCGGATCAATGTCCTGTATAGGTGGAGCTTGGTCTGTCGCGAAAAAGGCGGGAGGTGAATTCCTTGCGGAGGCCAAAGTAGCACTTGTTCGCCATCAATATTCTTCTCTTCACCTCAGCCGCAGGTGAATTATCTTGAGTAACCAGGGACCCCAAATATGTGAACTGGGCCACTTTCTCAAAGTTGAAGAGGCCGATATTAATTGTCTCCCTAGGTCGAGCAGCTTCTCCTGTTACCATATATTTAGTTTTCTTTTCATTTATCTCCAATCCAACCACTTTGGCGGCCTCTAATAGAGCCAGAAATCCTTCTTTAACTGACTCCAACGATCTCCCCACAATGTCCACATCGTCTGCAAAGGCTAAGAGCTGGACCATTCTATTATAGATTATTCCTCTTGTCTGCAAGCCAGCATCCCTTACCACTTTCTCAAGCGCCAAGTTAAAGAGAAGGCACGCCAGTGCATCCATCTCCTTGGCGAAGTCCTTTTCTTGAGGAGAATTCTTCCGTTCTTTGCCCACCAACCTGCACAGTGCACTTCACATTTGTCATGGTCAGCTTTACCAGTCGTATCAGCTTCTCTGGGATGTTAAACTCTTCTAGTGCCTTATATAGTTCTTCCCGGTTAATGCTGTCGTAAGCTGCCTTGAAGTCCACAAAGAGATGATGGGTTTTTATCTGGTGTTCGTTTCCCCTCTCAAGAATTGTTCTGAGGGAGAAGATTTGGTCTGTGGTGGATCTTCCTTGCCGAAATCCACACTGGTAGGGACCAAGCTCTTTCTCTGTGTAGGGTAGTAGCCGCTGGAAAAGTATATTGGATAGAATTTTATATCCACATGAGAGAAGAGAGATTCCTCTATAGTTTTGACATTGGAGTTTATCTCCTTTCTTAAAAACAGGGCAAATAACTGCCTTTTTCCAGTCCTCCGGCAGAGCCTCTTCCTCCCAGATGTTCAAGATAAGATCGTGAAGTCTCTTTGTCAGCCGTTCACCTCCACTCTTAAAGAGTTCGGCTGGCAGTTCATCAACTCCAGGTGCCTTGTTATTCTTGAGTCTGTCAATGGCATCCGTTATCTCCTCATCATCAGGCGGTTCCAGGTTAACATCCCGGTTATTGACTGAACAGTCTTCTCTAATTTCTGATTCACGGTAAACCGAGTCGAGAAGCCCTTCAAAGTGTCTTTTCCATAGCAACAGAACGTCCTTCTTGCAGGCAACGATTTTCCCATCTATGTCTTTGCAAGTATCCGGTACAGTTGATCGGTATTTTCTTCTTCTATTGACACTTCTGAAAAAGTCCCTCGATTCTTTGCCCTTCCATAGTTCTTCTGTCTTCTCCACTTCCTCTCTCTCTTTCTGCCTCTTCTTCCTTTGGTGGAGTTGTTTTTCCTCTCTCCTCTTCTTTTTATATTCTTCAACAGCCATTCGAGTCCCTATTTTCTTATACGCTATATTCTTCACATTAGTGGCAGCGTCACATTCTTCGTCGAACCATGGGGACCTCATCTCCTTTTCTCTTGGTCCCAACACATTGTTCGCTGTCTCCCGCATCGCAGTTACACAGCTTGACCACAGGAGTTCAATGTTTGTCACATCCACATCTTCAGCGCAGATGTTCTCATCCAACTTCTCCATGTACAGTTGCTTGATATCTTGTGCCTGGAGCTTCCTAAGGCTGTAGTGCCGAGGCTTTATTGCTGGACCTCCTGACTCTTTAAAGGAGATCTTAGGGGTGATATGAGCTATACACAGGAAGTGGTCCGAATCCACGTTGGCACTTCGGTACGTTCTCACATTTTTAAGACTGGATTTGTGCCTTTTGTCGACTAGGATGTGATCTATTTGGTTAACGTGTAGCCTGTCCGATGTGGTCCAGGTGCCTTTATGGATGTCTTTGTGCGCGAAGAGGGTACTTCCAATGATCATGTCTCTGGAGGCAGCAAAGTTAATGAGCCTTGTACCATTGTCATTAGATTCTTCATGTAGGCTATTTTTTCCGATGATTGGGTGGTATATCTATTCCTTTCCTATTTTAGCATTATAGTCCCCAACGACTATTTTCATGTCGTATTTTGGGCACTGATCAAAAATTCGTTCCAGCTGCTCATAGAAGGAGTCCTTGTCCTCCTCACTTGAAATGAAAAATAATTTGGTAAAACAGTTTTGTGAAGAAAATAATGTTATTTTACATTATACTTCAGCTAGCCACTCAAACTCTTTGGGATTATTGAACAGAGTCCACTCTACCTTAAACGAATTATTAAGAATAATAGGGAAAGAAAAAGATAAATGTTCGTTGCAGAAAAAATTGAGATTAGCAATAATAGCATACAATAACACATTAAACAATAGATTAAAATTAACGCCCAATGAAATTACTTTCGGAACCTCCAGATTAGAATCAGACAAAAACATCGACCTGACAGAACTATACGTATTAAATTATCATAAGGACCAACAACTATTACATAAACTAATTAGATCTAAAATAAATGATGAAAAAGAAACAAGGACTGAAAAATTAAAAAAAAATAGAGAGGACCCTTTAGATATTCAGAAACACAATTTAGAAGATACAGAATATTTGAAAAAACCCCCAAAAAATTAAAAGTAGGGACAAATTTAAAAAAGTAAATGTGCTAGTGAAAGACAAAAGACCAATTAAAACTCATATTGACAATATTAAAAGGCCCACTAGGAAAAAAAGAAAAAAAGAATCTATTTCGGACGACGATAATAAATCCATTCGCGTAAATATTTCGGATGCCTCGGATAACTATGATTCAGATAATGGTTATGATTAAAAATATTTAATTTTATTTAAACAATGTTAAAATGTTTTAAAAATCTTTTATTTTAATGAAACGTTATAAATATAATGGTATTAGGGAAAGATGTTTATGTTATATTGAAAGAATTATCTGTATTAAATTAACAATGCTGTAGTTATTTTAATAAAGTCGGACTTTTGTATTTTGCTGTAAAATTATTATTTTATTTCACGGTAATATTCTGTTTGATTTATTTTGTAATTAATATTTTGTAGTCACTATAATAAATATCAGGATACTATTATTTTGTCTTGAAATATTACTTTGATTGATCATTGAGAAAAGTATGTATTTTATTTTGAAATTATTATTAATTGTAATTAAAAGAGTGTTTGAATTATTATTTTGATTTAAAATGTTATTATTTTAATTGAGTAATTTTGAATTTAAAAGTATTATTTGTAATAGAAGAAACTAATTCAAAGACTCTTATTTTATTTTTCCTTTTGTTTAAATAATGTATAGATATGAATTGTTTAGTATTAAGAAATGTTCTGTTATCTTTTAGTTATTAGGAAAATTGTACTTTAGCATGTAAGGAATTTTGTAATGTATAAACATTTTATTTATTAAGCTTATTGTTAATATTAAGAAATGGACAAGGGTTAATCTTTTTATTTTTCAAGTGAACAAATCCTGCCTTAGTAAACAGGAAATTCTAAAGTCTAATCCTTTTGTTTATAGGAAATTGATAATGGTATTTCAGTATAGAGTTTAATCTTTTTGTTTTCAAATGTACAAATTCTAATTTAGTAAACAAGGTCTAATCCTTCTATTTATTGTATAGAATCTAACCTATTTACACTATATATATATAAATTTATTTAAACACTCTTAACTCAATCCGATTTTAATATTTACTCAAGGGATTTATATATTTATATGGTATTAGGGATATCAAATGTACGATATCCCCTCTCCTAGGGTGGCCACCTCCACCTAGCCTCAGCGACACTCTGCCGCCATGCGGATGTACAGGTGTTCAACACGAGTATTGTATTAAGTTTTCAAATTGAGGATAGAAAAAAGCCTCTTTTTTTATCCCGCGATCCTTTTAATAATATTTTTTATATATATATAATTATAATAAATTATAACTTTGGATACTATTTAGTATTTTAGTTTGAATCCGAATGCTTTAAGTAGTATTGTATCAAATTGAGGATAGATAAAACTTTTATAAATAATTTTTTTAGGATAATTATAATAAATTATAACTTTGGTATTATATTAAATATACTAAATATAATAAATTATAATTTTGGTATAATTGTAAAATAGAAAACAAGTAAACAATGTTAATAAATTAAGAAAACAAAAACAAGTTATTTAAAGTATTGTTATCGACTTATCAACGAATGACTGTCGCTCCCTAACTTGTATTTAATAAAAAATGAGATAAAATTATTAAAAGATCAATACAGGAGAGTACGAAAAGATAAAACTGAGTAGCAAGAACCACAAAATGAAAACAAACGGGAACGAAAACAAACCTCTTAAAGAACCACATCAGCCTTCTAATTAACCCTTCCACAGCCCGGCGAGGTGCTATATGGTAAAGCTAGTTGCTTTGAAAGGGTAGATAAATTTCCTGTTGTTATAAATTAATTTACCGTTTTGCTTGTTAAGAGTCTAATAGTTAGTTGTATTATTTGTTTTAATTAAATGTTTCGCATGTTTGTGATCCATGTTAAATGGTTATTTATTGTAGTTTTCTAAAAGTGAAAATTATGAAATTTAACCAGTATTTTAAAAATTAAAAAGCATTATATCTCGATACATCATACTCGCACTATCTCTATTAGAATCATTTTACTTATTTGACTAATTTTAAACATTATAATTTCTTGGATTCATTTACAGTCAAGTTGACTGAGTCAACGCTAGGTTTATTACTAATAAATGTTTTCTTCTTTAAAATATTGTTTTATTGATGAATATTTATTTTCCTCGTTTTATAAAATTATTTAAAACTTTTGTATTACCTAACTTTCTTTTTTATTCAAGTATAATAAAAGTGATATAAATTTCAAAATTTAAGAATAATTATTTTATGAATAGATTTTATCATTTGAAAATTAATTTGTGGCTGGTAATTGACCATTTTCAATTTAAGAGTTCATTATTTATATATCTTAGGGTTATAAAATCTTCCGATCTTTACATTTTATAACAATACCTATATAGATTTTTTTTTTTCATTTTAACTAATTTTATAAGTGTATCTTCTGAGAGATTGTTAAATGTAGCTGACAATTTCTTGGAGAAGAAGGTTATCTGAATTAGGTGTTTTTTAAAAGTATGTATTGGTAGCGGATAATCTGTAGGTTTAATGTTGGGCAAGATTAAGGTTTGAAGTATAGTAGATATTCTAATATATCTAAAGTAATCATTGGTATAGGAATAGTAAAGCTCATTACTGCTCATAGTTAATTAAGTTTTTGAATAGCTGAAATTTATGGATTTTTTTTCTTATATATTGAACATATTATACATAAGAATTGTTATAATTCTAAATATATATATATATATATATATATATATATATATATATATATATATATATATATATATATAATATTATTATAAATATTGTATCTATTATATATAAGAATATAATAGTATGAGAAAAAATAAGCTGAGATTTTTTTTTCAAATAGGCATAACTGCTCATACCTCAGTGATAGAACTTTTAAAGTTAATCATAACTTTTCCTATTCCTCTCGCTTTACCGAATCTACAGGTGTTCCTCAAGAAAGTATCCTAGGTCCAATCCTCTGCACGGTATATACAGCTGACACACCGACAAATCCTAGCACCATCCTCACCACGTATGCTGATGACACTTGTGTGTTATCAATAAACAGTGATCCCTTTATTATCTCCCAGACACTCCAATCCCATATTACAAACCTTCAAAAATGACCGTCGAAAATAGAGAATCAAAATAAATCCTATCTAATAACCTTTACCCTTCTTCATAAACCTACGACTTCCTGTTCTACAGTATTCTTTAATGATATTCCACTAATCCCTGTTGAACAGATCCGCTACCTAGGACTCCACTTGGACAAACGTCTTACTTGGAATCCACATACAAGACTAAAACGACAAGAAACTGCTCGTCGTTACAGACTACTTCAACATTTACTTGACAAACGTTCTAATCTTCAAATAAATTACAAAAGACTCATTTACATGACTGTGATAAGACCTATTTGGATATACGGAGTTGAGCTTTGGGGCTCCAATAAACCATCCAATTCATCTCGTATCCAATCTTTGCAATCCAAAATCCTTAGAAAAATCCTAAATGATCCTTACTTCGTCACAAACAAACTTATCCACAAAGATCATAATATACCTTACGTTTCTGACTTAGCTCAAACCAGATATCTATCCTTACATAGCAAACTCCACAACCATTCAAATCCATTAGTGTCAGAACTTGCTTCTCAATCCATTCCAGATAACCTTCCGAGGTGCCTGAAAAGAAGATGGCCACGAGATCTTCTAATATAGTACCTCATTTTATAGATTCTGTAGAAGTGCTACCAATTTGCTTTAAAAACAAGTGACGTGTCTTTTATATCATTATCATCATATTTACTTGATGTATTGTATGTTTATATTGTAAATACAGTTGTAAATTTCAATAATAATAAAAAAAAAAATAATAGGCATATAAGCCGCATGAGCGGTTTAGAAAATATTATGTTAATTTTCGAAAATCTTCTGAATATTATTGTAATTTTATTTAAGAAATGCTTACTTAAACTAGGGTCGCACTGAATCGAAAATAACAATAGTTGATATGGTTATTCTGTTTAATGAATAGTTTGAACTTATTCTTAGATTTATAGATATTTAAAGTTTAGTTTACGTGTCATACGTACCCAAATTATATTTTTTAAAAACGGAAATATTTAGCTTATCTAGTGAAAATACCTACGATCTACGCGGCCAATGAAATTCAATTGACCTGTTGATAATTGCGAGTAATGACTGTTCAATTACGTCGAAATAATGAACTCATCGGTAATTCTGAACTCAGGATTTGCATACTCCTTAATTAGTGCCTAGTCGCTACCCCGCCACTGCAGTCCGCTTGGTCTCCGTCTTTTGATTGCACTTATGGGTTTTATTTCTTATTGCACCCGCCTGATCTCATTCATCATGGTTTCCTTCGGTTTGTAACAATTAGTGGGAATAAGAGATAAGGAGATTTATCAGCTGACTGGTTACAAGATGTAATTGCGGTTTGAGTTGTGATCGATTAAGACTGAACATTTTCAAATGAAGAATATATATAGCTGTATCATTATGGAATATTGGTTTGACCAATTTTTTTTTTTTTTTTTTTTTTTTTTTTGTTAAATTTTATATTACAAGAATGGTTCACAAAAACTCTATTAAAATATTTATTTGGAAGTAGTTAGAATACAATATCTTGGGCATCATCTGTAAGGAACAAACCAGATTTTGTTTTGAATTTGAATAACATGTATGGAATTGAAGTGTGCAATTGTAAAAAGCATAATTTCATCTTAAAGAATGTCAGAAAATTTAACTTTAAATTTAGGTATTAAGGGTAATACCTTTTAAATCGGATTCATTTAAATAACTGAGAGATTTTTTTTTCTAGATTAGTATTCTTTTGGAATTTATGAGCCATTAAGTTTCTTTCGGCATAAAATCATATAAATTTATTACTAAAACTTTTAATATTTTAGAATTACAACTAAAATGGCAAACAGTTCGTAGTTATATTGGAATCTCGTTATCGGCTGTTGCAGATTTCTGAATAAATTCCTACCGTGTTTGCGGAAATTTCTGACGAATTCTATAAATAATATATGCTTAGCTATTTCAGTTTTTTTGTATATATTTTTTTTTTTATCATACAACTGTTACAGCTAATAGATAATTTATAGGGCGGGGGACGGGAATCGTGAAATGATAATATTATATTGATAAGGTATTTGTTGATTGTAGGACGAATATAGATGAAGGTAGGACAAATTTTAATTTATTGTGCAGACGTTTCGGCTTACATTTCCAACTATTTACTTTTAAATTTATAATACTATTTATGCCTTAATATTAATCATTCCTTTATATTAACGTACTATTTGTATTTATATATTTATTTATGTAATTGCTTTCTTTATGTAATTATTTATCAACATTATTGTTCATCAGTTTGCTGTTATACTTGATGTATTTACTCATCAACTATATTAAATTATCTTTTGTCCTAATAACAAATGGATTTTCATATATATATTTATATATTTATATATATATATATATATATATATATATATATATATATATATATGTGTGTATATATATATATATATATATATATATATATATATATTTCTTTTTTTATATCTTCCTGTCCTACAGTATTCTTTAATGATATTCCACTAATTCATGTTGAACAGACCCGCTACCTAGGACTCCACTTGGACAAACGTCTTACTTGGAATCCACGTACAAGACTAAAGCGACAAGAAACTGCTAGTCGTTACAGACTAGTTCAACATTTACTAGACAAACGATCAAAGCTCCCTATTAATTACAAAAGACTCATTTACATGACTGTGATTAGACTTATTTGGACGTACGGAGTTGAGCTTTTGGGTCCACTAAACCATCCAATTCATCTCGTATCCAATCCTAACAATCCAAAATCCTTCGAAAAATCCTCAATCCTCCTTACTTTGTGACCAATAAACTTATCCATAAAGACCTTAATGTTCCTTATGTTGCTGATTTAGCCAAGACCAGATACCTATCCTTCCATAGTAAGCTCCATAACCACTCCAATCCACTAGTCTCCTAACTTGCTTCCCATTCCATTCCCGATAATCTTCCGAGGCGTCTGAAAAGAAGATGGCCTAGTGACCTTTTAATGTAGATTTTTACGGAAGTGCTACTATTGAGTAGTTCTTCACAAGTTATTTACATGACATTGTATTCACTAATAACTCATTTACTTGGTGTATATGCTTTTGTGCAGTTGTAAATATCAATAAATTGAAAAAAAAAAAATATATATTCATTACTGTACTGTCAAACTAAATACATCTTCATTATAACATTATATATTATAGTATAAATTTCAAAAACTCCTTTATCTAACTTTTCCATGCATGTTTTTAGAAATTTAAAATTAACCACATTAAAAGCCCCCCAACGTCTGCAATAAAAACCAATCATTGTATTGTAATTGTGTTCTGTGTTCTAATTTATGTACCTCTTTGAGATCTATTTGCTATCGAAGTTGTCTAGAAAGATTCTTTTAAATAAAATTCTCTTGAAACGTGTAAAAGAACTTAAGAACTTTTTTCTAATTGAAACTAATATTTAAAAGTTTGGTTATTTGGTGGCACCTTCAAAACAATTTGTTTGACTACCTGTATTGTATGTTAATATTTTTTTTTTTAATTATTTTTAGAATTTTCTTAAACATGCCATTGCGAAAATACAACCAATTGCACTTTTCCATTCCAAGTAAGCTGTTATTACTAGAATGTAACCCATTCCCCATGCAGTGTATCATTACATACCCTAACAGTTAACAAGTTTAGTTCCCATTGGTAGTTAAACCCTGAATACCCTTATCATTTTCGACTTCTCACACATTTCATATTCTCATGCAATTTTTTTTAATCGATTGCAGTACGTCAGCTTTGCTTTGTTCATTAATCGCAAGGGATTGTTAACAGTCTGTGTAACGACATGGTAAACCCCACAGAAGAAGATGGCGAATAAAAGTTGGAAGTTGGGGAATGGAACTCACCCTCAGGGAAAAGGAAAATCCTTAGGGAGGATAAGGAATAAGGATAAAATATCAAGCTTGCAGAGGGAGGACTTGTTAGTGGAAGGACGGTCCCCATGGCAACACCACGCCTCCGTCCGTCGATACCAACTTCCAGCGTCAGCACCCCAGCCGCCGGCAAAAGAAATAATGGAAGCAGTTGACAGTTTGTCATTGCCTTCGAGTTTTATTAAGGACGCTTGAAAAGAGGAGTATTAGATGCCCTGAACATTATGTTGAAGGATTGAAATTCAAAAGATACTAGAGAACAAAGTTAGGCTGTCAAAGTTTATCCGTTAAAATAAATTATAGAGCCATATTTAAAACCAGTACTTTCAGCAATTACAGTTTTCTCTAATGATGATTTAGTTATATATGTAAAAATTATTATTTTTTTTTTTTTCAATCAGACAATTGTTTTTTTTGCCGATAAATGCAGAACGTGCATTATTAACCGAATACTTTACAATCAAGATTCATTAATTGTATAAATGTAGTGTGGGAGCAAAAAAAAAATAAAATAAAATAAACTAACTCTTTTATTCAACATAAACAAATAAATAAATGGAATGTAATTGATAAAATGATTAAACTTTTGTCTGGAAGACAGAAGGTTCCTTTGCCAATATCTTTTGAATATTCATTTAGGCATCATAGAGTTTGAATAGGATTGGACGAATGGATTAGGATAATATTGAGTAGAAATGATTGAAACGTTTATTTTAGATCGGTCTTATGTCTGGAAAGAGAATTTATTTTTATTAATTTTTTTTTTTATTAAGGATTTGATACTCGAAACTTAAATTATTCATTTGAGTTACAGATATATGGTCACATTCAAGAGCATCAATCACGATTGTAAAATTCGTTTTATTATTTTATTTGTTTTAATTTTTTGTGTGTGTTTAACAAATCACTAATTTTATGTGTAGGGATGGTAACCAATTTTGGTCGATGGATATCGATAGTGTTTTTGTAATCTCCTGAGTATCGTTGTTTCTTTTAATACGCTTTTATTAACTTCACCTGTATGTAACGGAATCTTGCATCGTAATTTTCACCATTTTCCAGCTATTTAATTATCTTGAAAATTTGCACATGTGTCAAGGACCAATAACAATACAATAATTGCATATTGTTTTAATATTCTTACTTAATCCAGTCGAAATAACCCCAAAAAGGGGGTCTGCATTGCAAAAGGTGGAGAAGTAGGTTCTATGATTCAGTATGGTCCAGATGGGTCCTGAGAATAAAATATCAAAAATGTGACTACATTTGATAGCTGAAAAGTTTTTGGGGGCAAAAAAACCCAACATTTTTGCACTTTCAGATTTTTGCAAAAACATATACAAAAATGCTTTAAATCGAAAAATGTGTCATTTACAAAATTAGAGATTATTAAATCAAACTGTACCATAAATATAAAAGGCCTTATCAATGCCTTTCGAGTGGTGAACTGATGCACCCTTGTTATAGAATATCTGTTAAGTCAAGGTAGAATGACCATCTGCAATATAACGCTATTGCCTTGAGACAATCGTAAAAATGTACAATAGCCCATTTACTGTTGCTAACTGCCCTGGACAGATTTTACAAGCTAAGGAGCACCAAACAAGCGGTGGGGTATGAATAGCAGCGATAAATGACAAGGAAGACATAGTCGAGCTATAAAATGCTTTTAATAGGGAAGCTGCCTGGTATGGACGATGCACCGCTGAAGTTTGTCGGGAAGGGACTGTGCAGCGAACACCATTATATATATATATATATATATATATATATATATATATATATATATATATACAAAAATTTGTCTAATCAAAAATTTTGTAAAACTTCATCATGTACCATATTACGAGTTAATACTAGTACAGATTGGAAGATCAACAAACGGTTTGAATTACAACACAGAAATTTTAAAAATAATAATAGGTGCACAATTTAAAAGACTTCTGGTATTATAGTTCTTGCATAATAATGTTACGAAAGTATAATGTAAAATAAATATAATCAACTCACATATATGCAAAAAAAAAAAGATTTTTTTTTGTGCTTCTTTTAATCTTACATCTTTTCTACTTCTTCCTTCCTTAATTACCTTAAAAATAAAATCCGGACCAGCAACATTAGATTCATTTGTACAGATTAGATAAATTAGATAGATTTGTAAATAATAAACTAGATCAAATACATTATTCCAAGAAATTAAACATCTAATTTGATTTTTTAAGAAATAGGTATGGGGGTATGAGGTGGATGTAGTTCAACAAGAAACAATTTTATTGTATTTATGTTAATACCTTTTTTTAATTTATTTATTATTTTTCTTTACTGATGATTTGGATCATTACTGATAGTTCGGACAAACAAGCATCACTAAAATGTAAATAAATCAGTCCCGAACCCTTTCACTAATACCTGTTTTGATCTTTAAAATTATCAACATTCGTCGTAAACCTACGCTTTCTTTTCCTACAGTATCCAATCACAATATTCCACTAATGCCAGTTGAACATATCCGAAAACTAGGACTCCATTCGGACGAACCTTTAACTTGGAATCCACATACAAGGCTAAAAAGACAAGAACCTTCTTGTCTTTTTCGAATTCTTCAACCTTTACAAGACAAACGCTCTATTCATACATAAGTGTCTCGTTTCAATATTATTAAATTTATGGAACCTTGCCTTGAAATTCAGGTTTAAACAGTTATAAACGAATACTAACTGACATAGAACCTATCAAGGAATGTAAAGTGAATGGCTATCCCATAACTCCTCCCTTCTGAGGATTTAACGTTACTCCTGGAACGTTTTTATAGGAGCTGAAGGATAATAGGATATACATGGTTCGGAATGTGGGATTACAATTTTTCTTTTTTTATAATAGAATAATAGTAATATTAAAAATATGATTATTAGTATACCTATTTGATATAATATACATATTATTGATGATTATTTATCTATTTACATAGGGTTTTATTGTTATGATACATTGTCTAACATATACTCATCTTTATTACCATAATATGGTTGTAATTCACCATTAATTCTGATTATTAAATTTTTAATTCGGGATCTCCTTTGTTATGTTAATTAAACTTACTCGTAACAATAGTGTTTCATTCTTACAATTCTTAATGTTAGTTTTATTGTATATTACATATTGTTTTATATAATCTTCATAATGTATCGACTGAATATTACTTAAAGTTTTGTTACAATATTTTCCTTCACCGTCGTCTATAATTACTTTTAATTATTTTAGAGTTAGTATTGATTCTTTCGATATCATTTTCATATTTCTTTATCAATTCTTTATTAGTATTAATTAAATTCAATTCATTTATTTTACTGGATTTTTTCATTAAGACTTAATTGTTGTATTATATTATCATAATGTTCCTTATCGTCTGCATCCATGTTTCCTGTAATCCAAGAAATAGCCTTACCGAGACCGTTTATTAGCCCTCGTTTCTTTCTTGCCGAATTCAAAGTTTCCATTATTGTTTTCATGTTTTCCATAGTATCAATTATAATATCGTATATTCGAGATTTATTATATTTATAAGAATTTTGATTCAAATAATTAATTTCTTGTTTTAATTTAGACAAATTGTAGAAATGATAGGTTTCATAAAATGTATTAATTATTTTTATTTCGTTGATTGAATAATGTAATATCCCAGGTGATTGAGATAAATCTGTTATTCTAATTGCTGTTGTATGATTCATCTGTATCATCATCATCACGAGGATTAGAAGGACCCTCATCTGGAAAAGAAAAATATTTCTTCTTACGTTTTTTATTAGGTCGTTTAATTTTATTTATATGAGTTTTAATTTGTCTATTTTTATTGCCTTGTAGGACCAAGTTTACTTTTTTGTATTGATCTTGAGCTTTAATTCTACTCTGAGGATTTTTATAGTAAATAGTTTCTTCGTTAGTTACGTCAGGTATCTCTTCTCGATTTTCATTTAATTTATTAATTCTGTCTTGCTTTTCTTTTACTATTTTTTCTCTTAAGTGTTTATGTAAAAATGTTAAATCTTCATGATATTTTTGCACATAAGATTCTGTTATGTGACTATTTAACAGGGAATTATTAGTTTTACCGAATGTTATTTCGTTTGGTGTTAAATTTAAATGTTTATTTAAGGAATTATTGTATGCAATGGTTATCAAGTTCAATATTCTTCTAAACTCATATTTAGGATATTCCTTACTAGTTATTCGCAATAGTTCAACCATAGTTGAGTGGACTTTATTCAATAAACCTAAGGAGTTTGAGTTTTGTGCAGATGTATAATGGATTCTTATACCATGAACATCACACAATTGTTTAAATAGTTCATTTTTCATTTCAGAGCCTTGATCACATTTTATTTGGTTAGGTGATGGGTAGAGACTAAGATATTGCTCAATCGCCTTACATATACTAATCGCATTACAATTAGGTAGTAAAAGAGTAAAGATTCTTTTTGAAAACGTATCTACTGCTGTAAAGATATTATGTTTATTGTATTTAAGAACATCAATCATTATTTCTTCAAATGGTTTGTTTGGAGTGGGAGTAATTTCAAATTTAGTTTTTAGAGGTTTTTCGATCATATTTGGTTAATTTACAAATTTCGCATTTATTAATAAATTCAGTTATTTTGTCTTTCATATTGGGAAAATAATATTCGCGTTTTAATTTTTCTAGTGTTTCAATTATTCCTCTATGGCATGTTTTTCCTACGTGATATTGCGATATCAGTTCTAGTTGCTCATCCAAATTTTCCATATCTTTGAGTATGGTAAAGTATCTCTTAAATTTGTTATTAGGATAATGATTAGTTATAATTTCTTTAAATGCTAAATAGTAATTTTCAAATTCTTGTTCTAATGCTCCAAATTTTGTCTGACATAATAAACCGTATGTAGTGTTTGGTTTAATTATTTCCAAAAGTAAATCTTCAATATCTTCTTTATCTCTAATTTTTAAAATGTATCTATTCTTATTAAAGGGTTTTTCAAATTCTACCTTCTTTGTTTTATTTCTTCGTATGATTATTTGATGTTTTTCCACGTTAATAGCTTTTTCCTTTTCAACGTACCAAAATTGTTCGTTTGACGATTCTTGAGAATGACATGTTTCTAAGCTTTCTGTTTCTATTTGTGTTTCGACATCTTGTGGTGGTAATGTTCTTAATTCCTGCATTAGAGCTTCGTACTCTGAGGAACTATCTCCTATGTCCGTTTCTATTATTTCATCTATCTCTGATTCATTATCTAATGCGTTTAGTTCTGAATTTCTTGACAGTGCATCTGCTACTAAATTCGTTTTACCCTTAATATGTACAATATCAAACTCAAATTCCTGTAACTTCCATATCCATTTCATGATTCTGGAATTTCCATTTTTCATGTTAAATATCCAAATTAATGGCTTATGGTCGGTTTGTAATATAAATTTTGAACCGTATAAATAGGGTTTAAAATGTTGAGTTGCCCATATTATGGACAGCAATTCCTTCTCTATTGTACTATAGTTTTTCTCCGTAAGTGAGAGTACTCTTGAAGCGTAAGCAATCGGATGTTCTGTTCCATTGTCATCTTTCTGAGAAAGGACAGATCCTAATGACTCATTGCTTGCATCTGTTGTTAGGATGAACTGTTTCTTCCAATCCGGATACGATAAAATTGGAGTATTTGATATTAGTTCAATTAAAGTATGAAATGATTGTTGAAATTGTTCTGAATTAAAATTTTTATTAACTAATGCACTACTCATAGGTCTAGTTTTTTTCGCGTAGTTTCTTATGAATTTTCGATAATATCCCGTCATGCCGAGAAATTGACGTGTGGTTTTCTCATCTTCGGGTAGTGGGAATTTTTGAATAGCCTCTATTTTCTTTGGGTCAGTTTTTAATCCAAATTCTGTTACAATGTAACCTAAGAATTTTAACTCGGTCTTGAAAAATTCTGTCTTATCTAGTTGGATAGATAAGTTATGTTGTTTTAGTCTCTGTAGTACTTTTTCTATATGTTCTAAATGAGTTTTGTTCATCTTTTGAATAAATTTATGATATCGTCCACATATACCATTGTATTTTCTAAATTTTCAATTGCCATTGTCATCATTCGTTGGAATGTGGGAGGTCCATTACATAAACCGAAAGGGAGACGCACGAATTCATAGTGTCCTGATTCTGTTGAAAATGCAGTCTTTGGAATTGAACTTTCTTCCATCATAATTTGATGAAATCCGGATGTTAAGTCTATTGTACTAAAATATTTAGCACCCTTCAATCTATTTAGTACATCTTCTATATTCGGAAGTGGAAATTTATCTTTAATGGTATTTTGGTTTAATTTTCTATAATCTATAACCATACGGACCTTTTTTTTGCCACTCGCATCCGATTTCTTTGGCACAATCCATAAAGGTGAATTGTATGGAGAATTACTTGGGCGTATTATTCCGTCACGCAATAGTTTATTTACCTCTATATTTATTTGTTCTTTAAATTGCTCGGGGTATCTATAGTTTCGAGTATAAATAGGGTTTTCACTTATGGTTTCGATTTTATGTTTAAGTAAATTTGTGGTTTTTAATTGTTCATTATCTTTTTTTATTATTTCACCGTTTCTTTTTATCATTTTAACTAATTTATCAAATATTTCATTTTTTATATGTTCATGTCTTATGACATTACTAATTTCTTCTTCGTTTTCCATTATATTTATTTTATTCATTTTACTTTCAGGTTCCTCTATAGGAAATTCCTTATTAAAATCTTTATAATTAAGGCTCATTTTGGTTTGTTTACAATAAATGCGAGCATCTAAATTCTTAAGTGTCTGGTATCCCAATAACATATGGAATCGGGTAGAGAATGGGAATATTAAAAATTTAGAGACAGCGTTTACACCAAGATAGGGTTTCAGCGATAGTAAAACACTATGTGTTCCTCCTCCAATACCCGTAGGTGTTTTTACATAAAACGTTTCATTAGTTAATTCTACATTCTTTGGGACTATGTCCGGGTGTATGTAATTTTTTGTTGCGCCGGTGTCTATCAACCATTTATTGCCGAGGTCATCTACTAATCTTGGGAGATCATTTTCATTATTAATTTCGTTTAGACTGTATCCGGGGGTCGATCCGTACTGTGGCTTGGATCTAAAAAATGTTCTTGTTTAGATTCTAATTTCTCTATTCTTTCTGTTAATTGTTTAATTATAGCGTCTTTTTCATCATCCAAATGATGTACTCGATTTGACACAGTCCTCATTGACACTGTGTTAGAATCTGGTTGCGTTTGATTATTTGGTTGTGTTTTATTAAAGAATTTATATTGGTCTTGTGGTGACCATTGTTGATTATGTGTAGATTGTTGTGGATGTTGATTATGTGTAGAATGTTGTGGATGTTGATTATGATCTTGATTGTTCCAAACCGGTTTTTTGTTGATATCCATACGGATTTTGATAATGTTTAAAATTGTTATTAGATTGATTTTGTTGAAAGAAAGGTTTATTTTGTCTGTTATAATTATTAAATTGTTGATTATTAAACTTTTCTTTTTGGAATTGTTTATGTTGATTTTGGGAATGTTTTTTTTTGTTCTTTTCTTGAATTTGGGTATAATCTTTGTACAATATGCGAAGCGGTATTTTTCAAAATATTATCTAAGTCTTCTAAAGTATCGAACTTTATGTGGTATATGAAGTCTGTTAGTGATGGGTGAAGTTGATGTATTGCATGATGTGATATTTGCTTGTCATATCTAGCCATTTCAGCGGCCTTGTTTTCTATTTCGCTATCCGCGTATGTTCTTGCAAACAAATCGCACCGTTTCATAGCTAGTCTATCTATGAAATCTCTAGGATTTTCGTTTTGATAACTGCGAGTATTTAAGATTTCTGCGATTAGTTGTTCTCTTGATCGCGTATCTTGATATTTTTCTTTTAAGTAATTTATTATTTCTTCTACTTGTCCAAATTCTTTGTCATAAGTCGCGATTTTTGCTCTTCCTTTTAATTTGTTTTGTACGGTTAATAAAAGTTTAGCATGATTAGTTTCTTTGAATGGATTACCCTGTTTGCAATAGAGCCCAAAAATATACCTAGTACTCCTAACAAAATCTACAAGTTGTAATGGGTTTCCATCATATTCCGGAATTAACTTAAAATCGTATTCTTTGATTTCTAATGCCATGTTTTCTGGATCCGTTGTGTCAAAATTTCTTAAATTATTAAGTCTATCTTGTAATTGTAAATTAAATGACATAAATGATTAAAGTAGTGATAATGTATAACATGAGAAAAAATACAATAATGTAAAAATTATTTGAGAATATAAAATAAAATTTAGAATAAGTTAGAATATAAAATGAAATTTATAATATGTCACAAAATGATAAATTTATAATGTAAAACAAAATATGTTTGTACCTTTATACAAAGTTGTCTTCCTCTCTTGACCTATGCTTCCTTATCGATCGATGATCAATGCCTCTTTCTAAAGTCGGTTTCTTGACTGTTGTCCAGAGTGACGTTCTTAATTGAAATTAGCGTGAAGAGAAGTTCATAAATATGAAGTTCTAAATTCTTCTTGATCAATTCTCGTGACTTAGCTTGGAAATTCTAAAGAGAATTTTCTAAGTTACCTCTATGAAGTATACAAAGCCTGCTAAGTCCCTATTTGGGCGCCAGATTGATTCTTCAAAGCAGCAGGGGTCTTTTTAAAAAGAGTTTTATTGAAAGAACAGACTAAGTACAAGGTTTAAACAGTTATAAGCCTAATTACTAACTGACATAGATTCTGGGTGGGGTCTCTCTAGTCAAGGAATAGGACGGTTTATATAAGGACAAGGAGGAAATGACTCAATGCTGAGCTTGCGTGTGACTTGTCTCCTGGTGCTATCCCATAACTATATATATATATATATATATATATATATATATATATATATATATATATATATATATATATATGTGTATAAATAGAGAAAGTTTCTTTAAAATCCTTTTCGTTTTCAGGAAGAACATGAGATCCTAAAAATAAGGGATAACCACAAACTTAAAAGATAAATTTCATTTTAAATACCTTGTTGGACTAGGTTGAAAATATCTTTTGTCCTTGGTCTCATTCCTTCTAAATTCTCGAAATATCATAAAAATCTATCCACTTATTTTAATTTTCTAGATCAATCTATATCTAGTTTGAATCATCTCTAGAACTTGAAACGGCAGTGACCCCTTAGATTTTGTAATATGTATAGTGCAGTAGAATGGGATGGATTTTAGTAAAACGTTAGTACGAATAGAAGCCCCACAGACAGCTCTATCAACAAACAATTAAGGGGACAACAAAATAAATTTAGAGCTAAAGAACTGTTTGGCATCGCCAGTACCTCACTGGCTATTAGCGCCTTTTTTCGGCCGGTCTATTCCTGGCCTCGTCAACACTTCTCAAGTCCAGCATCTTCTTTCTCCTCAACGTCTTGGTCTAGTAAGAATTGGTGTTGATTAAAATCATTAAAAAAAAAAAAGTAGAATTTTTCTTTAAGAACGAATAACTTGTCTATTTACTAACTAGATTGCTGCAAACGTCTTCTAGTATGAACACAACCTTTCCTTTCTTCATTTGGCTTTAAAGCGGCATTTCAATTTTTCTGCCACTCATCATTAAACATTTAAATTTCTGTTATTGCTAAACCTTCCTAGAACTATGAAGATGGTGTTAAAATAGTTTTACTATTGCAAACTCTGTTGCAGAATAGCGCCATTATTGTTCGATTTTTAAACTTCACTAAGATCCATACGTCACACCACATATTTGTCGTTTTTTTAGCAACAATTTAATTGAAAATACCGTAAAACGGCCTGACATTTCACCTGTGAGTTAACTTTGCACCATGATCACTAAAAAATAAAATTACAAAAAATAATAAGAAAAAAGTTTCAGCGATACAAAGAATAAACAAACCCTGAAAGTGGTCATAGAATGTAGACGAAGTAGAATATGATTGGGATGAAGTATTCGGCTGCATTGCTCCTCCTAAACCAATCAATAAACGAGGATACTTCGAATTTGAGGAGTTAATAGGCTAGTAAAAATCCAAATTATTTGGGATAATATTTTGCTTTTTGTTATTAAGTTTTTGTTTCAATAAAAAAACATTGTAATATTACATAGACAAAAATCACTAGGCTAAGCTCCAAACACTATCAAGAAATGACTATGCACCTTTTAACTACCATCAATTATTGGTTTTGCACCAGAATACGTTATTAACGCGTTTTTAATTGAAAACATAGGGTGGTCACGGGTATCCGGTTGACTTTGCACCAAAGTTTAAAAACAATAAAGCTTTGTAAATTTTGCAATTCTGAGATTAAGTGATGGATCAACAGCATTTTTAATCTAATTATTCAAAGCAAATATTTTAATACACGCATTATAAACATTATTGATAGGTTGTTAAAGAATGAATTTCAAATAAAGTGGTGCAAAGCCAGGCCGTTATACGGTATTTAAATGTTATTATTGCAAAACCTTTGTTGAGCTATAAAGATTGTGTAGTTAAAATGTGGTACAGATTGGATCAGTAGTTTTCGCGGTTAGTGATCACAAACGTAAAATGGCTAATCCTCTGCTATAATAGTTTAGATTTTTTGTTTAAAGAAATTGTATAATTTTGCAAGTTTTTTTTGTTTTTTTTCGAATGATGTATAACTATATTATTACTGTTTGCCAGAAAGATGAATTGGATCAACAGATTAAAAAAAGGGTCAAGAAACCATATCATTATGATTGCTGGCAGAGCGCCGAGCCCCCACCGGCCACAGACCATACGTTACTCAAAACACCAAAGTGGACACATGAACCGACGCGGAAGAGTAGAATGGCCCGTCACTAATCCAATTGCTGACCATCCATCAAGGGCTCAGTTATTTAATTAGAGCCGTGAGGATAGGACACCTCTGCAACAGATAGAGGTCGGTGCTAGATATATCACGGGAGGGAGTAAATATAGTGGGGGTGGGCATCCATCTTGCCACCCTTTGATCGTCCTAGGCTCTCTCATGATTTATGTCCTCTCTCCGCTGCGTGGAGGGGAAAAATTGAGTAGTAATATTTCCTCCTTCCTTCCCCTGCCTACCAGCTCTATAATAATGTTCTCTAAAATATTCGATTCGTTAGAGCACTTCTTATGCTAGTCAGTCGTCATAGAAACGTGGTCCAAATTCCTTTATTGCCCTTAAGATTGAGGTCCTCATATCATGTCATGCTAGCTTCAAATTTGCATCAATAATATTGACTTTGTGCTATTTTCTAGACCTATTAGTAGAATGGAATCGAATATAATGAAAACTTTATTCTGGGATCAAGTCCGTCAGAATAACATTTCACAACGAAAAGAAAAATCATATCAAACCTAGAGAATTAAAAAATATAACAAGATAAATAAAACATAATAAAGATTTACATTATAATTAATAAAAAAAAAATAAAAAAGGATAATTGTCAATATACAAATAAATATATACAAAAGTTTAGAGAGAGGAGAGAAAAATGTTAGTGAAATAGAGAAAAAACAAAAGGAAAAAAAAAATGATAATATTATTATAGGAAAACTACAAATTTAGGCTGATGTTTTATGTCCGACAAACTAGAAAGACATAAATTATAAGACATCTTTATCATAAAAATAAAGGTTGATTAAAATGAAAACATGGTCTTTATTCATTATAATTTTAATTTTAGATTCATTTTTACAGTTTTTTATTTATTCCATGAATAGGAACCTTTTTTCTATAATCATTTATCGAAAGATAATTATAAACATGTGCTATAAACAAAAAATATTAATTCTCAACAGAAATGTATTATAAAGTTTGGGACAACAAATATTTAAATATTTATAAATTTGTTCTATATATAAGTCCATAAACTCGAAAGTATTTTCGGCAAGATTGAATTCCAAATCTCACAATTAACTATCTAAACTAAATAAAGTAAATTGTTGACTTTTAATTTATTTTTCTAAAACAAACCACTCCGCTACACACCGGCCCGCTAGCAAAAAACAGAAAAAATATATATAAGATAAACTGTAGTTACATGTACTAACGGCTTTAAAGCTATAAACGAAGCGCCTCGAATGTTGCCGATGTCACCCGAATTCCACCGGAAGCATGATCGTCTTTTTGTCAGGCCTAATTCATTGTCGACCCATCTCTATTAATTATATATCGTCGGTGAGAATGCCGTTATGTACATTTTTTTTATTTAGATTTTTTTTGTAAGTTTCGTTTTAAAATTCCTGGACAAATGTATAAGCCCGAATACGCAAATTTAGCTTGGATCAGGTTTTGACTAAACACTTTTGTGATTTTAGGCCAAAAAATTACACATGTGCATCAAATCACATTTTGTATTTAATGTCATAGAAGCAGCTAAAATGAACATAGCGGAATTGGCAATCTCACCGACGATATATTTACAACTATATAGAATATATATTAAATTATGTAAGTAAGTACCCGTTCGTATCATTTCAACGAAATCTACATTACAAGGTCCTTACGCCATATTCTTTTCAGACTCCTGGAAAGAAAGTTGGGAGACTAATATGGATTCGAGTGGGTTGGAAGCTTATCGTGGAAAGGGGACATTTTAATCATTATGGATAAGTTTATTATTTTCTTTAAGATTTTGTATTTTAAGGAAAGTTACGACAAAAATCGTAATTGGTCTGATTAATGTCTTATGAACAAATCTTTCCAATATTTTTCAATATAAAAGAGCAAGAAAAGAGTAGCTGATTCTGCCTAGCTAGTTCAGCACTTTCCATTTCTTACGAATATATAACATAAAAACTAACAAATGATTTTTTGTTAACAATGCTAGTGTCAGGGGTATGAGAAGAGGTGATGCAAACATCTAATGGTAAACAAATTAATGATGTTTCCTCAAGGTCTGATTGACGGGAATTCTTCAAGGACTTTTTTTTTTTTTTTTACAATGGAGAATAATCCTGCACAATAGAATAAAAAAATTGGTTGTTATAATTCACATCGTTTACGTAATTATTTTTACATATGATGTGGAGTTAATACGAAGAATATAATAACACACTTTTGTGCATGATTCAAACCTGTTCTTGTATTTATGTCATATTTTTTTTTTGTTGTCCTGAAGATAAATTAAGACAATTAAGCATAATTAAAGCAAATGAATGGCAGGCTCAAAAAATAAAATGGCTTTTATTAAATCATAGAAAAAAAATGTAATCCATTTAATAAGAAAATATGCTGCAGCAAATTAAATTTTTTTTTTTTTTTTTTTTTTTTTTTTTTTTTTTTTTTTTTTTTTTTTTTTTTTTTTTTTTTTTTTTTTTTTTTTTTTTTTTTTTTTTTTTGGATGGATGGATGGAAAAGTACACAATAGTCAACACAAACTATTATCTCATAATATTTTCCAAGTTCTGTATTTTTTAAAAAATATTATCATGAACTATTTGGTATAACATTCCTAGACAGTTTTGTTCTTTCAGTAACTTTAAGCAGATGAAAAAGGAAATTTTACCACATTAATTATTTATATCAAAGTTCCACATACAAAATAGCAAAAATTATTGATATTTGTATAACTAAATACAGTTTGAGCCTCATCTGAAATCTATTTTAAGAACAGCTCGTCATATTGCAAAAAAAAAAAAAAAAAAAAAAAAAAACTATAAATTTCACATTGACATTTTTCTCTCTTTATTATTTATAAAATCATTAGATTCAATATGTTTTGGAACAATTTTTCCCATCATTGGGAACAAACATCTCTAGTAACATGATATTGTTATGAGCAGCATGGTTTAAAGGAACTAATTAAAATTTAATTTTATATTTCTATAGAAATAGTAAAATATTTTATTAATTATGTGATTAAGAAATGTTTTTCCCTGATGGTGGAAAAAAAGTCCGGAAAATGTTAAATCTAAATAACCACTAATTAATAAATAGAGAAAATTCCAAATTGTAATATACACTAACCATTCTCCTTCAGTAGTACATGTAACAATAAAAAAAAAATTCCATACATCCACATTACAGATTCTCTTAAAAGTGATTACGAATAAAAGTAATGTAGAATATTTTACTATAAATGATGATTTTTGTTTGTTTTCATAAATTATTACATATCTGGAGTATAATTCCGTTAATACTAAAAACATAAATACTTGAATAATGGCTTCTCTACTACGAGTTCAAATCCGGAAGAAGGTCAAAAAATTTATTTCCTGTTATTTTGACCGTCTCTCGAATTCGTGGTTGATAAAGCTCTTAGTTTCATTAAATCCAGTAATAGAGGTAAAACCTGGCGGTTGAAAGATATTTTTCCTTTTATAAACGTCGGCCAGGTGGCAGTACATCATTACCAAATTACTATACACAAAATCCATCGTCGTGGTTCAGGTTTTTTTATTAATGTTTTTATTTTATTTATCTACATTGATATATTCTTATAATATCTAATGATTTATTTTCTAAATAATGTTTTTAATGAGTTTTCAGGAAATATATATATGATTTAAATTTATGAGGTATCAATCAGTAAAAATAGTTAATTTAAGCTTTATAACAATACTTTGTTTTTCACATTTTTATTTGAAAACTAGTTTCGACTATTAAACATTCTTTATCAGTTCTGAAACATACAAAAATTTTCAAAGCGTCAGCACTTTGAGACTATATACACATAGATTATATACATTAAAGTTTTTAAAATGTGAGAAAGTAAATTAAATATATTAAACATATTTAGTGGTAATTTTGTTTTCATTCTTTTCCTAAATAATAACTGATAATCACACATAACCTTCTTAATTTCACAGATACTCACATAATATGAAATAAACAGGAAATTACGTAAATCCGAAATATATCTTCAGCCATTGCCAATTCATGCAACCCTGTGAATACTGTAGGTTGCGTGACTAAAGTTACTATTTACATTTGTGTAAAAAAGTTTCGCTTTTGTCAACATTGCTTGAATTGTATGTGTAAACAGCTCAGGTCAACTTAAGTTAAATATCCCAAGTGTTGTTTCAACAATTTTAAAGCGAAATATTTAAAGACAAAGCGGACAGGAAGCAGCTCCCTTCAAATTCCTGGCCAATCGTTTTCCAAGAAGTCCATCCATGTCTTACCGTTATCTACAACCCCCTCTGAAGTAGCCGGTTCTTATAAAAAAGAAGAATAAATAAAAAAAAATATTTCTCTCTAATTCTCAATACTTAGCCGAATTTAGATCGCTCTTGCGGGTAAAAGATATAGAATCTCGGATCCTTTTAAAGAAATGCATTCCCTTGTTTAAATGAGTTTACTGAGGGGTGTCTCCCTTTTTGCATAAAATTACAATCAATGAATAAAATTAACATTAATTTTGGATTTATTAATTAATGTAAAAATTTGATAACAGAAAGTATTTTCTAATTAAGCTCTTCAAATTATATTCACCAATTTAATGTCTTTTTGAAAACCTATTTTTTAAAATTCCAGAACAAATTACTTCTTCATTTAAATTTTTTTCATATAACTAAATGAAAACAAGAAAAATCATTTCTAATTTATTTATTGCGATTCTATTTATGTAATTAATTATAGCCATGTCAGTTTGTTGAATTTGAAAATTCAAATAAGGTTACATTCAGCATATAAGTAGAACTATAGATAGATGAAAAATAAATTTCCAAACGTTGTAAGAGTTAGCTGCAGAATCATTTGAATTAACTCAATTGTGTATTCTTTTTTTTAATCTATTTACTGATATTTAATCTATTTATTTACATTATACATTATATACAAGTAAATTGAAGGAAAATGATTACAATGAAATGTCGATAACATGTAAACAACTTCTCACCAGTAGCACGCCAATAAAAATATTACAGTAGAAGGTTTCTTATTTTTAGATGCCTCGGATGATTATCGGGAATTGTGAGGCAAGTTGGGAGACTAGTGGATTCGAGTGGGTATGGTGTTTACAATGAAAAGTCAAATCTAGTTTGGTCCTAATCAGCAACATATAGTGTATATCAAAGGATTATATGATCTGTACATATCTTTATAATTGAAAATAAAATGAGTTGGAAGAAGTGTGCCAAAAATGCTTTAATGAAAAAACAAAAAATGTTCATCGTAATCCGAGTTAATAGAGCCATAGATAATGGGGTCCTAATTGTTTATATTTTAAATTACAAGTGTACAAAAAAAAAATCATCTAGTAAATGTGTAAATAACTGTTGTTATAACAAGAGAATGTCTTTTTGTAAAGCAACTACCAATCGGTGGCTCTGCGATAAAAGTTTTAGAACAGAATATTAAAATTAATTTCATGGATTTCATCTCTGATCCCTCGTTCTTGAACTCTTGAAACTGTATTGAATGGTAGGGGCCGAATAGGGGTAAATGACGGACAAGTATAAAACTTTAATGAAAGAAAGATATTTCATTCCATTTATAGTAAGAAACAAATTACGATATTCTATTTAGAGCAGCAATAATGGCATGCCTGTAATGAATTAAGTTTCAAGACTAATTCTCAGTATGATTCGTAGCAGCTTATAGATATTTCGTTATTTTGTTAATTCATTTTATATACAATCAATAAATACGAAAATATTATACATATAAATAACGTGGATCCGAAATTCAAAAACTAAATATAAATCACCAAGTGGCTCTTTTACCATAGCAACTCCGTAATTTTGTTCACTAAAATATAAATCTATTATATATTTGTCAAATACCACTCACTCATTTAACACGAAATCTCAGAAACCACTGAACGGATTGGAATGAAATTCGATATGTAGATTCCTCTAAGGCCGTAGGTGCTCGCTAAGAAAGGAATTTTAAAAAATCGGCCTGGACCACGGCTAATTTGCGAAAAATGCGATTTCAATTTTTATTGGGTTAATAATAAAAGATTAATTATCATATGGTATTTGGAGATAAGCTAAGTTAAAAAATAGGTTAGATCTTTAAGCCACAACCTTTGACCACATAGTTGTAAACAAACAAAAATACGATCGAGGTCGAAACCTTATAATATTTGTACTTTCTGTGAACTCATGGTAGCTGCAGAGGTTACTTACAACTTACAAGTTTGAGTTGTTTCGTGACGAGAAGCTATTAAAAGACTTATGTTAAAGAGGAGGTTAAAAGACTTATGTTCTCTGGTGATGACATGTGTAGGCCAGTTCGATGTAGGGACAAAAAACAGATAAGAATCAATGAGTTCTAACAAGTGTATGATTCTCTTTAGTATCGTATCATGTTCTACCATGGAGAAGAAAGGTACAGTATTAACATCCCTCAGCGTGACCCAAACACCAATACATCACTTAAGAAAACTGTGCCTGCAGCTGATTTTTATGCCTAAATGTTAGTGGAGCGAGGAGGGGAAAAACCTTTTTTACTTTAATTCCGTAATCTCCTCAACCAATTTATGATTGATATGTACGCAAAAATAGAAACAGAAAGACTAAACTTTCTTCAAAAATGTTGAGAAGTTAAGACTATATTCACTTAAAGTATGCCATGAGAAAAGCTGATGGTCTGGTATCAGAGCTGGGTAAGATGGTAGTGCTGCCTCGAAGCTTCACTGGAGGACTATCAAAATAATATAAAATTAACTTTTGCAAATTGTCAAATTTACTTATTGAAATTATTCTAAGAATGGAATTCTTCAGGTTTATTTAAGTAATAATAATTATCAACGTTAAGCTTAACTTTTACTAATTGAAGTTGTCTTCATCCTAATGATATTAAACCGTAGCGGAGCAGGGTACTTTCAGCTAGTACTTTATAAATATCAGAAACTATAGCACTTTATATTCGAAAATCCTTAGGCTATTAAATAAATAAATGTTAAAAAATTGTTACAAATATATTATTAAAATTTATGACTACATTTACAATTTTGGAAGAATTATTAAAAATAGGGATTAGTCGGCAAAAAGCGCCGACTAGTCGGCAATTTTTATTCATTAATATTTCTAATCTTAAAAACAGGTTATATTAATTGAAAACAAGGTCGCTATTGTTTATAATTTTTATTTTAGATTCAACTATGTTATTTAGTCCAAAAATATATTTATATATTTTTTTATAATATTACAGGGACGGAACTAGAAGATTTGTCTGGAGGGGGGATCAGTTTTCCCCCAGCATCCCTGTCCCTTACAATTAAAATATATATCTTTTAAGAATTAACTTGGTATATAGTCTAAGAATCTTTATAAATTATGCAAATAAAATTATACAATATTGATTGTGATCTTATTATTTTGAAA
The DNA here is from genome assembly GCA_003667255.2 of Euschistus heros. NCBI lineage: Eukaryota > Metazoa > Arthropoda > Insecta > Hemiptera > Pentatomidae > Euschistus > Euschistus heros. Next base: position 579,913 of record RCWM02000393.1, read on the forward strand.
ACGTTTTTAATAGTTTATTATTTTTTTGTGGAATTAGTAAATGTTTCCGTCCCCCTGAAATCTGAGCAATTTTAACCGGGTTTAAATTTTTTTGTTATAAGAGCGGGGGAAGTTATAAAGTTATAATGTTTATTTTCTTTATTCTATTAACTAATTTTCACTTTCTACTCCTATTCCTTAGGAAATTATTAACGTATCGTAGGAGACAAACTTTTCGATCGGTGATTAATTATTTGCTTTTTTTTTCGAACCGCTAAGTGGCTTAAAGAAATCACTTTTGGAAGTAGCAGTGAAAAAAACACTAAATAATTCAATATGGCTGTGTAGTAATTAGAAAAGGGCTAATTAATCAGTAATAACTAATTGGTTTGATGTCATCTTACAGTCTAAACTGAGAAGACGAAACTCGTCAATATGTCATTAAAGATTTAGGCGTCTCAAACGGTCGTCAGCAGCGGTTGTGAAATATTTAATTACTTTTTTTCCGTTGTTTTCTCTATCATCTGCTTAAGGTACGTTTGTTTAAATTACATAAACCTACAATACGTATGTTTTACCGGATATCCACACTTACCTTAATTCGTCTTACGTATATAATTGTAAATCACTGTAAGACATTTTTTTAAATACCATTAATTAATCCAGTCAATAAACATTTTGTAGAGTGCATGAAATATGGGATATTTGACTTCATAACTTCGTTAGAAGATAAACATACTAAAAGTCCCCGCCGCTGGGGAGTGGGCTTACAGCGGGGGGAAGGGGAGAAGGTCCCATTACTGTTTTTTTTTATTATATCTAGAAAACGATAGACTCTAGAAGATTATGTTTTAAATAAAAATTAAAGCTTAAAATTGACATATTTGTTGAACCTCCAACGGATTTCGAAATACACGTTATTAAAAATCGATAATGTTCGAAAAAATAATTTTTTGTCAAAAATTTGCTTCTAGTCCCATCCACGATCGTTTCTCAGAAAAAAATGTCAGTGTCAAAGTTTTTTTTATTTCTTTTCCTTATATGGTACCCCCATTTAAGGACTGTTTATTTATATATTCAGATGTTCCACTCTCTGTAGGCCTACTACATGTTTTACAATGTTACAAAAAAAATATATAACAAAATCCCCCCCAAAAAAACAACAAGAAACTACCACCGCTGTCCATCATTTGTTAGTTTGTCGAAGTCGTTCTTTCGTATAAAGTGTCATTATAAGTTATAAGTGTCAAAGTTGTAGAACATTTAATCTCCTTTATTTCATATTCAGGCACTTGAAGCAAATGTTTGACAAAGAATGAGGTAAAAATGATTTGTTTTCGAAAAGTATCGATTTTCAATAACTTAAATCTCGATAGCCGTTGGAAATTCGACAAATATGTAAGGAATCAATTATATAGTAAATTTAGTTAACTTTAATTTTTATTTGTAACGTAATTTTTTAGAGTCTACCATTTTCGAGATATAATCCAAAACCCAAAAATGGGACCTTTTTCTTCTCATTTCAGCACTCATTGATTGGACTAAATAAAAAAATCAAACAGATGTGAAATTTTAACAAAATATAGAAATTTCAATGAATATTACGTAATATTAAGTTTTTATAGATTTATAGTAAGGTTTTGCTAATCCGGACCCACGACTGTACCAATAACCGTCTAATTCGGATAGTTATAGAGAAATAATTATAACATAATTTTATTATCACTCAAGAGTAACACTTCAATAAAAGTTCCACATTAGAAGATCTCTTGGCCATCTTCTTTTCTGAGGATGGTTATCGAGAACTGAGTGTGAGGGAAGGGGATTCGAGTGGGTATACTGTTCACCATGTAAACATAGGTATCAGGTTTGCGCCAAGTCTAAAACATAGGAAACATGTTTAGATCTTTTTGGTTAAGTTTATAGGATTTTGGATTGTAAGGATTGGATACGAGAAGAATTGGAACATTTAGTGGAGCCCCAAGTTCATCTCCGCATGTTCTAATGGGTCTAATTGCGGTCAGGTTAATAAAACGTTTATAATTAATCGGGAGCTTTGAACGCTTATCTTGTTGGAGTAGTCAAATAATTCTTCTTCGAATGGGCCAACAGAGGACCACGTGCCAATTTCAATTCTTTCTTACTTGTTCTTTTCTTCTCTTCCCAGTATGCTTTCATCTGTTCACCATGTTTCCTCTTTCTACCCTTAGACCATTATGCACCAGTCCTTTTCACTTTCCTGCCCTGAAATCCCTCCATTTTCAATATTTTTCGCCAAAAGTCTTCTCTATTATTTATTTCCTCTGTTTTTATACTGTTTTTTCTAAAGCCTTTTTCACTTCATTGACCTAGCTTGTTGTGGATTTCTTACCCCACAGATATCTGAAAATCTTACCTGTCAATCTACTATCAGGCATTCGATATAAGTGTCCAAAAAACATCAATCTTCTTTTTCTCATTACATGTGATATATTTTCTACATTTTGATATATTTCATCATTACTTCGTAACTTCCAACCTTCTATTGTGTTTTGTGGGCCTAATATTTTCCTCATGATTCGCCTTTCCAGTTTTTCCAATTTATCCAAATTATAGTTTAATGGCAGACATTTTTCACTTGCATATAAGCATTCCGGCTTCACTACTGTGTTGTGATGTCTTATTTTTACATTTTTGGAAAGGAAAATAATTGTTTATATTAAAAAAGTTATTCCGACCGAGCAAAAGATAGATTTCTTAAAGGGTATTAACTAGTTAGCAAAGATTGAGAAATAAATAATTAATAAGATCCATTTTCCGAAGACAAGTTTTACAACTAAATAAATAAAAAAAAAAAAAGTTTACTAAACGAAATAGAAGATTTTTCAAGATGACAAATATTTTTGGCCGAGGATGACCACTACCTTTCTAATAAATAACTCGAGTTCTCTTGATTTTAAAACTTTAATATTTCCTTAAAACTAATTTCATCTATTAAGACTAATAAGAATGACATAAATTATGTTGAAAGAGTTTCCCTAAGAATAAATTTGGCTCAGCTGAAAATTTGTATCTATTCCAATAAACTTAATTTATCTTCATAAATTTTTTATAAATATTGATTCTAATGTGTTTTACCTACCCTTCAAGCTGATTCTTATGTTCAACGGAAATATTATAGTTACATGTTTTAAGAAAATGACAAATTAATATTGTACATACCATTGTTGGACCGGATATTGATTATACATCAAGGATATATTTATAGAGGTCGGTCTCGATGAATAAAAGATACATTCCATTGTTGCTTCATTTATTTTTCCCAACGATGTTTCGGCCCACATATTAGGCCGAGATTAAAAAAGATATTAAGAAAGAGGAAGTTGTTATGTGGGGGGGAAATGTGAAGCCTACTGGGGACAAATATGTTCTTGACAATTTAAATTATACTACATTCTTTTCGTAAAGTAATTTATGGGTGAATAACTACAGAATTTATAAAGGTTTTCAAGCGAACAATTAAAAAGATCCAATAATAATTTTAGTTGAGGTAATCATGATGCTATCGAAAGAATTAGTGTTTTAACAACAACGGAAATATTATAGTTACATGTTTTAATGTAATCAAGTTTTTTTAGTGGAAAGTGATTAGTTCGGAATTTCTTCAATAGTGTTTCCTCTGTAAAATCCGTATTAACTTCCTTAAATTTAAATAACAGATTTCATTTTTAATAATCGTAATAGTTAAACCGTTAGAACCATGCTCGATCATTTCACCATGTTACACCCTTCACTTCCTTCTCCAACTCCAACATGTTCGCTATCCATATTCCTTCTACACTTCCGACACAGAACTTGATTCTTAGTCTAGTACTGTCATGAAATGGCTTCTTTTTTCTTTTCTACAATCGTTATAGCAATTTACGGTAGTAAATGAAATTAGACGATCGTTATTTCTGTTTCTTGTTTTCACTCAAGCATACAAGCACAATTACTGCTTTTCTTTTCTTCATCAAAGAAGTTTCAGAATATCTGTCTTATCTTTGAGTTAAACTGAGTCCTTATTTGCTAGTGATCTATTGATTAAAACAGGAGTAGTACTTTGAAAATTTTATAGTGGTGTGGTTAACTGAAGCAATTTACAAAGTAGATAATTAGGAATGTGCAATAAAGGAAACAAAATTAAATAATTTTACTTTATCGTGCTACCGTTTTGGCGTACAGTTGTGAGCCTTCATCAGGGCTCTACTGGCATCCTGAACGAGACCGAATATAAAAGGAGAAATTTGAAGGTTGAAGTAATGGATTTGTAAAATAATTTTGCGAATTTTAATACGGTCTTTTTAATTTTAAAACTATTTAAATGTGTTTCATTGAATACACCTCCAAATTATTTACTTCATCTTAAAACTTTTGATTCAAATACTGTTTGACTTTTCATCTTTATTTTGCGTTTCCCAATTTCTTGTAATTTTTTTTTAATGATAATTACAACTGTAAAATTAGCTGAACTGTGAATTAATGGCATATCAATGTCTTAGAAAGCCTCTACCTATTAGTAGCACTTCAATAAAAGTTGTATTCCTTTGGTCTTCACTAGGTTTTTGGGCAAATCAGAAACATACGAAAGGTCATGGGAAAGTGCATTTGTAACATAAAAGATGCATTGAAAGTGGTTCAATGGATTTTGGATTGCAAGGATTAAGTATTAGATACAAGGGATTGTTTACTTTCAAACCCAAAGCTCGACTTCGATCGATTGTGTTGAGTTCATATTCTAAAAGGACAGGCGCATACTTTGGCACACATTGTTTGGCAACCTAAACAAGGACATATCTTATAACAGTGCATGAGAGGCTGTAGTCAAAAATATGTATTTTGTGTATTATTACTTACTCCTCTTTAGTGGTTAAGATTGTATTATTTGTTAAAAAAATAAAATTAATTTTTAAAAAATTAAGGAATTATTATTGATATCAAAAATAGTGCGATGGTAGAGAATGTGACGAAATGTTTGTCAATCGGAATTGTATGTACTAGTGTTTGTCAGGTAAAAAGGTTTTATATAGAATTAACTTTGTCCTCTTCCTGTTAAAAACCTTGCCAGTTTCAAATGCGTAACTTATTTTTGTATGTTTTTTTATTGGAGCTTAAGTCCCTTATGTACTCCGACTAGGGCAGGAAGGATGGGTTTTCCTGCAGGTTACCAACCTATTCTAGTCAGGGTGAGAAAATTCATTCGTGGGTCCACCACGAAATAAATTTTACCTTATTTTTGTCGTAGTTAGTTAGTAGAATGAATAAAATTGAAATAAAATATTTATGAAATAAAATTTTGTAAAGTTGATGATTCTGTTATTCGTCGTCTCGTTACTTGCAAATATTAATTATTTCAGTATTAATGTGTAATTTAGAACTCCGTTGCAAGTGATTTTCACGGAAATTAGATACATTTAATACATGCTACTTCGTTTCTAACGATTTCTTTATACTCCTCAATTCACTCAATGTCAATTTTTATATTCATTTCCACTCTAATGGTAAGGTTGATTTGGTTCTAAAGTTTATATCCTTTTGCATCTGTGATAAGAAACTAAAAAATCCTTTACAGATAAAATATATTTTACAAGAGAAAATATTTGGGTAAATTAATAATGAATTCACTAAAGTTTAATAATAATATTTATTAACAATATTCCTTTAATTTATTTTAATATTTATATACATTATTCGCTGGACATATTTTACACCAATTATATTATAATTTAATTCTTTATGTATATTCATTTATATATATATAATCTTTATATGTATAAATATTTACAACATACACATCACTTCATATACATAAAAGCTCACCTAGAGAAACATTTGTGTAGTTTAGGAAATAAATAGATTATCACAATTTTTTTTTCTCAATCACTCGACCCATTTGTTTAGACAACAGAACCTTTAGTACAATTATTAAATTTAACTAAACATAAATGTTTTGTACATGATGAGTTGTATCGAAAGATTGTATTAATTTTTAAGAGAATAGTTTTTGTCACACAATCGTTATCTTATTACCCTTGTCACTGTTACAAATAAAAGTTCTTGCCATACATTCAGAACTAGTCATGACATTGCACACACGGACTTTAAACCTAGAAACATAACAAAGTTCTTTTACTTCCAATACAACCTCTACATAGGAAATAGACAAGGTACATGATAATACACAAAGCTATAAGTTAAACTGTACATCTAATTACATAGTTCTGATTTACCAAAAATGATTATTGGTATGGGGTCAGCCCATTGACAACATATTTCATGTCAAAATCATTTTTTTTCTTTTTTATAGTTTTTGGTAGTAACTCGACGAGTTTGTTAGTAATTCGATAATTCGATCCCCTAACTTAATTAGGACAAATATTATTTATTAAATCTCTAAACCTTCACAATGTCATCACATGTGATTTGAAAAATATATAAAAGTTCGATAAAATATGAATAAAAATATTTTTTAAAAAGATAGATTTTATAAATTATTATTATGTAATAATATTGCTAATTAGTCACAAAATAATTAATTGTTTAACACATTAATTGTTTAACACTGCACTTCAACCTGGTTACTTTATTTTATTTTTATATTTTATTTAACACATACAAATATTTTTTATTTATTATTACAGAATACAGTCGGGAATGCGTACAGATCTCAAATTTTGACAAATTAAAATTTTGTAATGTACTGGAGACACTATTGTATAGAATACTCATATTCATGACTACAATAAAATTAACAAATTATTGATCAATAAATAATTCTTCGATACAAGGAAATTTTAAATTCACTGTCTTATGCAATATTTTTTCACACTAATTACAAATATCGTAACTCACATTGTGTAGGTTATGGTTGCCAAAAACAATATTACTTCAAGTATTTATACAACAGTCAATTTATTCCTTTCACTTTTTAGGTACGTAATAACTTAAATATAAACAGAAAAAATGAGAGAAAACGAATGAAAATTTGTTTTCATAGGTTACTTTAAAAATACATTTTTTTTAATCTCCGTCAAATTTGTTTATTTAGAGTTACGAAGTTTTGTAATTAAGGTGACAATACATTGATGGTTGTCATAAGAAGAGGATAAGTCAAATTACCTTGAAAACTAGCTAACTATTAAACTTCATTATAGATAAAGGTTTTTAAAACCTTTGTTGTAAAAAAATTGGTTATGTTCTGCTTCTTAATAAAATATTAAAGCATCCACTTTTGCGCAAACGATATAATATAAGTTCAGAAACTTGTACAATTTAAAATTATCGACTTCTTCTAGACCGATAGGGATATTTAATGACATATTTTCAAGTTTTAGTAAAAATTTAATCATTACAATTATTTTATGAAAGAAAAAAGCTAAAGCTGAACATTCAAAGAAAAAAAATATATACAATTTAAATTATTTAAACAGAGAAATAATTAAATGTATACAACTTAAGAAGATTATATTTTGGTTATCTCTTAGTTTTCGTTCTGGGTGAAGCTTGAAAAACAGTTGGAAATTTTATGGTATCATTTTTTTTTCCCCTTTTATTCAAATTCTATAAGTTAATAATCATTTTTCTTAGTTTTAGTACCAAAGGATGTGAATTAAACCCTGTGAATTAGAATTATTATTGAACGGTTTGAGGGTCATCTTTCACAATCTTTCATAATCACATAATATTTTTCTGATGGATATATTGTACCGTATAGAAATTGTATCGAAGAATCACGAATAAAATCTTATAAAAAAATGAAAATTATTATTTTTGCTCTTGTATTTTTTATTCATTATAATTGTTTGTTTGAATATAAATTTGACGAAATCATGATAATGTGCCATTGAGGTTTATATATTATTACTTAACCTTTGAAGTTCGGCGTTACGATTGTATTTTTGTTTTTACAAAATTGATTTGGTTTAGAAAAATATATAAATAAAAAGTTAAAGACAATTAGGTATTTCTTTCTTCTTAGTCTTCCAAAGTCATTTCGGGGAATCATATATCGTTCATAGTGGAAAATCTTTTCACTTGTTGAGCGACCAAACCGATGTATATGAGCATCGCATTGGTTCAGACACCACTTAAGGACTGAAGAGCTGACCGACCGCCTGGAAGTGGAGGATCGCAGACAAGAGGTCGTGCCCCTGGGCTCAGGAGCTGCACTCGAGGGGCGATGGGCTGAGGTAGGGGCTCCCGTGGGGCCCCAGGCTGTGGTGGTAGCCCTCGAGGCCCCCTGGGCCGTCGCCAAGCTTGTCTTTCCCGCCTCCGCCCTCCTGTTTAAGCACCATCCGCCGCCACTTTGCACGGGCATTCTGGAACCAAACCTGAAAATAGAAATTATAGGTTAATCGATTTCAACGCTTAGAAAGCTATATGTAATATTTTAGAAATAATTATTTTGTATTTATAAAACACTGTGAGGTGGACTCAGAGAATGAATTTCGATTTTAACACTCTGGATGGAATAGGTTGATAACCGAAAGGATAAACCGTCCTGGTTTATCTGAAGTGTATTAGTGCAATAAGGCTCTTCATAAAACGAATCTATGGGACTAAATGGATACTACGATGTCCATAGTGTCAAAAAATAAAATTGTATTTTGTATTATAAAATTTTATATCTACATACAAGACTTAAAAGCCAAGAAACTGCTCGACGTTTCCGATTACTCCAACATTTACTTACTAGACAAGCGTTCAAAGCTCCCAATAAATTATAAAAGACTTCTTTAAATGACAGTAATCAGACCCATTTGAACATACGGAGTTGAGCTTTGGGGATCCACTAAGTCTTTAAATTCATCTCGTATCGAATCCTTACAATCCAAAATCCTTAATTCTCCTTATTACATCACACACACCATTAAGACCTTAATGTTCCACCTGTACTTATATGTTACTTACATTCCGTTGTAATTATTTTACATGTATACAGTAGTAAATATCAATGAATAGTTAAAAAAAAAAATGTTTTGTATCTCCATTTTATTTTGAACTGATGATCCAATATATTAAATGTAATGATTGTTATTTTATCTATGTTGTTTGTTTCATAGAAGTAATTATATTTTTTCATTAAACAAGACTCTTCTAAAAGAATCCTATATTTTCAACGCAATTAGAACTGTTTTCAAAAAGCTTTGTAGCCTGAGGAGTAGGATGAGTAAAAATCAGAGATTGGATGTCACAGAAGTACACCACGGTTAGTGTCTATAGAGTATAGAGTGTTATTTGAGTTTTAAAAACAAAATACAAAAAACATGTTAAGGGCTGGTCAAAGAGGCCGCTACAAACGGAACACTCTTCAAACTCTGCCTTGACTTATTAAGCTAATTTGTTAAAGGCTGGTGAACAAACCCAAGAGTACACGAGTTGGCCGGGTTCCTAGAGCAGCAATGGGCCTTACCGTGGAGTAGACTTCGCCCCGAACTACACAGATAATTAACTGTTAGCTTGGCATCACAATACCACGCCGAGGCTGACAAACGACGAGTCAACCGCCAAATTTCCTCGGCAATGAAGACGTATGGGAAGGCGGGTGGCTGAAGGAAATGAGCCGACGCACTGTTTGACGCTCCCGGTCACAATTATCTCCGTCTGACTATCCGTCAGGGGACCGGAATAGCTGCGGCAATTAGGGGGAGCGATAGACCGGCAGCCATCTCCAACCGCTGTCAAAATTGTGTATAAATTAACATTTATCTCCGCTACTTAGCTGTGGATGCTTCGTCGCTTAGGAAATGGAGTTACGAAGTCAAGTTCAGTTCTCGCTTTGGAGATCTAACTATAAAGCTTGCATTATTCTCTTTACAGATTTTATTTGTTCTGTAGCTTCTATTTTCAGCAGATTACATCCTCTACACTCTCATAAACTCAAAACTCTCCCTCCCCCACACATACGCACAGAGGAGATTCTGTCCATGATTTTAGAAAGTATTCCCTAACCGAAGGGTTTTGTGGATGAAGGGGTCATTTAACAAAACTTGGGTTAAGTGAATGGACTCATTCCCTTGAGTGATGGTGCATGTAATATTTATTCAATATTTTAGGGAGAGTTATAGAGAATCTTATTGAAAGCACTTTGAAAGACCAAAGTATTTCAAAGGTTGTGGAGATTATACTTATTTTACTCCAATAAGTTTATGTTACCGAATATGTGAAGTTATTTTGAACAATGAAGAATGCAATATTAAAAATATTAAATTCTTGTGTTTCTATAATAGATCAGAAAAAATAATAATAAAGTGGGTATGCTTAGGACCACCCGCTGGAAGAGTTAACTTCTTTGACCGATCTACATTCCTAAATAAATCTTAAAATAAAAGGAGAGGAAAGTAAGGTGAAATAAATTTTATATGGATATTCAATTCAAGTGAATTTTATTTCTTGATGAAATGGGTATTTATGAGAGAAGTATCTATTGCAGATGCGTCTATATAATAGTCCCATTTTATTTCAATCTAAAAAATTTTCCCTTCTGTAAAAACAGGTTGCTGCCACAAACAATATATTAAAAAATTATCAATGTAATGAAATAGGAATTGTTTAAAAAATATTCACACCCTAATAAATACATAATAAATTACTTTGGCACCATAATTAATTATTAGATTTCGGTAATTCATTGAGTAATTTTATTGGAGTATAATCGTTTTTATTATGCTTAGTATAAGGACTAGAATTTCGATTTTCTAAAAAATAAAAAATATATTGATAAATAGTATAAACAAACTATTATTAAGGTTCTTAATTTTGCAATTATTTACCATAAAAAATTATTTTTAAAAAATCAAATAGATCAGCATAGGTTGTCCACATCTCAGTACCAATATACTCCGCCACCTACCAACAGCCAGCCAACTGAATGGAATGTTGTGGCGCAATGCCATCTAAAAGGCACGCTTTGCTAATTGATTTTGCTCGGCATAAAAGTAAATTCTTTTCTTACTCATTGAGAACAACTAAATTGCAGGAAAGAATGAAATGAGTTCCAGACAAGGGGAATTTCTCGCATTCCAAAACGGAAGAAGTGGAAGACATATTTTACAGATTCACACCAGCAATCCTATTTATTTTGTAAGGATGTAGATTGTTGGGGTATGCAGTCATAGATACATAGTTACATCTTTAAAAACTTCTCAGTCGACTAATACCCTATCACTATTTATTTTCTTGTTGAATATCGAGACAGTTTATGATAGAACTTGGTTTAGTACTTAGCGCTGGTAAAAAGTTATTGCTAATGAATCATTGTATTTTGAGAAGAATGAATTTTAGCACAATTGCTAATATATATTAAATATAACAATTATAATGAATTACTAACCAAGAACAGTATTTAGTATTTTATTAAGAAAATAATGAATGAAATCCAAAATCACACTAAACTTTGTAAAAATTGCTTACGCAATATGTGCATTGAAAAAACATTTAAAAAAAAAAATCTGTTTATTGAAATTTAAAACTTTACATAAAAAATATAAATAAAATTAATAAAAAATACACCCAGTAAATGTAATAGTAACATAAAATAACAACATGATAATTGCTTGTGAAGCAACTACTCACAGCACATCAAAAGAAGTTCCGTTTGAGAAGGCCACCTAGTTTTCAGACGCCTCGGAGGATTGTCAGGATTAGAATGGAAAGTAAATTGAGGGAATAGTGGATTTGATGGTTATTGAGTTTACTATGAAAGGATAAGTATCTGGTTCGGGCTAAATACTGAAAATTAAGGTCTTTATGGATAAGTTTATTTGAGAAACAGTAAGGAGCATTAAGTATTTTTTGAAGGATTTTGAATTGCAAGGATAGAATATGAGCTGAAGTAGATGGTTTAATGGAGCCCCAAAGCTCAATTCCATATTTCCAAATAGGTCTGATAACCGTCATATAAATGTCTTTTGCAACAAGTCGGAAGTTTTGAACGTTTGTCCCATAAATGTTGTAAAAATCATATACGCAATATGTGTAGAAAAAAAAAAAAATGAATACAGGAACCAGTAAGTAATCTTTCATTCTATTTAAGCAGATAGCAAAGTTAATATTTTTTTTTTTTATTATAAACAGGTGTTTAGATTTATTGGTTTTGTATTGGCATACTTAATTATTTAATACGTGTTTAAAAAATTATGTTTTTGAAATTATAATTCCGTAATTTCATTATCGAAATGGAGATCAGCTGAAAGGTATCCTATAACAAAGGGTACAGGACGCTTATTTGGTAAAATATTTAGATTCTCAAAAGTCTATTCCATTAAATGTCAAATTGACAACTATGATAAAGCTTTAAAATAAATGTTTATAATTTTACATACAGCTAAAAATACCATTTATGGACATGTTGTGCTGGTTATGGTCACAGCGAAGACTACTTATGGTCATGTGACAACAACAAATGTTTTTAATAATTTAGAAATTACTAAAAATTAGTGAAAAACAACAACTTTGAAAAAAACAAAGAAGTAAAATACATTTTTAAAAACACATTTCGATGCACTCATTCATTCATCCAATTCAAAAAATAAAAATAAATAACGCAATTTCATAATAATGCCTTTAAAAAAAAGCTCTTTTAGGGTAAAATATTTTTCACCACTACTGGGAAGGGATAAATATGAAGGAGGGTTTCATTAGTATAATGAACTATGAACCCTTATTTCATTAGGTTAATAAACTATGAACCCTTATTATATAGTATAATGAACTATGAACCCTTATTTCATTAGGTTAATAAACTATGAACCCTTTTCAGAAATATTTCTCCTGGCGATATCACAAATAAATGGAGAAGTTCCTTATCGTCAGTCTGAAGGTTTACGCGCTATGCCAATCATTGAAAGTCGTTCCGTTATAAGCTTTTAAACTCAGATGTTACTGAGAGTGTTTGAGTGAAGGAGGCGGGTAAGGTACAGACGTTTGACAAGCTGGCGAGTCATTGGCCGAGTCTTAATGTCTTTAATTACCTACCCAGCAATTAGCTGTCATTAGATGAACCCCTGTGGACCACTCTATTTGTAGTCGCCTCCCAGTACCTTTTTTTCTCCCCATCACAATATTGTGACAGGCATGTTAACACAATACACGATTTGAATATTTTAAATATTCCTTTGTTAACGTAATATATAATTTTTGCATACATAATAAATGTAAACATCTCTTTAATTGTAAAAAAAAAAAAAAAAAAAAAAAAAAATTCCCAAGTTTCTTATTTATGAGCGTTCTTTCCAAAGTAAAGTACTACAAATGTAACTGTTATGATAATATAATTTAATAAGTTTTTTTTATTTTTTATTTGGTGTAGAAATGTTAAAAAAATTGAATTAGACCAGATTATATTATTTAAAAAGTTGAATTATAATTACATAAGAAGTTAAGTCAATATTGATTTATTTAATTCATTAATTATTTTGGATAATGATTTTTATTAATGGTTTATTAAATGATATTAAGAACCTAGTAAGACACATTGATATAGAACAAGTTAAATTATTAGAGGGTACACGTTAAATATTAGAAAGAAACGAAATATTTTTTATACTGGATTTAGACATGGTTAAAATCTAAATTTCTTTTTTTTTTTTTTTTTTTTTTTTTTTTTTTTTTTTTTTTTTTTTTTTTTTTTTAAATTTAGACTAATAATAAGTATTCTATTATTTTTTATGTTAAAATTTTTAAAAGGTGTATATTTAGATATCGATATTTTATTTATAGTCTACAGTTTTTCTTTAATAGTTGATTAAGAAGATTTAAGTTCAAGTCATAAAGTTGTCAAGGCCTACCTATCGTCTACTATTTTCATATTTAGCCTATTAAGATGGTTCTGTAACTGAATTTTATTCTAAACATAACTCTTTATTTATTTAAACATGGTACATGTTACAATGGGTTTCAAGAGTGTAACATTCCGTTACCTATCGTAACAATTATGATTGTTTCTCATTAATAACAAAAATCAATATTAATTATTAATTTTAGTATTATTATTATTGGAATTACTATTATTAATAATGTGTCTCATTACAAAAAAAAAAAAAAAAAAAAAAAAAAAAAAAAAAAAAAAAAATTCTAGTGCAACACGTTATTCTTGTACAGACATGGTGTTAACTTATCAAAAACCTACATTAGCTATAACCAAAAAATGATTGTACTGATCCTACCCGAACGTAAATTTATACATATCTGAAAGACATTTAGCATGTTTCCTGGCTTTCATTCTTGATCTAAACTGAGATCACTTTTTCTTCTTGAATGCAACGACACTTCTTTGATTAGTTGGTCAATTATGTTTGGAAATCCGTAATCGTATCAGAAATCCAATATGGCTCTTTGTATTGGGAATACTAAAGAAAGAACAAACTATTAGTTTACTCACTGAATTATGTATAGGAGTTTTCACGATGAAGTATTTTGAGATAATTTCTTATACATAATATGCTTTCAAAAGGATGGATAAAAAATTACCTAATATAAATATGTGAAACCATGTTCAACTTTGATTAAAATATAAAATTGCATAGGTACTTTTAATACTGTTTTGTTTTCAAATATTTTAGAAAAGGATTCGAGTAAAAATAATTATTTGAATACATGATTACATAATTTAACTTATAATGATCATAATAATTGTATTCCATTAAATATATTTCGACTAACAGTTGACAAAGGATAGAATGTTGCTAGGGATGACAACCGGCCATCTTGGTAACAGACTACCCCACAGCAGAGACAATGGGACACGCCTCCCCCCTCTACCCATCATGGTGACATTTCCCATGGTATCGGGATGTTGTGTCTCCTATTGTTCGGATATAGCGATGGGGATACAGTGCTAGACAACTCTATGAGAAATATTAAATAGCTAATTGTAGACAAATAGAAAAATAAACCATTAGAACGAAATATTTATTGCCTTTAACTTGAGAATAAGATATTGATTGACATTTGGTATAAGCTACTAAGAAAAAAATCCTTATAAATCAAATTGAGATGTATTTATTAAGATATAAAAAGAAAAAAAAATGGACGATTATTGATTGGTCCTCTTGGCTTAATTTCAAGGTTGCTTTTGTAAAACCGCTAAATGCAACACTATTTAAATTAAGTGCAATTTTGATAATTTATCTGAGTATTTTTTTATTCTAATTTTTCGACTTAAATATTGATATAACGTGTTAATAGACTAAGATATGTTTAGTAGGAAAATTGAACAAATTTAAAACTCAAGTATTGCTTTTTAGTTCTTGTGTTAGGCCTTCTGAAGGAAAAAATGGTACTTGATTTTTAACACACAAATTCATTAAAATGCAACTGAGTTACAGTACAAGGAGAAAAAAAAAATGAAATTATTAAACCAAACTAAACGATAAAACAAGAGTTGTTTTTGAAAAAATAAAATAATAAGTCTAAAATTAATTTAAGATTTTTTAAATATGTGATTTATGATATGATGAGGAATTATGATTTTTTAGCGCCTGAGGAGAAAATTCCATTAGAAGAACTAAATATGTATGGCGAGCGTCTATCTTATACAATGGACTGAATTATTCATTAGAAATAATGGTTGGAGTTGCACAAGGTGCAAAGGAATATGAAGCAGTAGCTCCGGCCATATCCATCATCGCATTTACTCAACATCTACGGAGAAATGGCGGGGCAAAGGGCTAAAAACAGGAGGGAAAAGAAACCAGCGGGAAGTTGGCAGGTGACAGGTGCTACAAATCTACGTCCTTCGGGATATTTCTTCTTCCTTTTATCAGACCGACGGTAAAATAAAGATTATATTCCGAGTGAGCCGGGGGACGCAGAGGAATGTCGGCTCTTCCTAACAAGGCAATGACAATTTTCTCAATTTAAATCCAGATCCCCTCAAACGGGAAGCGGAGACTCCTGGAGCAATGTAAATCGGGGCAGAAGAAGATAAAAAGTGGACTCTCGGGGAAGGAGGGTGGATTGGAATCCGGAGGCCTCGGGAGTTCGGAGAGCCTGGAAGTGAATCAGATTGGAAGAGAACAGTTATTCAAACTGAAAAACAACAACTATGTATAAGAGGCGATTCTCCAGATATTTTGCATTAGATTTTTTATTTAATTTTGTGCTAACTTGCGCGATAAAGACCATGATCTACGACTACATCTATGGGAAACGCCGTTCAGATTTTATTGGTTGAAGTGAAATTGTTTTTTTTTCCAATCCTCCATTTAATTCTATTTATAAATATAAAATAACCAAATATTTGAAGTGAAATAATTCTGTAGACGTATGTTTAAAAATATATAACGATCAATCCAATTGGTAATAATAGATAAATGATATGACACTGTGATGACAAGTTGTTTGAATACATTTCGAATTTATACATTCATCTTCAGTTCAAAAGAAATCCAACATTCAAAACATCAACAATTTAAAATACTTATGTCTTTGTCCAGTGCGGACTACGAGGTACAATTACTTGTCCTGTTTTATCATATCTAATCAAACCTTGGTGAGAATCAAGTTGTATTTGATTTTTTATCTTGTTGAAATCAATTTTTTTCCCCTTTTTTATAACAATTTAAATAACCTGTAACTTAACATTTATGAATTATATTAAAAATAAATAAAAATACCCACAAGGAAAATGTGTGCATTAATATAATCATCCCAATTGCATATTGCACTTGAGTGAGGCAGATTGCAATAAAAGTAATATTAAAATATAATTGTTCTGAACTGTTTCCATTATTTTGAGTTATGAATGTTGGAATTTTTTTTTTTCTTTTTTTTTTATTAATAGAAATTTACAACTGTATTAGAAAACACATCTAGTAAATATGCGGTATATATGTGATATAATGACATGAATAAAACTTGTAAAGGAACTACCCGTTTGTAGTACTCTAATGAATATTTACAAAAGAAGATCACGAGGACATCTTCTTTTCAGACGCCTCGGAGGATAGAATGTCTTTAGATTTGAAAATGAATGTATAATACTTGAAATGAGTTTTGAGATATACTCAGCATTATAATAGTGACAAGTTATTTATCAATTCTTTATTGAATTAATTCTGACGGTGAAATAATTCGTATCACCAGAGAGAAATGTTAAACATTTATTTGATTTATTTCAAGAAAAGTGTAGAGATATAAAATTAATAAGAAATGAAACGTTTCGAATTTTCCATTATTTATAGTTTTGAACATTATTTTTTACAAAACCTGATAAACTGGCGTAAAAATTTGCAATTCATGCAGAGGAATGAGTAGATAATTAAAGTATTGACAATGTTTGCAAGTATGCTCAAGCATTGCTTATATTATCATCAGAAAGGAATTTGTATTATGCAAATGATTTATTAGAATATTAAAGTTGTGATATAAAATTAATAAAAAATGGAGCACCCTAAGGATCCAAGTATAAGACTTTTCATGGTTTCTCAAAGGTTAAAATTTAATTTTTAATAGATTAATACTAAATTTTGTTTGACAACTGGAAATGGGATGTAAATTTTTTAAGTTTTCTAAAATAATGATACATTTAATTTAATCTTCAAAACTTTAGGCGTGGAAAATCTAACATCACTGTTGATAAATAAGTCTCGGGCTGAAAGATTGAAATATCCAATTGCTTCGTCAAAGAATTGCGAAAATATATTCATTTATTCATATATTGAATTGACTACAATATTTATACTTTAGGAAATATATTTCTATATAATTATTATAAAGTTTCTTGAAGTGTTTTGAATCTTAGTGTGAATAAAACAACTTTGTAAAGTTTCTTAAGATTGTCGCCTTTATTTTTGAAAATTGGATACTTGAGATCTCATTTAATTCTTTGTTTCTCTCCGTGTAATGAATACATTTCCACTCGGATGACTGGGAACACGATCCTTACCCCCCACACAGCACTAATGACGTAAGAAATTCATCAGGAACCTTTTCTGAATAGACACAAAAGGGGTTCGGGGAAGGCTGGAAATATTGATAAAGAGGGCACAAAGAAGAAGGAGGGGGGGGGGGGGGTCGGAGAGGAAGAAGGAAAATTTTCCAGTTTGCTTGTCATCCCCTTTTGGTTTCTTATTTAACGAGGGCTTCTTGAGGGGTGGTTGCGACAATGGCCTCGCCATGAGGATTGAATATTTAAAAAATCCAGGGAGGGACATCTTCCTAACAGAGCGGCCGCCTGAAAGAATTTAATGGCTACCTCCACCTCGTTCCCTTGAGTCCTCTGCATTAACGACTTCCTTCACTTCCCTTCCTCCACTCCTCCTTTGTCTGCGCGACACCCTTCTTTCGCTACTGCCATTTCAATTTAGAAGAATCCACACAATAAATATAAAAAAAAAAGAAAAACATGATAGATTGCTCCGTTATAAAAAATAAAAATATATCCTTTTTTTTCTTTTTGATCAGCGAGAACAATCATAATATAACTAAAGAAGTAGGTATCATACGAATATCGCCGTCAGCGGTATCGATCGGTTCCAAAGAATCGACTTAAGGCCATCGATTATGTATCCTAATAAATTCCTTTGCTGAGGATGCTAACACACACACACACACACACACACACACACACACACACACACACACACACACACACACACACACACACACACACACACACACACACACACACACACACACACACAAACACACATATACTTAACAAAACTCATTATTGGTAGCACCAATTAATACTCTCTACTAAAAGGTAGGTTTCATACACCTTAGAGAATATTAGAGAATCAGATGAGAAGCAAATTAAGAAACTAACAAATGGGACTCTGAGATCTATTGGATAAATCTATAAATGACAAAGACAAATAGAGTATTTTGATACAAATATACACTAGAAATCCAAGTCATTGATAAATAATTGTTTGAGTTTTGCTTGTCGCAATACAAATAAATTGATAAAGAAAAGGAAATTGATAAAGATGGATTCAAAGAGTACATCTGCTAATTACTTTGGTTATCTAGGAAGATAATCATAGGAAAATCTTAAAATGAAAGTTGCTACATTTTGCGATTAATTAACCTGATGAACGCTTTGAGAGCCAAGGTGCTCGCAGCCTTCACAGAACATATCTGACTAATATCTCCTTTAGCTCTTTTGCATAATTGAAGAAAATTATAGTTTTAGACAGGCCGTTGAGGAAATATCCGAGTCGTTGTTTAATACATAAAAAATAACTATTACCTCTGAATAAAAAAATAATTACTATGTTCTACGAGTGCATTTTTCTAAAGTAAGATAGGGATCACTAATTCAATCATACATAGTACAAGGGTGATAATTTTAGAATGACAAAACACTTGTGATAGAGAGAAAATTACAGCTATTTATTTCAAAATTAAAGTTTAAAGTGTAATCATACGTATGAACACGTAAAAATTTAAATTGCAGAGTTTTTATTGATTAAAAATATCATTTTAATCATAGTAAGGATAAAAAAAAAAAAAAATTCTTGAAAATTCACTTTTGAAATCAAAGATATAAATTACGAATAAATTAAACTAGTTTATTAAATGTATTAATATGAAAGGAATTGAAGAGAAAATAGGCCGAGTGATATAGAACAAAAAAATATATTAATGTAAAAAGTAATCAACTAGCATCGATGAATTAATTGCCACTTAAAGTGGAAAACAAGTTTCGAATGCTAAACATTTATCTTCAGCTCTAAGGAGATCTAACAGGGATATTTTAGATCTCTTCAGAACTGAAGATGAATTGGTTTTCTGATAAAATAATCCCAATAGAAGTGACAATTATTTCATCAATCCTAATTGTAATAATCCTTCTATACCATTATCCGTACCTCGAGTATAAAGTAATCAATTAATATTTTTAAATAATTTCTTGTTATTTAATTTATGCATTACATGACCATAGTCTTATTTAAATTGAATAAAAAACAAAACGAAACTTAAAACAAAAATTGCTAAGTATTGTGATTATATTTTATGGATTTACTATTATTATTCATTTCACTATAAAGTATAGTTGTATAGTAGAACAAGGAGCTTCATGGAAGACCTGGGTTTCGATATGAAGTACGTGACCGTTTCCCTGTTTTTGAAATGATACATTTA